>JAGFMF010011381.1:9753811-9841240 GCA_019455555.1 Galemys pyrenaicus
GACTGAGGTGATGGTGCACTGGTGAGATGGTGATGGGGAATACATGGGGATTACAATTAATGGCAAGTATATGTAAATTTTAAAATTTTAATAAAAAAAATCCCTTTATATGCCTTTGGCTGCAACACCTATACCTCCAACCCACCATACTCTCAACGGTCAATCATTGATCTTGATGCAGACTATGGGCACTGATGAATTCTCATTCACTTTTATTTCTTGATGTTGGGGGCCCTTGCCTGGAGCAACCTAGGAAGTGCAGAACAAAGGCAAGCTCTGGCCATTTAAATGCAATTAGAGCACACTTACTTATTAATCTGCGCTCCCTTCTATTAGGAGTTCAGGCAATGTTCCCATGTGGGTTCCACGCACAATGAACCCCCCAGGGCTTACTTCCTAAGCAAAAAGTGAGCGGTGAGCTTCTGCCCTACACTGTAAAGGGCAGTGTTCAGAACTTTTTTAACTTTGTGACTCCCAGGCCCTCCTAACTTCTGTCTGACCAGTGTGGTTAACTAGGAGGAACTGCAGCCACTCCCAGAGAAAGCTTGGGACAGGATCCCACTAGCTCTGCTGGCCATATCAGAGAAAAGCAGTGTCTCTGATGGCTCTCCCTTCTGCCACAGGAGTGGATGCAACTCTCCTGACCCCACGTCTAGGTGTGCGGCCATGCTCTAACAGCAAGACTCATCCATGCAGAGATGTCCCTGAGAACTGCATTGAGCAAGGTTGCTAATTAAAAGTGAGATTGAGAAGCTCCAGGGACCCTCACCCAAATGCCATCATCAGATTACCCCATTTCTTTGCAGCTGCCAGCTCCAGTGCTGAAATGGAGTATGAAATGGAGATGAAATGCAAGGTTTAGAGGGAACGTAGTAGAAAGGAGACACTCCAAAGGCAGGTGAAGCCTTGTAATTGCTCAGTGGCAGTTACTACCCTGAACCAAACCACCTTTCCTCTTAATTCCAGTGTCTACTCACCCATCCCCCAGCTTGCTGTGGTGTTTTCTTTTTCTTAGCCTGATAAGTACGGACAATCACTAAACTAATTTGACTTGTAAATACACACTGTTTTGTAAAGAGATCTCTACCAGGAATCTGCTCATTGTCCATGTGTTTCAGGAAACTTCATATTCTAATCTCCAAGTAAACTATTTCCCAATCAACCTGTAGACAAGGGATTTGATTATTAAAGACACTGTCCTCACCTGAACTCCTCCTTTTGACTGTTCTTGTAAGCTCTCTCTGTGTAAGCACCTCACATCATAGATGAAAGTTGCCTTAATTACTGCTAACCATTGTGTGGGGATTGGGTGACCATGATGACTGACAAGACCTGTGAGAAACTCAGATTAGGATCAAGAGCACAGAACAATGTGAGAGTCTGGGAGGTAGGAGAAGCAGGGCAGGCAAGCTGGGAACTGCTCAGTGGCTTTCAGAGCTGCTTCAGGAAGGGGTAGCAGAGAGGAAACCACAGTCAAAAAAGGACAACACTCTCACTTGGACCCACTGAGTGACAATTTCTTGTTATTTTCAATAGTGGTGCTAAACTTCTGGGAAGTGGTAAGAGGTGAATGAATCACTCCACTGATCAAGTAAATATGGAAGGGAAAGTGAGCTGAAGGCACCTGGTGGGGTTAAAATATGTAGAATGAATCAAATTCCCCAGTTAACTTTCAAAAACTCATGATGAGGTCATGCATTTTGATGTTTAGTCTTTTCATCGATGTTCTGCAATAATTATAACTTAATGTACACCAAACTTACTCATTCAGGAAGATTCAGAGAAAACTACGAAAATGGGGACTAAAACTCAAGATGGCCCTATGGAAATATGTAAGTGAATGTTACACTTGTTTTTGGCACACTCATGGACTTCCACAGTGGAGACTGTACATCACTTGCTTGCATGACATTAGTTGACTAGATAGACTCTTCTAGTTTTTAAAGTTTTATTGTCAATCATCTTCTTTAGATTTACAATGTTGTGTAATTCAGCACTCAACAAATCATTCTCTTCCAAGTGCTACACTGATATGCATCTTTCCACATTATGCAAGCTTAGTAAACAAAAAGAAACTCTTATGCATCTACTATATTCTGTGAAACCATTACAAAGAGAAGCTTGAGGAAAGGCCAAGCTCTCCATTTGACAAAGACTATCCTGTTTGAAATAAAAACCTTGCAGATAACACTAGTTTTTCGAAAGCACAATTCAATACCACCTATTATTCTTAAGATGTCAAGTGGAATTCTCCAGATGAAAGAGATCCAAGAATTAACCTAGACACTTTACCATGTTGTTCTAGATGGATCACCCTCACCAGCTGACAAGAGCACCATGAGCTATAGTCAGATGACTCAGCTGCCATGGTCACAGTGTAGAGGGCTAAGGACTACCACACAAGAACATTTCACAAGAACACAATCAGCTGGTCACTGTCAGTATAAAAAGGGAATACATTGTCAAAAATCTATGAAGCTATAAGTCTATGCAGATGCAAAAGCAACCAGGAGAAAGGTGCTCTTCAATGTGAAAAGAATGTCCCTGGCAGCAAACTACAGTAGGAATAATGTCTGATTTGATTCCCTGGTACATATTCACATCTGGGGAACAATTTTGGACAAAACAGCTTATGGTTCACCTGGGTGCAGTCACTTTCACCTATTTAACAAAGCTGGTTTGCTGTTGTTTTTCTTTTCTTCCATGGAAGAACTGGGGTGTAGGCCAGAGGTACGGGTCGGGGAGATAAGAGTATTTACCAGAAGCAATGGGGAGCTGAATAGGTGCATCTACTGAAATATATTGCTAAGGGGAGCAGGGGGAGAGACAGGAGAGGTCTGCTGTGCCATGTGGGTCAGCTCCCTGTCAGGGACCGAACTCAGGCCTTCTAGGTGATAGCACTGAGACTCAACCCCTAGGCCACTAGAGAGGAGCTGGTTTACTCTTGTATCTTACACTTAGGAGTGGTGGCATAAGTGTACCCTGTAAAAATAGCTTAAGGGGCCTGATTCCTGTCAAAAACAAAACAAAACAACCCCACAAATCTGCTCATACCCACAGGACATGGTGATAGACTTGAACCCCCTGATACTGGGATGTACTCTCCCAAAGGTCCACCTATCTGTCCCTATTTTGTACTCAGAGTAGGTCCCTACATCCCAGAGTTCTGGGAAACTCAGAATATTTGTACCTGTTTCATACTCACTGTAATTGATACATGCTCACTTTCACTCTCAAAACTGTCCCCACTATAATAATAATTTAAAAAGACATAACAACAAGAGTTAGCAAAAATGTGGAGCTATTGAAATCCTCATACATTGCTGATGGGAATGAAACTTTGCATGGCTGCTTTGTAGTAGGACAGTTCCTCAAAAGGATAAACATAGTTACCATATGACCCAGCAATTCCACACTCAACAGAATGAATATAGGTCCTTATATAGCCATATAAACTTGCACCTGAATGGTCACATCATCATTAGTCATAATAGCTCCAAAGTGGAAACATTCCAAATGTCCATAAACTGATGAAAGGATAAATAAAAATATGCTCCATATATAATGGAATATTATTCGTCAATAGAAAGAATTAAATACTAATACATGCTACAGCATGGATGAACCTTGAAAGCATGGTGGTAACTGAAAGAAGACACAAAAGGCCACATATTGTATGGGTTCATTTATATTAAATATTCAGAATAGGAAAATTTATAAAAAGTAAATTTTGTGTTTCTGCAATTGGTAGGAGGTGATGATAGTAAATAGGTAATGACAGCTAAAAATTATGGGATTTTGGGGTGGTGGTTTGAATTGGTAAAGATTGGTGAAGATTATGGTAAAGATTGAACTATAAACTATTGCACTGTACACTATAAATAAGTGAAATATATGGTAGATGCATATTTCAAATAGAGTTGTAAAAAGTGGTAAATTCTATGATAAATAAAATAGCAGTAACTCCCATGAGGAAATCAGTTAACTGGTCACTCTATACAGGACCAAATACACAAGATACCCAGAAATCAGTGGGGCTTGGTCCTTTAGCAATGACCTGATGAAAGCTCCGCAACTTGAATAAACCAGGTAAACTGGCCAATTACCATATTTTCAAAACATCATATCTTGATGGATGGGAGTGGGAAACAGGATGATGAATCCCTGTAATTTAGCCTTTTGGAGGAGCAAAGTCATGTTTGTTCACTGAAAAATTACTTACCAGAATCTATAACATTTCAAAAATGAAGTATTGAGCATAAAGTTCTTAGAACTAAGTAAAAACCTTTAAATATGAGAAATAAAGGTTTTTATATACTTAAATATGTTCCAAGAAAGTACACTGAGACATTAGAATATATTACTTAACCTGCTGCAAGATCAGCATTTGAAAAAAAGATTTACATTAATCTTAACTCACTGAAGACAAAACATGTCCTGTTCTCCAACCAAAAGATGTTCTAACTCTCAACTCACACTAAGTCTTTGTCTTCCTATTCAATTGCCATTAATCACTCCAAAATTCTTGATGGGCTCTGTATGATTCATACACCATTTTGCTTTGTTTTTCCAGCTTTAATTTATTATGGTGAAGGCTTGCTACACTGTCTATGGAGTACATGTCATAGAGTCAACTCCTGATTTCTAAGAAGTGACAACCTACATATTTCAATTAGTCTTCAGGGGAACCTTTAAAAATGACCATTTAATTAGGAAAAAGAGTGAAATCTTCTGTGGAGGATATTATATGACTGGCTGAGTGAAATAACAAACTAATGAGCATTCATCCTTGTGAATTCAGTTGAGACTACCTAGTGGATGGTGTAGGCACTCACTCCTGAACAAGAAGGTCCTTGAGTCTTGAGGTTAACCAAACAGACTTTGGGAAGGAAATCCAGAGACTCCTTCAAATCCATGGGACCTCTTCTGGAGGATCTGTCATGAATCCAGACAGCCCCATATTATAACAAGTGCAGTCAGGGCAGAATTAAGAAAGCAAAGGGCACAAGTAATTCCAGATAGAATAAATCCAAGATGCCGATTAAATATAATCAAGTAAATGTATTTTGTGCATAAATTCACACGATACGCACACCTGAAAAGGGATAACTTTAAAGTATGGAAACCAATCTTTGTGTAAAGGATGTGTAATTAACCCTGTTACTTTCTACTTTTACCCAGTCCTATGTTTTCAAAACAATCACCGCAAACACTGACATTGTGTCTCCAACACAGATTGAGTTCTCCAATATTCCAGTAGAAACATGGATGGAGCTCGAAGGATTATGCTCAGTAAAATAAGTCAGAAGGAAAAAGAAAAATACTGGATGGTCTCACTTATAGGAGGAATACAGGGGAGCAAGGAAAAAAATAAAATAACAACAACATCAACAACAACAAAAATAAACAGACAACTACAGAACAGACATTTTTCAGGGAAAAGGGATGGGACTGGGATGAAGGTAGGGACGGGAAGAGCACAGGGACTATGGTGATGGTGTATGGGTGAACTGGTGATGGAAATTATATGCGAACTATACCTAGAAAACAAACATTATAAGGAGAAAATATTAAAATATTTGAAAAAAATATTTCAGTAGAGGTACAAAGGAAAGGGGCCTGAATTTATTTCTCTCGATTCTGTTTTTCTCTCTTAGGTTTTGAAAAAATAATTCTGAGTGTGCTGTGGACAAGCTAATAAATGACCACTTTAATACTAAAGAAAGTTCTTAGGATTGTGGAGATTCCTGTCTTCTTTTTCTCCTGTGAGCTCTTCACCCTGTCTATAATATTTCTCTCATTTTCTGCTCTTTTTTCTCACCAGATGCTTTTACTAGCCGCACACTCGTTCCCATGTGCAGTATCTTCCCTAATTCTTTCTCAGTCACAGGAAATTAAATGGCCAAAGCTTAAATAAGGGTCACCTCATGATAGACTCATCTCACATGTGAACTGCCAGGATGCGGAGCACAGGTGTCACTTCTCAGAGATTGTCTCCAGCCTATTTAAGAGAACTAAGTAAACTAAATATCAATTAAAATACTCAAAATATGGACTATCATGGTCAAATCAATATCTGATCCAATGAGTATTCATAAAACTCTCTATATATGCCCTTAACCCACTTTTGAAATTTTTTTAATAAAAAGTAACAGTTGGTTTTTTAGAAGTTTACTATACTGAATATAATTTTACAGTAACATTCTCATAACTCTGAACACCAGTGATACTGATGTGTGTGATAGTGTGATTATAAGAAAAATACATATTTGATCAGATGACCAAAATGTATTTCTCATATATATTTGGTCTTCATCTTGTGACACAGCTCCTGTGTCACAGCTCCCAAGTCTTAGAATTTCTAAAGTGTTGAAAATGAAAAAGGTATCTTTTATTATGTGAATGAGGTGACTTTTAGAAGCATCTAAGGTTAGAAGGTAGCTGTCAGGAAAATCAACTGTGATTAAAGGGTTAGAACTTGCAGTCCCACCCCAGACTTCTGGAGAGAGAAGGAGGTGGGGGAGATGGAGTTCAATAGCACTAGCGAATGAGTAAATCAATCATGCCTGTATAATGAAGCCTCCATACAAACTCAAAAGAATGGGTTTCAGAGAGCTTCCCGCTTGGTGAACGCATGAAGGGTGAACACATCAACATTCAGGGAGAATGTTGTGCCTGGAGAAGACCAGGAAACTATGAATCTGTCCTCCATCTCTTCCATATGGTTGTTCCTCAGTTATATCTTTTTATAACAAGTCAGTGACTTAATAAGAGGGTTTCCTGTGTCTGTGAGCCGCTCTAGCAAATTCACTGAACCTGAGGAGGGGTTCCTGGGAACTAGCCATCCTGTCAGAAGCACAGGTAACAGCCTAAGCTTATGACTAACTGGCATCTGAGTTTTAAGGAAGAGGTAAATGGGTAGGAGGTTGGTTAGAATCACAAGTAATGGCATGCGCTGTGACAGCAGTGGAAGGCAATCTTGGAAGACTGACTCCTTTACCTGTGCATCAACGATGGCTCCAAGTAGGTAGGGCCAGAATTGAGCTGAACTGACTTAAACTGTAGGCTATCCAGTTGGTGTCAAAAGTTGTTATGTCTGCCTGTGGCAAGGGGAGGAGGATGAATTCCCTTATATACTTTTTAGAATTTGGTGATCAGGATACCATTCTAATGTCTGAACATTGAAATGTAAGAATATAGAGTGAAGTAAATATATAAAGCATTCAGGACATACTCTAGAAATTATTTAGTTTCTCTTTTTTTTGATGGAAATCTTAACGTGGCATGGTTTCCCTGTAACTTGCTCCATAATACAAGGAGGGGATAATGTTCTACCAGTTCTTGAAGACTAAGGGGCATAATTTATGTATAAATTGAGTATGGGGGGGGCACTCATTTCTGTATAAGACTCACAGAAACCACTATATAATTTAAAAATGAAGTTGAATCAAATGAAATTATAAAAAATGATAATGCAATAGTGAATGTCAAATGCGTAATAAAATTGTCCACATACTTAAATGTCATCATGGCATGACAAGCATACAGCATAAGAACAGCTCCCATAAGGGTTATACTTCTTCTGCAGTACACAGAAATAGGACCCCATCATTGCTTTCAAGTATCATTTCCAGTTTAAAATCCTCTAGAGCAAAAACTATTCTGAAAATAAATGTATTACTGTAGTTAATAAATGATGATGACCAGCAAATAATTGTAAATGACCATTCTTTCAGTGATAAAGAAGAACCATAAATTATACCTTGTCTAAACAAAAGTTTTAAACAGCGATTAATGATACAGATCCCCTTCTAAATCTACAAAGCCCTAGTCCAAAGAGAGCCATCTATAAACTGAAAAAATTCAAGAAGTCAGAGGGACTAGCATTTGCTCTAAACCACAGCAATAATGAGCACTCATCAACCAGAAGATATTTTCATAGAACTTCTAGAAGATGGAATAAAGCATAATCAAACAGGGTCTTTGAGTATAGGTCTCTCTGGAACTTCTCATTCATGACTGGAGTCTGTTGGTGTGACTATATGCAATAATTGTGCTGTAAGATTCACAATCAGCAGTGAGCCTGTGTGTGTGTGTGTGCGTGTATGAGAGAGAGAGAGAGAGAAAGAGAGAGAGAGTGCATATGTGAATATGTGTACACACACATACTTATAAAGGAAAACAAGAGTGTGTGCCTTTGTTTATTAATGAGAATACAGAACACCTCCAGCTACCACTAAACTCCTAATTAGACACTTACAAGGCCCCCAGCTGATCTATAGCATAACCACCCAATCATCTATTTATTCCCAATGCAGTCAGACAGACAAGAGGAAAAAGTAAATACCCAAAGTATAAATCAACATGGAGGTCTCCCAACTTCTTACCTCTGAAATCATTAAATGACTCTAGAACCTGCAAAACAAAAGCAAGTCTTCTCTTGAGCCTGGAAAGCACAGTGATCTGAAATCTGGAGTTCTTAAACTGCAATAGGTCCTGGCTCTGTGATCTGTAATACACAGCATCTGGAGTCAATATCTGGCTTCTCAAGAAGGCAGAAGATGTGTATCTACACACATGGCCATGCATATGAACATGTGCTCTTCGGAGGAGTGTCACATTCCAGCTGACCGTGAAAGATCCAGTGCATGGAGGCCCATAGTCCTGCTCAACCTGGAGAACTGAAAGACTGTCCTCAGAGACTGGAAAAGGCTGTTCTAATTTGACAACATACTGTCAAGGCACTTTTCAGTCACTGGAGCAGGTACAGTTTCTTCTCCTTTTTGACCAGGAGCTGCTCCAGCAAGGATTGCTAGGTCTTCCATTCACTCTCAGTCTGGGGGTGGGGGTAGGGGAGGTGGGGCCTGAGAACTCTACCCTCGCAGTGCATTGGTGCTGAGGGCAAACAACCCAGAAGCAGGCAAAAAAAAAAAAAAAAAAAAAAAAAACCTCTGAAAAGAGACTTGGTCCCTAAGGGGAAAAGTTTAAACTAAAAAGAGATGGGCTGTCCTAATAGAAGAAAACATTATAAGTCATAGGAATGCAAATCCTCAAAGTGATGTAATTGGAACAACAAAAAAGTTCTGAAGCTAAAAGAATTTTGGAAATATTTAAATTCAATAATTTAACTGAAAGAGGATAATCATTCCTAAGAACAAAGTAAGTTGTCCGGAACAAGAGCTGCAAACTTTCTGTAAAGGTCAAGCCAGTAAACATTTTTGACTTTGTGGCCATATGGCCTCTGTTGAAATTGTCCAACTTTGCCATTGTAGCATGAAAGCATCCATAGATAATACATACATAAATGGACTTGGCTACATTCCAATAAAACCTTATTTATGGAAAGAGGCAGCAGGATGGATTTGGCAAGCGATCTGAAGCTTGTAGATCCCTGGTTTAGAAGGTCAAATTAAAAATCTATCACAACACAGAAGAAAAAGATGAATAGATCCAGGAAATTAAAACTGCAAAATCAGTAACTCAGTCTAAAGGAGAAAAAGGACCAGATGGGGAACACAAAATTGAAGAAATAACACAAGAAAACTTTCCTTAGAAAGACTTAAGTCTTCAGATTTAACCAGGAATCTCCTGCTGAAATAGCTGAACTATGAGAATAAAGGTCAAAACTCATAAACTTCATTAAGTAAAAGTTGCCTAGAAGAGAAAAAAAAATGTATTTAACTTTTCATCACTTTCAACACTGAAAACTACAAATTGGAGGAACATTTTTTAATAAGGTGAAGATACAAAATAAACATAGAAAAAATTAAGTCTTTTCTACACTAAACTGTAAGAAATAGATAACCAATTGCTGACATCATGGCAACAACAGCTATAAAAATTACAAATATTAAGATATTAAGGAGATATGATAAACATTAAGAAAAGTATATATTTTTAAAAATCAATTAAATTTTAAATTATATATAAAATTCTAATCCAATCCCAATACAGTGGTTAGAGGAAATGGAAACAATTTTTTTAAAGTTCATATGGGAGAGAACATTAGAATTACCAAGAAAATTCTGCAAAATGAAGAACAGTGAGGGAACATTTTCTCCACCAGATATAATCATATTATAAAGTCATCATATTTAAAACAATGTGTCACTGGTGTGGGAATACACAAATGTTCAGCAGAATAGGATAGAGATTTCAGAAACAGATTCAAGTATACACCAAAACATAATATATAATGACAAATATAAATGAAGAACTTGTTTCCTAAATGATACTTGCTAAAATAATTAGCTATCTAAAGAGAATAAAAAATTGTATAAGGTACAAAAATAGGATTCAAGTGGATTAAAAATATTTTTAATTATAAGAAATTTAGGAGACTATTTCATAATCTCAGCATCAGAAAGAATTTAAGTGAATCAATAAATATAATACCAGAAAGGAAACAACAGCCATATTTAACTTTAATAGTTTTATGTCAAAGACATCATCACAGTAAAATGACAAATGGTAGCTGGGGAAAATCTTGCCACACACATGAAAGATGAAGCTAATATGCCTAACCAACAAAACTTTCAAAACTGATAAGAAAAATATAAGTATTCCAATAGAAGAAATACACCAGCAATGAATAGGAAATTTGCAGAAGAAGAAATTCTAGTGGCTTCTAACTACATGATAGGATGTCTGACCTCGTGATAAGGAAAGAGCAGAGACCAGATGCCATTTTTCACTCTTCATATCAGCAAGAATTTACAATTGATAACTTCTGACGCTGGCAACAATATAGGGAAAGGATATTTGTATATCATCTGGGGAGAGTGTGAATTCCTCCGGTCCTTTTTTTTTGCAAAGAAATATGCCCTTTGTCTAGAACTGCCACTTAGGAAAATTTGCCCTCATGAACTAAGATCACTAGATGATAAAGACATTAATATTAGTATCCCTCCCTAAGTACTCATTTGCTGCCTTATTTACAGCACTAAAAATCTAGAAGCAACCTAAATGCTCAATATGATTAGACTGGCAAACTAATTACAGCAAATCTATACTATGGCTAATATGTTATTTAAAAGAATGAGTTGGAGTTATATATATCGAAATAGAAAGGATATCAAGATACAAACATTTTTGCTATTCCTCAAAAACTTCCATATGACTTGTGTACATGTGTCTTACTACCTGATCATGAACAGAAGTTTGGGAAGATTACACATATACACCCAAAGTGAACACATTTGGGAAAGAGGGGAAACAATGTCAACTTCTACTTTGCACACACTTAGGTTGTTTTATAGCAACATGTATGCATTGCTTTTATAGTTTAAAAAAATCAATAAAGCAAATTAAAATAAATCAGGGAAATGTAGTTTCCCATGAGAGAGTGGCAATTTACTGAAACGGAATTTCTCCCCCAAACCACAGAAATTAACCAGGAGAGAAAATGAAACCTTCTCTAACACACTACATCCAAGGCTCATGACATAAATGGCAGGGCCCAGCACAAAATGAAAACGGGTACCCTAGCCAAGGGCAGAGATGTCAATCCCCCCTCCCTAAGTACTCACCATCACAAATTTTACAACATACCAATCATCATCAAGGACCTGCAGCTTCTATGCTGGGAGTGGCTCTGTGCCTGGATCAGAGGTGGCTGAGTGACCCCCAGAGTTGCCCACTATGTCCACCATGACAGGAGAGTCAACCCTTCCTGCACCTGCTCTCAGGCCTCTGGCTCGTCTGGAGGGTGAGGTAGAATGCAAACCTCCAACTTGCCCATGCACCTGAGCCAGCCCAGCGACAGAGGCAGTGATTGTGAGCTAGGGGCAGGAGCAGGTGGCTGAGAACTCATCCCAGGGAGCTGGGAAGGTGAGGAAAAGGTGGAGAGAAAGGGAAGACAGGACCACGTGTGAATGCAAGGTCCTGGTGCATACTTATCATGCCACCCCCACTTAACACACATCTGAAAATTAAATTACTAGAATTTCAAGTGACTACAGAGCATCCCAAGCAGAAGGCCCTGCTGAGAACTAGGCCTTGGGCAGCTCCACTGGTGGCATGCCCACCAAGCCAGCCTGGCCCGAAGCTGAGGAGGGGATGGAGCACACCATAAACTTCAGTGAGTGAATGAGGGGGGAAATGAGCACCTGGAACCAGCCAGAACCATGCCAGAGAGCAATCAGGTGGCAGTGCCCTGTAACGGAACAGATGAAAATCATCTCCAAAAACAGTTTCCCAGCCTGAGTAAGGAAATACTGAGAACAAGCCAGATCTCTGTGTAAAGGGAGAATAAAGGAAGGACTGGAATGTTTGAGGGACCAAAGATGGTGTCCTGGAAGAATGTCACTTATTGCAAAAGGAAGGAGGAAGGTGACTTGGAGCTCCACAACGCTTGCATGTTTACTAGTGAAGGGGAAAACAAAAGAAATAAGGAATATAAATTAAGGGTCCTTTGGAAGCAAAAGAGGGTTACAAAAACAGAAGGCATAGCAGCCCCCGCTGTCTCCCCAAAAGGCATCATCTATTAAATCATACTTCCCTATACAGAAGGGTGAAGGTACACACGCCAGGAAACCCAGTGGGCTCTCACCTCAGCCTGCACAGAATCCCTGGTTATTGTTGGGCCGACCAGGAAAACACGAGACATTTCAAGTGGAAGTGAAAATGGCAGGTACAAAAGAAACCAGCTTTGAAGAGTTGACAGTAATAAAAAGAAATTAGGAATCTAATTAGGATTCTTTTCATTTCATGTTACAATTAATGTTCCAACCATTATTCAACTCTATTTCAAAGTAGAAATTTGATGATTAAAAAAAGGAAAAAGAAAAGCAAAAAACAAAGGCTAGAACATCAGCCCCATTCTGAGAAAAGCTGAAGGGAACTAAGTGCGTCATTACACACCTGGATTTGGGGGTTTGGTCTAACAATACATGACTAGAGAAAACAGGGGGCTAAAAACCCATTAGAGGTGGGAATCTTCAAAAGAACACCAACCTCTCATTCTTCAGAGCAATTATTTCAATTTTTTAAATGACTGAATTTTCTAAATTGGAAAGCATTTATTCAAATGCTTCTGAGATATTTTCCTGTCTACTTTTGAGAGTTTTTTCACTGTGGTTCTTTTCTACACAATTTTTATCTACTCTTAAAAGGAATTCACAGTGTTCAGGGTATCTCTTAATTTCTAAAGAGTTAACACTTAAAGTTCTTTCAAAGAGTTCCATCATATAGAATCTGGTTGCTAGGCAACAGATTCTTTTGACACTGTGATGCACAAGGGATAAAGAATGGATCCGAAAGGTATGTTGTAAAATTTTTCAAGTAAAGATACCACTATACAGATCATTCTACTTATTAATTCTACATAAATTCCCAAAGCCTTATTTCTTTTTAGTGATGTTTTAGGCTACATTAATGAAGAGAATATGAGAGCATACTTGTCAACAGTAATTGAAATCACAAAATATATAATACTCAATCTTCATCATATTCTATAAGCATATTAAGTCAATTCACGTGGCATTATATTGCAATTAAACATAAGTTAAAAAAAATCCTAGAATGCATTTGTGACCAATATTACCACCTAAGATGCCCCCTTTCTGTGAGGTTTAGTTTCAGGTTTCACATCAGTGCTATGTAATTAACACTACAGGTATGCCAAGTTTTTCCTCCAGCAGTATAGCCCTAGTCTTCTAGGAAATCTTTGGAGGATGATGTCATATGAAGAATGTTGAAAAATAGCTATGTTCATTGGAAGTCATCTTCACGCCAATGAGATTTCAAAGGAATAAACACACAGAACAATCTTCAATCCTATTCTCATACGTGGACGATTTCTTTAAGAAGCACAATGAAAACTGTTATTTTGAGTGGCTTTTGCAATCATTTTGAAGACAGGCTTCAGAAATAGGAAATTTGGAATTGGAAGCCATGAAAGGAGAAAACAGCTAAGAAAAATGTACCAATAACAACAATGGCACTTCGACAGCCAGTATTGTTCTTTCCAACTTTACCTTTATTGGTGACTAGGGGTCTCCAGATAAAGAACATATTTTCAATACTACTTGATAACTACAATAATGCTTTACTCAAAATGGACACTGTTTCCTTAATTACTTTGAGCTAATATGTTCGTTTATGAAAAGACAAACCGTCCTCAGAAAGTGCCTGATATTGCCCTGAAACTAGACATTCACCCAGCAAGCAAGGAGGTTGCTTCCTGTGCCTTGTACACAGATTAATTTGCTTCCTGCTTTTTCCTGAACTGAGTTTATGGGGAAAAAATCATTTCCATCATCTAAAATAACATTTTCCCTCTAAGAATCTGAGGCTTTGTTCTATTGGGATGTGATATCATAAGTGGAGAGATTAGACTTAATAAAAAGTGACCTCAATGGAGAAGATGAAATAGAGAATTATCTGCCTAGACTTATGCCTTTAATAAAATTAATGGAAAAACTGATGAGAAATAGTCGTCTACTAAAGCACAAAGTTTTAATCATTCAAAAAAACATCACTCCTCAAGGGCTACCTATGCCAGGAAGAAGGATGAGATTGTTAGGGCTACCTCTCTTCTAAATAAAAATGGTAGCAACCCCTAGATATATGTTCCCCAAAAATGATATACACAGAGAAGAGTACCACAGAAGTATCTTCCTCAAACAACAACAAACAATTAAAAGGGCCCCAGTCTTGTTGGTGAAAAGTTTCTTGTAATAGAGACTTTCACTTCTAGTATCAGGGACACAAGGAAATTAGAATCAACTCTCCCAAAAACGGTAACTAAAAGTACAAAATAAAATATTTTAAAACATCCCCTCAAAAGCTTCAAAGTATTAATATAGTGAGAAACTCCCAGGCCAAATTCTAGAAAACCAGATTCCAGTGGAGTAAACCCACTACCCAGGAGCACTTGCTAGTTTTAGTCATTAAATGGAGTGACATTTTAAGACTTCAGGTGGAAAAGGGTACTGAAGTGAAAGCTGGAGACACCAACAATGGAGAATATAGTGAACTATGTACCTGTTCATCTGTGGCCCCAAAGGGTCACATCTTGAGGAAAGCGTTAACCAGCTCTTAGGCAGACTTACAGCTGCTTTACACCAACTAGATCATCCAGGAACCTAAAGCCTGAAGTTCAGATTAAGCCAGCCACACCATCAACGCCACCTGGTACCTTGGCAGAAGCAATGTAACCCTCTGTGAAGGATAACCAAGCACACAAGACAATATACGCAGGAACCGACAGAAATAGCGATAGCCTTTCAAATATGGACTACAACACAGCTACACTTAAAGCAGCAAAACATCCTGAAATTTTCAGGAGGGCACTGGAATTTATTTTTTAAAAATGACTTGACAGACTTGAAAAAGAACCAAACAAAAATTCTAGAGCCAAGGAACAAAAGTAGACATCAAAATTAATAAATCAGTGAAAAGACTTAAAAGCTCTAAACATACAACTGAACAAACAGTAAGCCACAAAGATGTCAGGGGAATAATCCAGAATGTATCACCAAAAAGCAAAAATATGGAAGGAAACTTACTGGAGGATACAGTAAGAAAGCTGAACATCAATTTCCTGTGAGTTCAAGAAGAGTAAGAAAATGAGGATGAAACATCATGTGAGGATGTCATAGCTTAGACTATTTTACAATCAATAAAATACATGAATCTATGGACTCAGAACTAACAATTTCCAAGTAGTATAAAAATGAAGAAATCCATACCTACACACATCACAGTGAATCTGCAAAAGAAGAAAAAAAATCTTAAAGCAGTCAGAGAAAAAAATACAGATGACCTTCAAATGAATCATCTCTAGAGTAGACCTGTCTCAGCAGCAACAAGGGAAGCCAGAAGACAGAGGAATGATCTTCACTGTTCTGAAAGAAACTAACTGCCAAACCAGAATTCCATATGCAGCTAAAACATTCTTCAAGAATGAAGGTGCCATAAGGATATTTTTTATAAACAAAAATAAAGTTTGCCAAAAGAAGACCTACATCCAAGGAAATAAGGGTGTTCTTCAGGCAGAAGAATGATACCAGTGGAAAGACTATAAGGAATAACAAAAAAACACACATTTGGCTCAACCAAAATAATACTGTAGAATGCACTAATAATATCTTCTGTGAGAATAACTTGCGATGTTTAACATATAGAAGGAAATAATGTGTAAGCCAAAGGGAGACAAACTTTCCTGGTTGTTGGAGGCAAAATTCACTTTAGACTTTGGCAAGTTAGGGGTATGTGTTCTGTTTTCTCTGATTACCAAGCAAAGAAGAGAAACACTAGGAGGGGCAATCAAATGATTTTTGAAAAATGTAACCCCTGTAAAAGAAGGCAAGAAAGGAGTGAAACATAAAACAGATGGGACAAACAAAACAAAAAAAAAGTGGTAGCTCTAAATCCAAATATATCAGTGATCACATTAAAATATAAATAGAAAAGAAAGTTGGTACGGAATCACAGAACTTTAGAATTAACAAGGAGCTTAAAAGTTATTCTGAATTTCAAATTTCATCTCATGCCCTCGTTTAACCCTGCTGCTCTCCGGATGTTTGAATTCCTTGGTACAGCCCCATGTGAAGGGCCACACACCTCTCCTGCCTCACTTTCACCCCTGATGGCTAGTGGTCTCCTCATAGAGCAGGGCAGATTCTAACCAAGGAGCTAGGAAAAGCTCAGTAGAATCTAAAGGAGAACAAAATAAATCTTAATGACGTTGTGTTTTATGACTATCTTGGTAAATTAATTACTTGAAATACCCTGGTGCTCCATAATTAACCTTGACGTGCTACTGTGCAATTCCACAAAAGCACAGTCACATCTTGAGCGGCATTCATTTTTTGTATATTTGCCACTAAACAGTGTCTGTCATATAATAGTTAATGTTTGACGAATGCACTATCAGAGTATGGGACACTGCCCACCTAATGACTGTCATTGGCCTATACTGACTTGCAAGTATGTAAATCAGAGCTAATGGCCTGAATACAGTAATACCAATATTCTCAAGTCTCCTCCAGACACCATCATCACCATCTTAGCTAATCAGTAGCAGCTCTCATTAGGGGCTATTCCCTGTTCCTGGGAACTTTTTCTCAGATTAAATCACGTAACACTCTAAGAACCCTGAGATATTGGTGATATTACTATTCCCATTTTACAAATGAAGGAAATTGAGGCACAGAACTTGTCCAAGGTTACACAGCAAACAAACGGCAGAGCTGAGATAGGAACCTGGACGGTCTGACTCCGAAGTCCAAGCTCTTTGTAAGCTACTATTACTAAAGAGCTTCCCTAGTTACCAAAACTGTCCCTAAGAACCCATAATGTGGCTGAATGATGCTACTACAGATGGCTATTTAATCAAGAATACTGATATTATGTGCTGTTATAACTTGACCTACAAAGAAAATACACTCATGATGTTCAGCCAAAATGCACTTGCAGAATAATGATGTCTCCTGGAGCCTTCCACACACCCCACCCCGTACCTGTGAAAGGGAAACTCAGTGGCATAGGAAATGGAGTCCTCAGGGAAGCCTAAGTCCACTCAGGATGGAGTGTCAGTCCACGGTAATTACAGAGCCAGAGAGAGGCTGAGACCTTCCACAGTCCAGCCTGATTACAGGTCCCGAAGAGGGGCTGTCACTGTTCAGGCAAAAATGTAAAAGTGACCCTCTCATGGGGAAGAAACCTCCCCTGATTTTACTCAGGAAAAGCCAAACTGATGAGAACAAGGGAGAAGGTGCCCCAGAATCCCAGCAGGAGTGTGGGACCCAGCTTCTGGGAAGGAGGGCCTCAACCCTGCCCCTGAATCATCAGACAGGGGGAGGGGGAGTACGTGGCTAGGCCCCATCAACAGCAAGCAAGGATTTCTGAGTCATATGACCTTGTTTCAATTCCCAACTCAAAAGAGAAAAACCTTGAGCAAGTTATTTAACCACTGTTTATGAATGTGTAAAATAGGGACAATACTACAGCACAAGGCTGCTGTGAAGACAAAAGTGTAACAGACCCACCTTAAGCGACTACCACAGTCTAGCAGAGTAAGGACACACTAAATGTGAATTTCTTATCCCTCCTTCCAGTCTGATGAGAAAGCAGCAGAGCATGAGTGTGTGATTTCCCTGTAGATGTTAGTCTAGCTCTGCTTGTGTTTATGTGCTCTTGCTGTTTTGCTCTTTCAACTGGAGGTTACTGAGAAAAGAAATAATAATTGTATACTGGGAATGTGTGCACAGTCTGACCAACAGAAAGAGCTTTGCATATACTGTATACAAGGCCTATACTTACAACTGTGGTTTTTGTTTTCACAAACCTTGTTTTCCAAAGAATCAAATCCAAGCCTGCAGACATCTCAGCCAAATGGTCTCTTTTGTGCTATCCTACTTGCTGAAAGAAACTTCTCTAATTTTCATCAGGAGAAAATGAAGTACTTCTAGAGTGGCATGCTTCAGGTGACCAAGAGCAAGCAGATTTGACAGCTGATAAGTTTGGATGCTGCTAGCATCTTCCTGATTCGCCTAATTCTGCTTGGTAATTGCTGCAAATGTGGCATGTTGCATCCCACACATTTCTGAGACATCCATTACTTCGGAAAATGCTGTCAGGTAAATTAAGGACAAAGACAAAACCTTAGCTCTAAATTTCCCTGATTTCTCCTTCAGTTAATAGCACTCTATTTCAAGCTTTTGCTTTGCCAGTTGGCAGGCACAGTCATTAGGAATCAGAGACTCTGGACTATATCCTGAGTCTTCACAGCCTTGCCCAAGAGTCAAAGGCCTGGGCTGGTGTTGGACTTGGCCACTCACAAGCTGGGTAGCCTTAGACAATTCATTCAACTTCTCTGAGCCAAAATCTCCTTACTGCTGACAAAAACACAGCACAACTATGAGAATTAAAGAGGACAGTGATTATAGTGTGCCTTCTGCACACAGAAAAGAACTAAATGTGGGTTCTCCTTTTGTGAAAATACTGCCCATTATACCAACTACGTGTTTGGAGTCAACTTATTGACTACCAGTGACATCATTTAGAGAATTCTGTTTTGTTTTGTTTTTGTTTTTGAAGAGGTGAAAACCTTTTCATCCAGACCCTAGTTACGTCAATGGATAAATAATGACTAGGAAAAACATGTGCATTAGTCAGATCAGGTTCCATAACAAAAACCACAGACTGGTGGCTTAAACATCATTTACTTTCTTGCAGTACTAGAAGCTGGGACGTCCAAGATGGTGCCAGCAAATTTGGATTTTGGTGAAGGTCCTCCTTCTGACTTCCCATCTTAAAAAGTCACTATTCCATTGTATCAAGACACCCCTGACCTCTTAACCACTTCCTCAAGGCCCTATATCCAATACAGTCATGGCGGAGCATTTGAGGGCTTCAAAATATGAGTGTTAGGGGGATACAATACAGTCCACAGCACCGTGTTTGACATGTACATTCTCAGATTTTCTGGCATTAATAGTCCCTTTTCCATAAACAGCATCCTACAAGTAAATCTAACGTGCTGTCTCTGTGAGACGTAGCCCCTGGCTTCATTAGTAGGTGCAGCCAGGGTTATTCCCTGGGGTGATGACACACACCGGCATGAGGAGGTTTTTGTCACCCAAGGCCAATGATCATGTAGCTGGAAAAGACACTGACTGAAGTTCATCAAACACATTAATTGAATTTATGTTTCAAACTAATTCTTGAGGCTATACAGTATCCCGCCAGGACAGCTATACTCTCTCCCTGGTGCCTCTCCAGAGAGGCAACTTCCAGTTCACCTGTGCTTTGGCCGTAAGAACACTTGCTCTGACTTTAGTCTGTATTCACTGGGAGTTTACCAATAGCCAGCACTGTTCTCAGCTTTTGGGATAGAAGAGTCTTGTGCAATAAAACAGGCAAACTGCCCTCACAGGGCTGGCAGTCTACTGGCAGTTCCCCTTCACTTTCTACTTTTGCCAAGAACACTGCAGTTTGAGAGTCAGAGCTGGTTTCGAGACCCAGGTAGGTACTGTCTGAGCCTTTGGGACCATCACTCACTCTCTGCACCTCTGTTTTCTCAGATGTCCAGGGGAAGAGCAGACTTGGCCTAGATGAGCTACTAACCCAAACAACCTCAGATGAATAGCATGCCTTGGGTTTCTGTAGGACTGCTCGCAGCCTGGGGCTTTCCTGCATGTGTTGCTAGATAGCCTGTTATGGTGGGTGGGGAATACGGCAAACAGAACTCATCTCTCAAGCTAAGGGTATGAATTCCCCCTTGCTCAAGGAAACCATTATCTGTCCAGGCACTGGTCTCAGGAGGAAAAGGGACACATTTTACCCTAAATACAGAAGACTCATCCCAAAAGTGGTGATGCCCCTCCATAGGACAATTCAAATTTCATGACGGTTAATGATGGCATGTGCACAACAGCTAGCCCAGGGCCTTTTTCCACAAAGGGTCAGAGAGTGAAAGTACTTCTGGGTTTGTGGGCCACTTGGTCTCTGCCACATGACTCCACTTTGTCACTGGAGTGAGAAGTCAGCCACAGACAATATGGAAATGAACACGTGTGGCTGTTTCAGGAAAGCATCATTTATGTTCACTGAAATATGAATTGCATATTATTTTCACCTGTCACAAGATATTCTTTTTCTACTTCCCCATCCTCAGCTACTTCCAAAATGCAAAAGTCATTAAATGATAAGCTGTATACAAACAGGCAGTAAGTGGCATTTGGTCCCAAGTTGAAGCGTGATAGAGTACCCAAGTATGGCACTCTTCTCGTTTCCCCTGTCTGAACTGGGGTGGCTGGAGGGTCCCCAAAAAGGACCTAACTGTTCTGGGTCCTGCTCTTCCCAAAGAACCCACCACACATGACCTACTTGGTACGCTGTAGATCACCCATCAGATGATCAGATACAGCTTTGATTTATGTTATGGTCAAGTGAAGAGGAACAAGAAAAGATGATGGGAGAGAGGAGGGATTACAAAATACATTAGGGGTAAGAACACAGAGTGTGGTCAGGATGACCTGGGATAAATTCCATACACTCTTAAACTTCAGTTTTCTTTTCTATGAAATAACACCTCTTTCTTGGGGCCGCTGTAAAGATCAAACAATTTCATGGCTACAAAAGGGAAGCAAACATACAGCCTCCACTATGACATGAACACTAAGGAAAAGAAGGAAACGAGGGAGACACCAGATACCCCAGGATGATCATCCACATCATTCCTTGAGCTCTGAGTTGCCACAGGACTGGGCCTGTCTTCTTTGTGATCAGAAGAACTATAGATGCTCAAAAAATAGTAGTTGATAAGGAGGAGGGGGGAGAATGGAAGTTTCTCACAGGCTTCTTAAAAGAATCTATTATTTTACAGAAAGTCACTAAAAAAATTTACAAAGGATTGGTGGAGATGCTTTCAGCATCTTTTTCCCATTTTAATGTTCCCCCAAAAAGATTTTATTTTAAGATACTATTCATTCTTTTTTTTTTTTTTTAACATTGGTTCATCATTGTCCTGATTTGGAGAACAGGAGAATATCTTACTCACATTGAGTAGTTATAAACAAGTGAAGTCTATGTGGCAGCATCCTAGTTCATTACTATTGGGCCAAATGGACGCAACTCAGGTAGCAGCTGCAGCTCTTAAGAGATGAGTTTTATAGGGGTCTTAAGCAATTCAAGAAATAGGCCACCTAGGGTTTCCTTTATATTTAATCTTTCTGCCTTGCCTATGCTCACACATATCTCATTGGAATCTGGAGGCTATGCCTGTGCAATTTCTGTGCACCAAACTTTCAAAAGTTTAGGCCCTTGCCTCTCCTGCCTCTAACTTTCCAGTTTATTATTCTGGTGGACAAGGTCCTAAGGACGTAGGTGTAGGGGATGAGAATGACAATGAGAGGGGGTTAGTTTAGCTTCTGGAACCAGTCACTCTGGGTTTCAATCTTAGCTTACACACTCAGCAGTTGTGTTACCTGGAACAAGTCACTTAACATCCCTAGGCTTTAAGATTGTGGTTAGGAAGATGCAATAGCGTCTGTTTCCTAGTATTGGTATGAGAATTAAATATCTATGTAAGTACAAATAAATATGGATATAAAGCAGTACTCAGTATAAAGTTGTTGGTTTTTATTTGATATAATAATCATAATTAATTAAGCATAAGTCTCAGTTCTCATTTGCACATGGCAGAGACCTGCTAGATCACTCACACCAGTTTGGCTTCTGGTAAGTAGTTCATCTCTGCAGCATCTTCACTGCAAGGTGACCTAAGGTAGCCTCTTAAGTCCTGTGTGGTTTCCTAAGCCCAGCTCTTCAATGCTTCCTCCCCAGCCTGGTCCCTTTGGTGGCACAGAGCGTTGAGTGCTGCACTGTGAAGCATCTGCTGCACAGCATTGTGAATTCGATCCCAGGCCAGGGAGGGGACTCACTTGGCACAGCAACCTCTCCTGCCTCGCCTGCTGCTTCCCTCAGCAGTGTATTTCAATAGATCTGCCTGGTCTGCTGCCCACTATCTCTGATGAATCCTCTCACCCTCCTGTACTTCTGACCTGTGCCCAGCTTGTATGCGTAAATAAATCAACCTTTTTTAAAAAAACAACATCCGAGTCCATATGACTGTATAAACTTGTTAGATTTCATGAAACTATATATTTAAAATTGATGAACTTTACGGTTTGTAAATTATATTCCAATAAACATGATTTTAACAACAAAAAAAGGAATGCTAACTCCTAAAAGACTTAAAATTTACTCTAAATAAAAATGATCTTCTTCTGTAGTATAGATGGTACTGCCAAAGTCTATTACATATTAGTCTATGTTTATACCATAGAAGGCATCTTCTGAGATGTGCTCTCCCGTCCTCCAAAACAGTTACGTTTGGGCTGTTGAATCATAATTAGAAAGTTCATCGTAAACTTCTACCACCAATTTCACTGGAAATCTTGATTAAAAGGGATCACTTTTTAAAAATAAAATAAACAAGTTATAATTAGTATTAAAAAGTATAATTCTTTAATATTTGTTAGAGTGTGAAGTTTAATGAATAAGAAAATTCATGGGTATTTTAATAGAAAACTTAGAAGGGGGTGATGTCTTACTGAAGTCTCACAAATATATCTATCCATGAGATAGGCTACCTTAGGTCACCTTGCAGTGAACATGCTGCAGAGATGAACTACTTCCCAGAAGCCAAATCAGACCTAACATTTACCAAATTGGAAATGTACCTAATTTTGTCTTTATTTTTAAAGATTTATTTTTATGTATTTATGCATACAAGAACTGGGGTGTACACCAGAGGTGCAGGGGTGAGAGGATTCACCAGAAACAGAGTGGGGAGCAGAACAGGCAGATTTATTGAAATGCACTGCTGAGGGGAGTAGAGAGGAGACAGGAGAGGACTGCTCCGCCATGTGGGTTACCTCACTGGCTGAGATTGGAACTGTGCTGCAGTAGCTGAGGTTTTAACCCCCGCACCACCAGGGATGTCCCCAAATTTGGTCTTTTAGGGGTTTACACATGGCTCAATTCTAGACAGCTCTGGACCACTGCCTTCCTACCACTATTTGGTTTGTTTTGGTCTAATATCATTCACAATAAGTGTTCATTGAGTGTTTTTAAATCATGCTGATATAGATGAAATGTGTTTAACTGATCTTTCTTTTCTCTAATTCTTTGTGTAATTAAAGGGTCTATACTAACATTTTCTCTCCTTTATAGGATAATTTTAGTGTAGGAAAGAATCCAATCTATCTAAAATTAACATTCATACTTTAAGTGAAAATAGTCCAATCTCTCATACTTGTGTAAATTAAAAACCTTCTACCACATGTCTCTGAAACAGTCACAGTCTCCTCCAACTTCAGATCTATTGTGAAGATCTCAAAAAAGTTAAACAGGTTCCTTTACAAAACTCTGGTAATAAACCAGGCTTGTCTCTTTAGATTGTTATTTTACTTGGGTGGCTTTTAAAGCACGTTTGTTTATTGCTACTACTGGCCCATTATCCCCTGGGAACATAATGTTTTGTGGGGGTCCTCAAGTCAAGCCACATAACAGCAGCACTTGGACGTCAATCTATCCAAGTGTATCCAAGTTGAAGTGTTTTGCTTCTTTCGTTTTCATCAGTACTTTTTCTGTGATCTTTCCATTTCAAGAAGCTCTCCAGTGACAGCACAGAAGTCAAAATGAAGTCATTTTTCTAAATTTTGTTTTAGTCATTCAACTGAGTCCTTCAGATGGGCAATTTAAATTTTAATTAAAATTCAGGGTTTACAGGAGGGCATGTAGGCTGGATTCTACTCATGCAGAAAGAAAATAAGTTTAACCCACATCATAACCTAGTGTACTTCTGCCTTGTCACTAGTCAAATACTCCTATGCCAGATCTTCTTCATCATTGAGGACTTACTAATATTATTAATATACTTACTAATAGATTTCTAGTAAAATATTTACTATAAAATGCTATACCCAACCTAACAAAGTATTCAAAACATTTGAGTTTCAATTAACTATGCAAATGATTACTAACTACCCATTTTATACTAAGACTAATGGAAATGTGAGAGAAAATATAATTCTTACTTGCAAAAAACTTCTTGATTAGCATTTCTACATTATAAAAGTGTTTTGCCTTTCAATGTAGATTTCCAAATGTGAAGTAAAATACTATTTAAGAAGTCTTTTTAATAAAAGTTTTTTCAATACGTATGTAGTAACTTACATTTCACTAATATATAGTAACAACCAAGCAGCATTTTGATAAGTGTGTTACAAAACTTCCTAGGAAGTGACCAACTGTTGTTCTCTTCAGTAAACACATACCAATTATTTTAACATAAAAAGAAGATGGAGAGTAGGAGCGCAAGACAGTTACAAAAAAGAATTGTAATCGATAGAGGATGCTGCCATTTGAAAGAGATCTTTCTGCAGAGTAGTCATTAGCGTCCCTTTGGAGGGGCAGTGCTTGATGAAACATCCAGAGACGGGATGATATATTTACATGACTCCAGCGCAAACACAGCAGGGATCTGCTTTACTAGGTACTGAACATAACTCACAATCGCATTCAAATACTTTATTACCAGAAATACCACAGTTTAACATGTACTAATCTTGAATGTCAAGAACCTTCATTGATGCCCCCTATGAAATATTGAGAGAGGAATGCATGCCATATATTTTACAGATTGAAAGATACAGAGGCCTAACATTTTCCTTATGATGCTTTAAAAACTTTAGTAAAAATCGCTAATATTACTGAGTAGCAATAATATTGAACAAAATATAAAAATCATTACCCATATTTCCTCAATGAATCATGCACCATCTATGCCATGGAAGCCATGAAGGACTGGACATTAGAGAATTTCAGCAGCTTGATCAAGGTCAGATAGTTACAAAGTGACAAAGTCAACACTGGAGTCCAAATCTGTCTAGAGGCCAAGGCTAGCTCCTAACCTCCATCCCTGACTGTCTCATGGGATCAGATATCCTTAAAGCAAAATTCACATTAGCCATTGGATTATTTCTCAATAGAAATGGCAAAACAACATTAATTTTTGAAAAAAAACAAAACAAAACAAAACAAAACAAAAAAGAAACACTAGTATCTAGCCAACTAGCATTTCAGATTTTGCATTTAAAGTTTTCAAAGTTTATACGGTGAGAGAGAGAGAGCTGCTAAAGTGTCTCTGGGAAAGACACCAGCAAGAACCCACAACATTGCTCACCATCACCACCAACAACAATCAACAACTGAACACTTTCTTATGGTTCAAATCCTTAACTTATGCCAGCACCAAACTCATTCATAGCAAATGCCAATGGGCTACTATAAAATATCCAAAGTTTCTAGTTCTGGGTAAGATGGAGTAAGCACACACTAATCTGTCTCCCAAACTAATGCAATTATAACACTTGGCATGAATGCATAAAAGTATTTGAGAACCTTGAAAAGTAAATAAAAGCAGGTGGATTGGAGAAGACAACCAGAATTCAAAGTACCATGAACTGCTGGTGAGTTTAACATTTCCTCCACTGCCATTCCTTCACTTGCTTAATGCAGTTTGAAAATTATCAAAGAACTCTCAAAAACACCAACTCTGACTCAAGGAAAAGGAAAGGTCTCCTAACAGTGGGAGAGATTCCCCATCTTTTCATCTTTGTCCATTCTATTTCATCCCAGCCTCTAAGCTATCCTGTGACAGCAGCAACAGCAATTCACAAGAGACTAAAACTTGAAGGAAAGTGAACTTTCCCTTTGATGAGAGACGCTGTGTCCGAAGAGAGTGATACTCTTTTTTTTCCTCACTCTATTCTCTCATCATTTGACTCAAATGTAGCCACAATCACAGCAAGTATGCTGCAGAATGAGGTAAAGACAGTCTCAGATTTCTGGCCAGAGGACCAAAAAGGGGAGTTCTAGGGAACTAGGGGAAAAAATCCAAAGATTGCAGAGGAGAGCTTGGAAAAGTAAAACCATAAGGTTAGTTCTGTACTTCTGGGGTCACTTCCAAGTTGCAATAGGAGACTTTGAGATTACCTCTTAGGTCACACATTGGCCACTGGTGGCATCTACACTGGATATATATGTACTATGCCATATTTGAAAATGAACTGAAACCACAAACTATGGTGAACCTGCCGCCTTGAGTCCAACTGGTTGATTCCCTGCTAAAACCAAAGCATCAAGATTTGCATTCAGAATTAACCAAGACACCAAGTCTCATAATAAAATCTGAAATAATAAAATCTGAAATATAGCTACAAAGTTACAACTAGCATGGGAAAAGACAATGGATATATGCCAACACCAGGATGGCAAAGATAACAGAATTAGCTGACAATGATTTTAAAGCAACTTTTATAAATATGGTCCAATAAGTAAAGGTTAACGAGGCAAACAGAATGCTAGAGAGGGTCACAGCAAAAAAGATGTATATATAAAACCCCAAGGTATTATATGATTTAGTTACCTGAAAAAAATAATCATTTATCATTTATCAAAAATAGATAAATGGAGGATAACAAGAGTACCAACCTAATAAGGCTGTCGTGAAGATTCAATGTCAGTTCCTTGGAACAGTCTGTAATGCTATCATATTTATTCAATCTATTTGGAGAACACAGAATAAAGGTCAAATGGCAATGGAGAGACATTGGGGAGGGGAGACCAGACATGAGCTACCAACACCCAGAAGCAAGCCAGAGGGTCTGAGTGGTCACTCTGCTTGTTCTCTTCTGTCACCTCCCAGTGTTCAATGATGTCTTTCTGAAGGTGACAGTCTTGTCTCATTTCTGCTCCGAGGAAGTACAGGCAGCCCTTAGGTGTATGGGTTGACCGCATTATCAAAGAGCAGAGGAGGGCACCACTCCCCTCCTGGATGGAAGCAATGGGAAGCAAAGATAAACGGTCATGGGACTGAGTCAAGAGCACTCCGACCTTCCAATGGTAGGTTCTGGGGTCATTTTACCAACAAAGGTGACAGTCCCTAAAGAAGGTCAATACTGACAAGTCATAAGGAAATACTGGCATGTGCACAATGTTGTTGTCAAGAGCCATAGTCGGGATTCTAGAACTGGGAAACAGTCGGAGGTACAGGAAGCAAATCATGGGAAGTCGGGGACTTCAGCAAGAGGATCCCAGCCCAGCTGTCAGAGGGCATCCTCCTGGTGTGATCACTCTGCAGAGACCTTAGGCACCGGCTAGACGTTGTGTAGTCCCCAACAGGTACTTCCTACCTCCTGACAATTCTTTTGCCCATATTAGGTGCACCAGAGGTACCCAGCACAAGGTAGGTGCTCAGTAAACATACACAAAATGAATGATGGAATGAAAATAGATTTGGGTCTTAAATGGTGTTCAGTGAAACACTGACTTAAATTGGCTTGTTTTATTATCAATCTTAGGACACATGCCTAGAGTCAGACTTTTCCTCTGTAAGTGAAAAACAAAATGCAAACATTAAGCCTGAAAATCTTAACAAAAGATGTTTTGGAAATCCCTCAAACAAATGAGCAGACTTAATTGAATATCACAAAAATCTAGTTTTCTCTCCCTCTCCCTCTTCCTCTCCTTCTCCCTCCCCTCCTACCCCTTTTCTCTCTCTGTTGGAGGGTGGGGATGAAACCCCAGGGGCTAAGTCTCTATAGAGGCAGATGAAGTACTAAATACAGCACAGTCTCAGTTGAGTTCTCTCCTCAGTACCTGTTTTCGAAAGACCAAGGTATAAGCAGCATTTATCAAATCTACAATGCCAGAAGGCTTTGTCCTCCATCTGCAAAATAGAGGGGGCTTCTCTGTTCCTTGAGGTCTTTATAACTACCACAGAAGGTGAGGGCAGCCCCCACTCCAGGATCTGCTTCTAGAGAAGTGGGGGTGCTGGGGTCCTTAACAGAGAGAGCAAGCCTTTCCATTCGACAGGCCCTGGTGAAAGGTGGGGATGTCCCTGTTACCCCACAGTCTACTCTAGGAACAGGGGCTGGAGAAGGCCAGGGAGAAGCAGCCCAACTACTCTGAAACCCCGCAGAGACCAGGAGTGACCTGCGCTGCCTTCCACCTCACTTATAAGCTCGGGAGCTGGGGTCAGTAAGAAAATCCCACAGCAATAAGCTACAGGGTAGAATCAAGATTTCCTTACTCCAGAGATAAGGAAGAAAAATAAACTGATCAGCTCCCATCACTTCACACAGCCAAGTCCTGACCAACACGAACTGCCAGTGAAATCTGAATCAAAAGATTTGCTACTTACAGCTGTATGCCTCTTAGAGGTATTCTGCATATATCTTTTTATCATTTTCTTAATCTGTAAACCCTGGATTACAATTTTTTTATCATTAGAAGATAAATTAGTCAGACAAGGCAATGATGCATTTGGTTTCCATGACAATGCTTCACAAAAAGTTCAACCTGCTGCATCACCATGAAGCACTTTGAAAATTATTTCCTAGCAACCCCATAGGCACGCAGACTCCCAGCCTTCTTCTGTTCTTTACTCAGACCTCAGAGAGTGACACGCATGCCAACAAGAAAACAGGTCAGTTGGTTACCACAAACAATTCAGACCAGCTTATTTCATTAATGTATGGAGCAAAATAAGTCCCAGTTAGGTCTGCAGGAAGCTCTATGCAGCCATTCAATGTCTGATATGCTACCTCTGCCCCTACACTGCCAGCAGCCAAAATGCCAAGTTTCAGTCTAATTTGATATGAAGAGAAGTGGCCACCTCAGAATAATATACAACTCTCTGTGCATTAATTTGAAAGCAAGGAACTGAGACATCACCCTCTGCCAATCTGACAGGATGGCTCTATGTTCCAGACCTCATAGTACAGTGGGAAACAATGTGCTGGACGAAGAAAAAATACAGTTTAAGAGACTTCAAAGTTTACCACCTAAAGGAGAACAAACTTTTGCATAAGTAGATGGGAGTTTTTAAAAATGAGAAACACCATTTTTCTATACTTGTAGTATTTCTCAAAGTTGTCCAAAACAACACCTTCTAAAATTAACACAGAATAGAATATTCACACTGTAAAACTGGTGGCTATTGTACAAATTAGCCTCCAATTGCACACCCCACTCCCATCATCACCTGCCCTGCTCCGAGCGTGGGCACCCACCTCTGCAGTCTACACCACTCGCCTCCCTTTCCCAGCTGGCTTTACATTAGGTGGCAGATGAAGGGGTACCCTGAGACCCCCAAGCTTGCATGCTCTAAAGAGGTCCAGCCATCTGTACACACAGACAAAAGCATACCTTTAGTGTGAAAGAACTTTATACAATTAGTGTGCATAGAGAGAAGAAAAGAGAATAGTCTTCCAAACACCATCCCCTCGTGGGTAAAGTTACCCATCCCCTCGTGGGTAAATGCACAGTCAAACTGGGTCAGCCACTGAGGCATGAAAGTCTGCCACACATTTAAGGCACCTTCTGGCAGAGAACCAGAGAAAAGGGTGAAAGGCATCAAACAAATGTGGGACAAAGGAGCAAAATCAAAGTACAAATCAAGATAACAAGTGTCAGGCCTCACCTGTGAGGCCTGAGTTTGATCCCAGGACAGGGAGGTGACCCACATGGCGCAGCAGACCTCTCCTGTCTCACCTGCTGCTCCCCCAGCAGTGTATTTCAGTAGATGCTCCTGCTCAGTTTCCCACTTGTCTCTGATGAATCCTCTCACCTCCCACACCTCTGGTCTACACCCCAATTCTATGCATAAATGTTTTAAAAAGTGCCATTTCAGCCTCCCCACGTGTCTCACCCACGTGTCTCTTCCAAGTGTGTCCACATGTCACTCGTCCACATGTCTCCTCTAAGTTCCTGAAGTCCCTGGGGCAAGCCCAAAATCAAAAAACAAGCTCACTCTTCTTCTCCACGTCTCCCCAGAGTCCGCCTTTATATTTCTTCACCAGCTCCACCCTCATTAAGTGGGCAGGGAACATGGAACCTCCCCTTTTTATGGAGATGTCTGTGTAACAGGTGTAGCCAATAGGAGGCACGGGAGCACTGGAGGGCAAGGAGAGCAAGGTTGGGTGACTGCTTCCCCACTTCACAGCTGTTTCAATGCCCTGGCCTGGCAGTAATGCGTGCCTTCACAGAGAATGTTCTTTCCTCTTCTGACGCCTTCAGCCCCAAGGATGGTAAGATCTTCACACAGTTGTTGTAGGGATATCTCCCTGTTCCTGTTTTCCCTGATCTTTGCTCACACCTCTGTCAGCAGAATTTCCACTTAAGAGTCTTTATTAGAACCATCTGGGGTAAACTGTTTCCCCTGGGACCCTAGCTGATGCAACTTGACAATTGCAATCAATTCTGAATTAACATGTAGCAAAACCTTTTGTCACACAGCTCCTTTTTGACATTATTGCCATTATTATGATTCCTACCTTTTCTGGTTATCATACAAAAGAAACTAGAAAAGAAGGTGATCTGAAATTCCCTCCTTTTGGGTTTAAATCCAACCCATCCCGCTATCAATAGGGAAGAACAGCCTAAAGAGAAACAGGTGTTTCCTTAGGAACTTTAGGTCCATCACTAAACAGCAGTATTATTTAATCAAAATAAGAAACAGGAAGAAGTGGAAAAGTAAGAAGGGCAGTTTCCAAAGAACTTTCTCTGAGTCCTTTTGATCTGGGTCTTTACAGCTTCCTTTGTCTTGTTTGCTGTACTGCAAATTTCCATACTGTCAGCTGCATCTGCATTCATATGAGCAGGGATAAAATGCATTACAAAACAACGACTCATGAATTTTTCATGAGCCACCATTTAGGAATTATCTTTACCACCATTCCCTCTAAATTAGCAAAACAAATAGCAAGCACCAATACACACCTGTGACTCCTTGTGGCCGACCTGAAACCTGGCCCCACATTTAATTCTAATAGTTTCAGTGATTTTGTGTTCATATTAAGCTTCTCAACCAAATAAAGCTCAGTTTCTGCACTTGTACAAATGAGGACCAACTCTATTATTTATTCTAAGACTGGCTTGTGGTTGGTAGTGCCTCCTATGGAGGCCAGAGAAAGTGCCACTTAGGAGTCCTGGAATTTCAAGTCTTGCTTTCCTCAAGGTCCTACCAATTACTTCTTTCAGGCTGCAGTTGAGTGTTTTTATTCTTAATGCACAGGCTGGTACCCATGAGATTTTTATTCTAGAGCTATGACCTACGGCTCCACAGGAGGCTCTGGCATACATGTGTGTGGTCTGCACATGAGTGTAAAGCCCAGTGTGAGGAATTATGCTAGCTTAGTCTTCTTGAGCTAAGAGGCTGCAGAGTAAATACAAATAATGAGCAACACTAAGGCAGTTATCCTGGGGGTCCCCCAAAGCTAGCATTGAATTGAGGCTCCAATGCATGTTAGACTTTCATCTATCATATCTTGATTCAGTCTTAAAAGAAACCCTGAATTCATTATCAGAAAAATGCAAATCAAGGCCACAGTAAGATCACACCTCACACCAGTTGAATAGCTATAATTTAAAAAAGATAATAGCAAGTGTTGGAGAAATGGGAACCCTCATACTATAAAAGTACAATCTCCATAGAAAGAGGAAGTTCCAGGTCCCCTGGCCCACATAAGAAAGGGTGGAGCTGAGTGGTGAAGCGAAGCAGGAAGACATGGAGAAGACTTGGGAGAGGACTTAATGATAATGAGAAAGAAGACCAGGAGAGAAGATGTAAGGAAGCCGAGCTTGCTTCTCAGTCTTTGACTTATACCAGGGACTTGGGGGACATGGGAGGAGACACTTGAGGGAAACAGACGGGGGGTGAGAGATCTGCTGGGAGACTGACAGTAGCAGCCTTTACCTTGACTTCTATTTTGATTTTGCTCTTTTCCTTCCAGACTTGCCTGGCCCCTTCTGCCCTTTTCCTATGGTTTCCCACCAGCGGTGCCTTAGGCCTGTGACACTTATACCTTTCACACCTCAGTGACCCCCTACCTTTGGGCCAACCCTAATTGGCTGGATATTTACCCATGAGGGCATGGGTGACTTTGGATGTTTATTTGGAAACTACTTTTTTTTTTTTGCTTCTTCAGGCTTTTATTACATCATTGTATCAGAGGTGACCAGATACATGGCAGGCAGGGGGACCGGGAGGCCAGGAGGCTGGCAGGCCTCCTAGCCCCCAGCACATCTTCACTCTCTGGGCTCTCTAGCCTCTGCTCTCTGTTTTCTCACTTTACTCTGCTAATGCTCTCTTCTCTTTTAGCCCCTGTCTCAACCCAGGTGCTCCCACTTGCATGTGCCCTTACCCTACTTTGGGGGTGACCTCCATTAGGCACGCGTGCAGGTCCCAGGTGTCCATCATCGCACCAATGGCAGGAGGGCAGGGAAAGCCTGATTACTTTTCCATTTACCCTACAACCCACCCCCTCAGGGTTTTTAATTGGAAACTCTTAACTTTATTCTTTCACTGCTCTCTATTGCACAAAATTGTATTATTTTTATTGAAGCTCTTCTACACTAAGAATATATGACGTGGTGGATGACAGAACCTATTGAGAGCAGGCAGGCTTGGGAGTCCTGTGTGGCCCTCATTCTACCTGCTAATAGTATTTGTTAGCATAAAGGTAAAACAGTATAGCTGCACTGGAAAGGAGTTAGTGATTCTTCAAAAGTTTAAACACAGAGTTATAATAAGATCCAGCAATGCTACTCCTAATACATACCCCAGAGAAATTAAAACATGTCCACACAAAAACTTGTATAAACATGTTCATAGTAGCATTATAATAGCCAAAAACCCAGGCATCCATCAAAGGATAAATGGATGAACAAAATGTGTATGTCCATACAATGGAATATTATTTGACAATAATGGGATAAATTACTGATGTAAGTCACAATGTAGACAGCCACAAAAACATTGTGCTAAGTGAAAAAAGCCAAACTCAAAAGGTCACATACTGTATGAGTCCATTTATATGAATGTTCAGAACAAGCAGATCTATAGAGACAGCAGATTGGTGGCTGCCAAGAAGTGGGAGAGGGGGAATGGAGACTGATTGCTAATAGGTATTGATGAAGTCTGGGAGTAGAAACTTTAGGAAGGAGGCATCATAAGACCAGAAACTGGAGGTGGGATACAGATGACTAACATAAAGAACTAGCTATAGCAATGAAAAATCCTCAGGCCCAGCCTGAAGTGGGGATTTGGAACTTGTCAGCCATTACAAAGGACTGCTGTAGAGAACACCCATAGCCATGGAACAGAGATGAGGATATGTAGATCAAAGACCATTCCAGAGCATCACTGGTCCTTACAAATCAACACAGTCACACACTAATAATAGATAACAATTCCACAAAGGAATGAACCCCTCCCCACATAAGGAAAATTATATGGAAACAAGCCTGTACCTTCCAAACATAGTTCTTCCTGACCATTTGTGTCTGTGCAATTGTCTTCTCTTTTCATTTTTTAAAATAATAAACCTGTCCTTTTGGATATAATCAAAGTCTTTGCATTGAGGGGAAACTCACTGTGGGCTGAGAAAAGGGAGCTCTGGTGAAACTTTTCTCAGATAACCCAACGACCCATTCTCTGAACCCAACACCGCTCCAAAATGACATCAGGTATAGTTTCTTTTGGAAGCAGTGAGAATATACTAGAATTAGTGGTGATAGCTGTACACATAGTGAAAATACTAAAAACTACTGAATTACAGATGAAGAAGATGTGGTACATATACACGGTGGAATATTATTCAGCAATCAAAAATGAGAAACTAGAGACATTTATAGAAACATGGATGGAGCTAAAAGGAATTATACTCAGTGAAACAAGTCAGAAGGCAAGAGAAAAATATTGGATGGCTTCACTACTAGGAGGAATATGAAAGAGCAACAACTACAACAACAACAAAAAAAAGAAGAAGCAGCTCAAGGAAATGGGCAATTATAACCAAAAGCAAACAAAAAACTCAACAAGACCAAAAAGTCAATGATAAACCAAAGGACCATGGGGGGTAGGGGAAGGAGGGGAGTGCAAAGACGGGGATGAGGGCAGAAAGAGCACAAGGGACTGAGGTGATGGTGCACGGGTGGAATGGTGGTCGGTACTCCCTGGGGACTACAAATGATGTCAAATATAATTAATTAAATAAAATAATAATAATAATAATAACTACTGAATTACATGTTTTTAAATTGTGAATTTTATGTTACGTGAGTTATATCTCAATAAAATAAAAATCAGATAATAATGAAGATAAACTACCAGATACTGTGGGAAGCTCTAAAAGCAGTACTAAAAAGGAAATACATTACAATTCAGGTCTGAATTTTTAAAAAGAGAAGAAAAACCTCAAATAAACAATCTAACTCTACACCCAAAAGGAACTAGAAAAACAAAAACAAACAAACCCAAAAGTCAGTAGAAGGAAGGAAATAAAAATTAGAACAGAAATAAATGAAATAGAAAACAAAAAGCTCAAAAGGCCAGTGAAACCAAGAGATGGTTTTGATTTGAAAAATCAAAATTGACAAACCCTTCGCTAGGCTCACCAAGAAGAGAAAAACCCACATAAAAGAAGTAGAAATGAAAGAAGTAAAATTACAACAGATGCTGTAACAGTGTAATCCCCATAGAAATGAATGCTCCTTTTCTTCTTGTCCTGCGTGGCCACTGCTACCCAGTTCTTATGGTGCCCCACCAGAAGGTGCCTTAGACTGTGGCAAGCTTTCACACCTCAGTAGTCCCACTTTGGGCCAACCCTGATTGGTGAGGGGATGGGTAACTTTGGGTGTTTAATCGGAAACTATCTTAACCATATTCTTTCTCTTCTCCCCATTGCACATTAATTGTATTAAAGTTCTTGTTACTGAAGTTCTTATGCACTGAGAGTATGTTTCGTCTTGATGGGGTGGATGGCATAACTCATTCAGAGCCGGTAGATTTAGGGGTTCTGGGGTGCCCCTCATTCTGTCTGCTAACAATGCCACAAATACAAAGGATTATAAGAACAATCATGGTTGTCTTTATACAAACTGGACAACCTAGAAAAAATGAACAAATTTTTGGATTTGTACGACCTTCTAAGAATGAACCAGGAGGAATAACCAGCTTAAACAGGACAATAACAAGCACAGAAATTGAAAGACTAAACAAAAGTCTCTCTAAGAACAAAAGGCCAGGAACAGATGGCTTCTTTGGTGAATTCTACCAAATTTTCAAAGAGAACCTAAGACCTATGCTACTCAAACTCTTTTAAAATATTGTAAAGGGCATAAAACTCTAACACAAAATGCTAGAAAATTGAATCCAACAACATATCATCCATCGTGATCAAGTAGGTTTCATTCCAGGGTACCAGGATAGATCAGCATGCACAATTGATCAATGTCATTCATCAGGTCAAAAGAAAAGGAAGATAAAAATTACATGATCATTTCAATAGATACTGAAAAAGTATTCAACAAGACTCAACACCCACTTATGATAAAAAAAATGACAATAAATAGAACTCTCAACATAAAAAAAATAATGTATGACAAACTTAACAGCTAACATAACATCATTATTCAGTGGTGAAAAACTCAAAAACATTTCTGCTAAGATCAGGAACAAGAAAAGATGTCCACAGTCACCACTATTTTTCAACATAGTATTAGAAGTCTAGTCAGAGCAATTAGGCAAGAAAAAGACAAAAGGAATGCAAATTGAAAAAGAAGATGTGAAATTATCACTATTCACAGACGACAAGATAATATACACAGAAAATCCCAAAGGCTCTACCCCAAAACTATAGAAACAATAAATGAATAAAGCGAAGTAGAGGGATACAAAACTCAATACACAAAAATCAGCCGTATTTCTATATGTAAACAATGCATTAGAAAAGAATTTTTTAAACTCATATTCACAATCAAACCAAAAAGGATGAAATACTTGGGAATAAACTAACAAACTAAACTTAAAGGAGGGAAAGGACCTACATAGGGAAAATTATAAGAACCTGTTGTAGGAAATAAAAGAAGACACAGGAAATGGAAAGATATCTTATGTGCATGAATTGGAAGAATAAAAATCATTAAAATGTCCACATTACCTATAGCAATGTACAGGCTCAGTGTGATAACTATCAAATTCCTAATGACTTTCTTCAGGGAAATAAAACATAAATTTGCCTGCAACCACAAAAGATCCCAAATAGCCAAAAACAATCTGAGAGAAAAGAAGAAAAATAAAGGTATCATACTCCCTGACTTTAAACTCTACTATGCAGCAACAGTAATCAAAACAGTATAGTAATGGAGCAAAAACAGAAACATGGACCAATAGAATAGAATAAAAACTGAGAGATAAACCTACACATATATGGGCAGTTGATCTTTTAACAAGTTACCATACCATACGATGAAGAAAGGAAAGTCTCAGGAGACATGGACAGCCACATGCAAAGAAAAAAAAAAAAAAAGAAAAAAAGAAAGAAAAGAAATTCATTTTATTTGGATATAAGACTTGAAAGCAATAAAATACTTAAAAGAGATCATGGGTGACATACTACTAGACATCAATTGCAAAGATATATTTGGGGTTGGAACCCCAATGGCAAATGAAACAAAAGAGAAAACAAACAAGTAGACTACATCAAACTAAAAGACTATTGTACCTCAAAAGATTACATCAAAGCACAAAACACAAAAATCACAAAAACAGGGGCCTCCCTGTTTTTGAGCGGCAGGTTGAGCGCCACACTGTGAAGCATCCATTGCACAGCAGTGTGAGTTCAACCCCTGGCCAGGGAGCTGACCCACATGGCTCAGCAGACCTCTCCTGACTCGCCTGCTCCTCCCCTAGGCAGTGTATTTCAGTGGATCTGCCTGTTCTGCTCCCCACTCTGTCTCTGGTGACCCCTCTCACCTCCCGCAACTCTGGCCTGTACCCCAGTTATGATATACACAAATAAATAAATCTTTTTAAAGCAAAAACAAAAAACAATTACTATTAAAAAAATCACAAAAACAAGACAACCTATAGAATGGGAGAAGATATTTGCACATTATACATCTGATAAGGGGTTAATTTTCAAAATATATAACATACTTACACAGTCCAACAACAACAAAACAATCAAAAAGTGAGCAAAAGGGCCTCCCCTGGTGGCGCAGTGGGTTAAGCAACGCACTACGAAGCAAATCGCAGCCACTGAAGCACGAGTTCAATCCCTGCTGCTGGCCAGGGGGGGGACCCACATGGCGTGGCAGACCTCTCCTGCTGTGCCCGCTGCTCCCCTCAGCAGTGTACTTCTGTTGATCTGCCTGTTCTGCTCCCCGCTCTCTGTGGTGAATCCTCTCACCCCCCCACACCTCTAGCCTGTGCCCCAGTGCTTGTATGCATAAATAAATAAATCTTTAAAAAAAAAAAAAGTGAGCAAAAGACCTAAACAGACACTTTTCCAAAGAAGATATTCAGATGACCTACAGACACATGAAAAATTGTTCAACATTACTTATTACAAGGAAAAAAGCAAATCAAAACAATTTCACAGGGGTGATAGAAAAAAGAATGGAAACAACAAATGTTGGTGAGGATGTAGAGTAAAAGAAACTCTAACCCATTGTTGGTGGGAAAGCATTATGGTGCAACCTCTATGGAAAATGGTATGGTCGGGCCTCTCTGGTGGCGCAGTGGGTTAAGCAACGTATTATGAAGCAAACCACAGCCGCTGCAGCACGAGTTCGATCCCTGCTGCCGGCCAGGGAGGGAACCCACATGGCGCAGCAGACCTCTCCGGCTGTGCCCGCTGCTTCCCTCAGCAGTGTACTTCTGTTGATCTGCCTGTTCTGCTTCCCGCTCTCTGTGGTGAGTCCTCTCACCCCCCCCCCCCACACCTCTGGCCTGTGCCCCAGTGCTTGTATGCATAAATAAATAAATCTTTAAAAAAAAATGGTATGGTGATCCTTGAAAGAAACAACATGGAAATTCCATATAATGCAACAATATCTCTGATAGGTATGTACCCAAAGGATATGAAAACATGAGTACGGAAAGGTTTATGTGCTCCTATGCTCAGAGCAGCATTATCCACAATTGCCAAGTCATGGAACCCACTGAAGTGCCAAACTACAGTCAACTGGGTAAAGAAATTGTGCAATTATATTCAGTATAATACTATTCAGTTATTTAAAAAAATGAAATAGCACTTCTATTGACAAAATGGATGGGCCTTGAGGTGATTATGCTAATTGACATAAGAAAGTGAAAGACAGTTACCAGATAGTTTCACTTACCCATGGAATATAAAAAATCAAAACACATATATTGGCAAAGAATAGGGAAATCAGTATTTAAATTCTGGGAGAAAATACTAGTTACCAGGGGGAACAAGGAGAAGGAGGAGCAGGTGAGGAAATAAGGGGATAGAACACTGGCAGGGAATATTTGGTGGAGAGTGAGCACAGCATGTGCATACATGGAAGTGTAAAAATGTAACCTCCAAATTATACATGTATGTAAATGAGCTACAAATTAATAAAAAATGAGTGACATGACACTTCATATCTGGTATTCTGAAGTAGTGCTTGCCAGTAGTAGGGGCCACTATGATATTTCAAACATTAGACAGGACTGGACAAGTTTCCTAAATTTCTAACACCAATCTTTTATCAAATTGCAAGGAAAATGAATTCTGTATTTGAGTCTATCTCCTATCACTGAGGCATATGGTTTGACTAGAAAGTAAAATTACATAGTAACATTGATTAAATCAAAAACATAAACATTGAAAGAATATCTGAGTTAAGCTCATCTGTAGCCAATCACTAAATTTACAAACCTACATACTTAGACCCTTCCTTCCACCCTTTCTTTCCCTCTTCTTTTTCCCTGTTCTTTTTCCTCTGCTCCCCAACAAGGATGTTCTGCCAAAATTAAGCCAAACCTGGGCATTATTCCAGATTGTTCTGCCTCCTACAATTGCCTCATCCAAGTATCAAATAACTTTCTAATTAAAAAATAAAAATGGAATCCCTCTTCTGTATTGCCATTACTTTAATGCAGGCCCTCATCATTTCTCATCTGAATTATTGTAAAAACTATCAAAATCAACCTTCCGTAATCGTCTTCAACCAAAAAACCACAACCACAACTCTGTCATTCCCCTGCTTAAAATCCTTCCTTCATTCCCTTGATAAAGTCCTCATTTTTTAAGCCTGGCAAAGGAAAAAACCCCAAATCTGGCCCTTCTTTACATTTCTGACTTTTTCTCCATATCTTCCATACTATCAGATGGGTGATCTTTAGATACACTATCGTATGCCACCTCCTCAATATTTGCTCATACTGTTTCCTCTGCTTGGAACCTCCTCCCATCTATCTATACTGCCACATACATACCAAGTTAATCCTTATCTGTTCTTCAAGGTTACATTCAGACATTGCATTATGTGAGAAGCCATGTCAATGCCAGGCTGGATTAGATACTGTTCTTTTATGCCCGCATAGGAGCTTCTTTCTCTGACATAACATCCTGTGCAATCCCCTCCTCTTGAGTGTGGGCTGGCCTAGTGACTTGCTTCTAATCAACAGGATGCAGCAAATCCAATGATTGGATGTTGCTATAGAATATTGCTGACAATGATCTTACTAACAGACTGCCTCTCTTCCTGGCTTTGATCAAGCATTCTCTCTTGGAGATCCATGTGGCAAGGAAGTGAGTCAGGTCATCTCAGCCAACAGTCAGCAAGGAACTGAGACCCTCAGTGTAAAACCTTCAAGAAAATTGAATCTGTCAACAGATTCAACCATGTTAGTAAGCTTAAAAGAAGATCCATCTCCAGTCAAACCTTCAGATGAGACCCAGACTTAGCCAAGATCTTGCAGCCTTAGAGCTAACCCTGAGTCAGGGAACCAATGAGCTGTGCCTAAATCCCAGTGAAACTGAAATAAATGCATGTGTCTTGAACCACACATTTCTATTGCTTTGTTACACAGCAATAGATTAATACCTATTTGTGTGTCACTGTCCATCCTAATTGAGCCATAAGCTTCCCTAGGTAAGAACTTATTCATTCTTGTATTACCAAGTCTACATAGTACTTGATATTTAACTAGACCCTTAGTAAGTGTTTGCTGAACTGACTCAATCTACCCCAAAGTTTCTGTAGGTTTGGCAACCACGCTGACCTACCTGGACAGCGGCACCTGATGACAAACTCAGGGAACTGTGATTCAACTGTATTTCTCTCTCCTAAACTGAGGCAAATAATCAGCTCTGTCTTCTTTTTTTAGTGACACACTGGTAACTTACTCTACCTTTAAGTTATCTCCTTTTGATATACAGAGACACACATATCACTTTCTGCATCTTCCATTTTTCAATCTATGTCATCCAATCCAGAACTCTCACTCACATTTGTTCTCTCTCAATGATGCCTCCGCTTCACCCTGTCTTCCATTATTCTAACCCAAAAGTCATGTCACTTTTCACGTACTCATATATGACAACTTAAGAGCCAAGTAACCACCTTGAGCATTGTTTGTTGAAAACATGGATATATCTGTGTAAGGGAAAAGAAACAAGATCCATTTATAAGTGGTAATGAACATAAGAAAGCACTTAGGGAAACGTATCGTATATCAAATATGTGATTCTATTACAAAGTTAGTATCTTTTTTAAAAAAATACAAAAGAATACACAGTCATGCATTCAATTTGGAAAGTGGGAAAATTTTTGCTTTTAGGTCTTAATTAGATTTAAATTAAGGTGTTAATTATGTTCTAAATCCTTATAAAGGATCAAGAAAATTCTTTAAAACAACTAGTGATATGAGCCCCCTGTGCTTTCTGTGGGTGCTGCCGGGGTTAATGACAGCTTAAATTCACTTTAGATAAGTGGACTCTCAGAAGTGGAGATGAAAAAGCAGTAACTATTCTACCCAAACTGTTTTACTGCCAAAAGGGAGGAGAATTAGTGTCCAGTAGATGTTTACCATTGAGAAGGTCAACTGCTTCCAGAAAATTTATCTCAGAAATCTTACACCTCCCTGAAAATGAAACTATAACTGGCTTTATAATAGAAAATAACAGGTTTTACTCCCAAGGAGCCCTCTGCTAGATTTTAAACCTGAGCCTAAGCAAAAACTATATTACGATTTTATAATTCCTTTAGAATTAAAGGGCCAGTACCACATCTCTGTATGCAGGGTACATGTTAATTTTCCTTTTTTAAAATATATATTTATTTATGTATATAAGAACTGGGGTGTAGACAACAGATGTAGGGGGTGAGAGAATTCACCAGAAACAGAGTGCGGAGCAGAACAGGCAGATCCACTGAAATACACTGCTGTGAGGGGTAGTGGGCAAGACAGGAGAGGACTGCTGTGCCATGTGGGTCAGACCCTGGCCGGGGATGGAATAAGTGCTACAGTGAGGGCTGATAGCTTGACAGTGCTATGTCTTTAACCCCCACGCCACCAGGGAGGCCCATGAGCTTATTTTCTAGGTTAGGTAAATATGACTTATCTGGGAAAAAATATTTCACTACTGTATTTAAAAAAATCAGTCTTCATGATACAAAAATGTATCAGCACAGATCTATTCTCTGTACTAAAGCATAATAGCAAAAAGAAAAAAAGTAATGGAAACAATCCAAAAATTATCAACAGAGGCTATTTGAATAAACTACAGTCCTGGGTCACTTAATGACAGGGATACAATCGGAGAGATGCATTGCAAAGCTGTTGCATTGTCAGACAGAGTACTTACACATAGATGACAAAGCCTACAACACACCCAGACTACATGGTGTCATCTGCTCCAACCACCGTCGCTCAGGCAGTGTCTCATTGACCAAAATATCCTTAAGCAGCACGGCTGCTTAACCATACAAGTAATATTATGCAGCTAACAGAGAAACAAGGACTCTCTTTATGCAATTTGATGGCATAATCACCCACATATACTGCTAAGTAAAAAAACCAAAATGTTAACAAAGAGTTAACATCCTACCAGTTATCCAAGAAATGAAAGCTATAAACATGTTTTTATGTAAATAAAACTGTTGTATGAAAACCACTACATACTTAATAAGATAAATGAAGGTAATGTGGATAAATCACATAATGTAGGGAATAAGTATATATTAAAACTTTTCTGAATATACCATATAGTAAAGATTTTACTTTCTAACAGGTAAATAATTGACATTATTATAACAAAATTAAAGCTTTAAAAAGTCCAAGTCAAAAGTACAGTGAACGAAATGAACAGAACTATGTTGAGTTTATTCTACTGGTATAGGATAGCCACATAAAAGGGAATTGATTCAAATGACTTATAAACAACAATGATTTGCCTGTTCATTCCCTGTGGGATATACTCTGACACCAAAAATCACTGGGAAAAAACATTAAACTGTTTTCAAGGATATTACCCATGCAGTAGAACTGATCATTATTATTCTACACAGTTGTGTGGGTACCGAAGGACAGAAGAAATGAGTAATAATTTTGGTATTATTAGGAACCAGGATTTAAGAGAGGAAATAGAAATATTAGACTGATGAGGTTACAAAAAGGCCTTCCAGTCCTAAATTTGAATTGAACATATCACTATAAACTCATGATACATTTTATCTTTGAAAATATTTATTTCCTGGTTACATCCACTCAAAAAGCCAAGAAACAATACCCAGTCCATTAGCAATGACCGCTACGCTGCCCAGATCATGTCTCTAAGTAATGTCTTTCAATAAAAAGAATTAGGCTCCTGAGAGAAAGGAATAATTCCAGATCAGGGAATGAATGTGGTGAAACTGACAAGAAAACCATACCAAAATGCAAGAAACCTAACCAAAATACTTCTCAGGACAATTTGGCATCAGTAAGAACAATAACTGCACACCAGATTTTTCATATGTAATATACTAAAAACATCCTCCAATATCTTTGGATAATGCTAGGGAATTAAATCACTATTTGAAAACAAAGAAATAAAAGAGACGAATTGGGTATTTAGCCCAACTTTCCCAGGTGAACTGCACCTCAGGATAATTAGTTGATGAAGGGAGTGTCTCTGGACTGAAGCATTCCAGAAATGCTGTAGAAAGACTCAATAACAGGCTTTTACAGTCACCAGTGAATTAATGAACCACTGCAAGGTTCATCAAACATCACAAAGAGATAATCAGACGTGATGTGTCCTCTGATCAAGTCTTACAGTACTACTGATAAGACATTCTTGTCAAAATAAATAAACCAACCTGGATCTAACTGCCAACAGAGAGGTAATATAGGGCCAAAAAGGATACAGTGTGGTACATGATACCAAAAAAATATAATCAGCAAAAGCCAGTCTGGGGTAAACTGTTGGATAAATGATCCAGTTTCTTCAACAAGTACATTATGCGGAAAAAAGAAGGGGGACCTATAGATTAAAAGATACTTAAAAAACATAGCAACATAATAACAATGGACAGATATTATTCCAAACAACAGAATTTTCTGAAACAAAGATTTGTGAAGTAAATAGGGGAATTTAAGCACTTGTCTTGGTATTTGATGATACTAAGGAATTAACCGAATTTTCAGGTATGCTAATAGCATTATAGTTGTTTTCTAAACAGTCCTTATCTCTTAAGAGTTACATGCTGCAATAGTTACAGCTAAAATAATATGTTTTAGATTTGCTTTAAAATAATCCCAGAGTAGGGGGGAGAGTGGGTGGTATAGATAAAAGAGTGGCCTTAATTTTATAACTGTTGAAGCGAGGTGACATGTACATGAAATTTCATTATACCAATCTTTCTATTTCTGTATACATTTTAACTTTTTTATAATAAAAATTATAATAACAAGTCTTTATAATTGGCTTTTATATTGTTATCAAATATGTAACACTTATTGAGAGTTATTCAAAGCTAACAATGGTACAGATCTATAGATGTATATATTAATTGTATCATCTCAATAGCAATTCTTTTTACTTATGTACTTATTTTACTTATGATGTACCATTATCTTACATCCTTATTTGTTTTGTCACAATATAGGATTTCTCTCCTCAAGTGTGATCACCATAGTTTTCCCACCACTAAACACAGTCACTTTCATTCATCTACTTAGGCAGAATTAAAAATTGAAAATTAAAGAAGTCACAAAATAAAGTAGGTGGCAATCATGAGACTATAACCTAGTGTTCTCTGACTTCAGAAGCCACGTATTCATCGGAGAAAAGTAACTATACTATATGTATTAAAGAGAGGTATTAGTAGAGCAAACTATTTACACAGGTACAGGAAAATATGGAAGAGCAAAAGGAAGACGGAGGTGGACTGGAGAAACAACGGGAGATGGAATAGCATTGAAAGATTTGAAATTGTTAATATCCTGAACTGATCCCCACAAGTCCACATTCACACTAATAGCTGGAGGGACAAGCACTATCACCGGCAAGTTGTACCACCACCACCTAGCACTTCCAGTGCAACTCTCTCACATCCCTATTTTTTGCCAGTACTGCCTACTTTCAGAATCTAAGAGGAGACCAGCTGGCAAAGGAGTCTGGAAGATACTGGTGGGAATGTAGACTGGTCCAACTTCTGTGGAAAACAGGGTGGAGGTTTCTCAAATTATTAAAAATAGATCTACCAAATGACCTAACATTTCTTCCTAGGTATCTACTGGAAGAATCCAAACCACTAATTCAAAGTGATCTATGCACTCCTATATTTGTTGCAGCTCTGTGTACTACAGCCATGTGATGAGGAAAACCTGTGTTCAACAACAAGTGTATAAATTTAAAAAGATGTAGACTATACACACAATGGAATATTACTCAGCTATTAAAAAAAGATGATGAAATAGTGCCATTTATGATAACATGGCTAAAACCAGCCTAAGTCAGTCAGAAGAAGAAAGACAAAAGCAGATGATTTCACTCATACATGGAATACAGAAAGATATAAGAAGGAACAGGTACAATTAAACTGAAACAAACCCTAGAAATATGACTAGAATTAAGGTTACCAGAGGGATAGAGTAGACTTTAGACTTGTAGACTGTGGTGGAGGGTTATGGGTGCTTTGGAGATAGGCATGAATTGGTAACATACATCTGAAGAGGTATGTACCAATACCCTTTAAATCATTTACAGTGTTATAAACCAACAGTACCTCAATTTTAAAAAATGTAATTATAAGTCTCTCTTTCCTAAATAAACTTTTCAAGACAAAAAAAATGTAATTATAAAAAAAAAAGATGTCGCTTGTAGATTTTTCTAGTCCATAAAATGCAGGAAAGAATATGAAACAGCAGGAATGGAGCTAAGAACCAAGTGACAATTAACATAACTACTGTACCATACTTCTTGTCAAGTTACAATGTCAAATTATAATTGCTTGATTTAGAATTCTTAAATGAAGTTTTGCTTTCCTCCTCCTTTTCCCATTACAATAACCATTATGTGGCCACTGAGCACTTGAAATGTGGGAGGCCCTATTGAGATGCCTCTTAAGCATAAAATATATGCCAATATCAAAGAATTTATTCCAAACACACACACACACACACACACACACGGGTGGAAGTATACAGGGACTGTCCATTTGATGATGCACTATTCTCACTTTATGAGGAAGACTCCAGAACTTGGGCAGTGCAGAACCAGAACTCAAACCCTGACTCAGATTGCCAAAACAAATGGGAAAGAAATAGCCCGTGGGGCTTGTGCAATGATTCCTGTCGAAAGCTCTGTAATGCTTGAGGTTTGATAGGATCAGAAAAGCAAGGTGGACACCAAGATTGCCTCCACCTCCAGCTGCTCAGCTAGCTTTCTTCTACAAGGAGTGTTTTTAGAATAAAGAAACAACTTAATCAAATAGGTTGGAACTATTTCTTCAAGAAAAGTTCCTCACCAAATTGAATAAGCTCCCTCTAGCCAAAAATGGGCAATCCGAACACCCAAAATATAACGACTGCAGTGACTTAAAACATCAAGTATGTTTAAATCCTTAATGATACTAAGTAGATAACAAACAAGTAAAAAATTCCTTGCCATTCTAGGAAAATTCTAGAGAATCATATCATTACTTGAAACCTGAAAATAAGAGGAAAGAGGCACATATTTAACTTGACTTTCCCTATAAATGATACCTTAGGAAAACTATCTAGTTGGTGAGAAGAAGTTTCTTTTCAAAGATATTCTATCTAATAAATGATAGAACAAGAATGTCACCATATTATACCCCCTACTAATAAATAGATGTAAGCAGTGATTGTTACTATTATTAGCATCATAGCAAAGAATTAAACACCATGTTAAAATATCATCTAAAATGTATTCTTGCCCTACGCTCACCACCACCCCAAATCTGAGCATAGTCTGACCAAACTTCTAAATTTAGCCACAAGTTCTAGCAACCACAGAAGGCAGGGAAACCTGTTACAAGTACTCCAATAATGCAAAAAATAAAATGAAGACCAGGGGAAATCTACAGGACAAATAATCCAGCAAATGGGAGAAAAAAGAGAGAGGAATGGGGAACCTATAGATTAAGATAGAGATGAGACAAAACTAGCCACAATGAATAGATTTTATTTGGATACCAATACACTGTAAAAATAATTTAAAAATTAGAAAAGTGTGATTGTTATTAAGTAGTTGCTATAGCTTCAACTGCCCCCCAAAATCTACTCCCACTGTGAAAATAGTGGAATCAGGGTTTTGGGGAGGTGATCAAGTCAGGAGAGTGGCACCTTGATAAGTGGCATTAGTGTCCTTATAAAAGAGACCCAAAAGAGACCTCAGAGATCTCTCTCACCTTTCTGGCATGTGAGGCTACTGAGAAAAGATGGGCATCTATGAACTGGAAAGCAGACTCTCACCTGACACTGAGATAGCCAGGGTCTTGATCTTCGACTTTCCCAGCCTCCAGAACTGCAATGTTGCCCAGTCTATGGTATTTTTGCTATAGCAGCCTGAACTAAGACAACAGTCACTACGTTTGGAAGTGTGACGGTTGTATGATTTAAAACAAACAATTCTTAGAGCTTAGAGATTTAAAGTTGAAATATTGTGGATAAAACAGAAAGTAAGGAGTGTCTACAACATTCCTTAAAGAAACAAGTCATGCCCCTTAGTGCTTTGGGAGATGAAAAGAGGGCAATTTGTCCACAATAGCATGGAGTCCCTAGCTGTGTGAACCCCGTCCAAGCACAAGGTGCCCTGCGCCCCAGTCTCTCCCTGCAGTGTAGGGCAAATGCACCACCTGAGCCTCTCACCTTAGAGCACCAACCATCACTTAAGATAACTACTCCCTGAGGGAAGTTCACAGGTTCTCCCTCATCTACTTCATCACCCCCTAATTAAGCCCACTTCTCTCCAAGGACATGCATCCAAAAGAAACACTAGTTCTAATTCAATTTTACCTTCCTCTCACAGCAGTACTGTTTCAACACTGTAAATATATTCCAGCTACATAATGGGCGAATTACTTTTCTGGGCTAACCTAGAAACCTAAATGCCATTGTTATAACATTGTTCCTATATGAAAATCCTCTCTCTATATCAACTAGATACCATAACAAGCAATTTTGTCATACGTTCCACGTTCGAAAGGAAGGCTTGCCTTTTACCTTAGTTCAAAGAACTTCCTAATTTTTATCCAAATTCAAAGTTTTCACCTTTTGACACACAAAAGAGGATCTAACCTTTGACCCCACCTCCCTTTCCCTTCTAGAGAACCTCAACCAATGAGGAAGAGGGGAGAGCTGGCTGCAGCACTCTAGCCGGCCATTGCCTGCTGCCTACCGGGAGGTCAAACTAAACCACAGTCCCTCCTCCTCCACAGCAACTCTGAAAGGTATGAAGTCCCCTTGGTGGGAAACAGTCAGTGCTGGCCTAGAGGCCAGATCACTGCCTAGAAAGACACTGGATCTGGAACATGCACCCTAGGTCCCACCTGTGACTGAGCAGAACACAGGACAAGAGGGTCTGTGGGGTCCAATGTGTCCCAGCTTTGGTCCTGCAGACCCTAGAAACAGGATCTGAACACAACTTGCCTGCCTAAGCCTCCTGTCCAATGTTGCTTCCCAGAGCAGGTGTGGGGGGCGGACTCCAGAGAAAGGTGACATTAGTAGAGACAGAGCCAATCTTTTGCTCTGTTCAGTCTTTATTTGGCTATTGTGTTTTGAGTGTCACTCTCCTGTGGAAACCTTGTACTGAAGGTATCATAGCCAGAGTTTATACTTGATTGTGGTGAAAAGAGAGACTTTTCATTCTGGCTAATGCTCAGCTCAAAAGACTCTGGATGCTTCTTGGGCATATACCAGAGGAACAGCTTTTAGCCTTTATCACCATCACTCAATTTCTAGACCAAGACTGTTAGTTCTTTATGTTGAAAATAAAAATGAGCTTCATAAGGTCAAAAGATCACTTGCAAGTGAGGTTTTGGCTGTTAGGTCATTATTGGCCTCATAAACTGGTACTTTCCATTTTGGCTCTCTCAGCAGGAATGCTAAAGCGGACAGAGGCACCACCTACCTAGAAGTCATCATCACCTTCTTCCAGATTCAGAGCTTTAATGTGATTTGTGGTTCTGATGTCAGAAAACAGCACCTTTTAATATATATGTTATCCCATGTGGTTGGTTGTGAAAATGTCTCTCATGTGTCTTCCTGTAAAAATTTCCAAAATTCAAGGTCTTCTCTCAGTTTTGTGATTCAGTCAGATCACCGAATCCTTGCAGCTAAATCATTACATCTTCTGAAAGGAAATGGGTCTTATGTGTATGGTTTTCCCAACAATCTACCACACCTTACAACACCTGAAATGCAGCAATATAAAAGCCAACAATGCTTATGCAAAATAGCTGTAAATGCAATTGTAGACCATATCTTCAGGCTACAGATTATGCCAAAGAAGCCTTCTGCATGCAACACCTCAATTCACCCCAAGGCCCTAACCCTTTAAGGCAGAAGTTTTGTGCAGTCATGGAATCCAACCAGCTTGGGCTTTAGGCTGGCACGATTCTTCCACATCACCTCTTTTGCATATTCAGTCAACACAGACCAAACACATGTCTGCAACAGAAGTTTTCAAAGCTTCAGGATGACACATCTTTGTAAGTCCAGTTAGTCACCTGCACTGGTCAAATCAATCTATGTGAAAGTGGGGTATATTTTCCCATAGAAACCAATTATGTGCTTCAAAATCATCTATATCTAAATAACCAAATCTCATTTTAATACAAAAACAGAAACGGCGAGCAGCTAATATTTGTACAACACTTACCAAGCTCACGTTCTGCTTTCAGTGAAAATAATGACAACATGTTCTGTCAGAGCTTCTCCAAGTTTGTGTGCCTCTAACATTCTCCACTCCTCTCAAGACAACATTCAAGTTCACACTAACAGAAGGGGTGGTGGCGCTGGACATGTAAGAAGAAAGCCCCCCCCTCCCCGAAGTCTCCTTCTTGTCCCCCTCTACCACCTGTTTCTCACCTCCTTTTTAAATAACTGCTGTTCCAGTACCAGCCACCCTCCCCCTTTCAGGTGTGTGTCAGAAGCAATAAAGCTCAGCAGATAAACAACTTGGAGTCAGAGTCAGGCAGTCTTGTATTCAGATGTCAGCCCTTACCTCAAAGGATATTTAACCCTTGCAGTCTCCTTTCCCTCATTTGTTAATAGGAATAATAACTCCCATTTGTAAAGTGGGGAGGGGATACCTTTATGTCAATTATGTGAAACAACATGAAGTGCATCACAAAATCAAGGACTTAAATAACTGCTACTATTATTTATCCTCTTTACCTTGTTGCAACAGGTACAACCCATTCATAAAAATGTGGGTTGCCTTGGAAACAAGCAACCATGACAACATAGTCTTTGTTTCATTAGTGAATTATATGAGAAATAAAAACTCACAAGCTTCTTAACTATTTTTCTGTGACTTGTCCCTAAGGAGGCAAAAAGAGAAGGTGAAAAAAGTTGATGGTGAAAAGTAAACCATCAACATCCTGAATAAAAGCTGTTTTTTTTTATCTGCCAATGGGAGAAAAGAGAAAATAGGTGTAGTGTCAGAGAAAAGTCTTAGGCTTTTCCAGCCTCCCACCATTGGTGTAATGATGGACACCTGCACACATGCCTAAGTGGGGGTGCGCTGGTGGGTGCACCTGGGTTTGGACACAGACGTATAAGGGTGGTGTCATGAGGACGCCAGCAGCAGAAGAACAAAAGCAGCGGGAGAACAGCAGAAGCAGCAAAGCAGCTGAGAGGGTGTAATGTGCCGGGGGCTGGGAGGCCTGCCAGCCTCCCGGCCCCCTTCCCCTCCCCCCCTCCCCCCCGAACCTGGTTGCCTCTGACAATAAAAACTGAAAAAGCCACTCAAGGCTCCAGGACTCCTTTCTTTACTCAGTCTGCTTGGATCATCCAGAACTTGCTCTGTGCCCCTTGCTGGCACTACAATAGGGAAGAAGTCGCCAACAAGCAAATACTCAGCCAATCTTAAGGCAACTTGCTTAAAACCAGTGTATTCAATTAAAACTTATCAGAACTTCCACAATAAGAGAAAGGGGATGCCTCGTTTCAAAAATGAACTCTAAAACCATTTGAGTAGTTTGAAATCTTTTCAATTTATGTATTCTTTGTTGCAAATATCAGTTTATAAAGATGTGATAAAACCACTTATTAACTTTTTGACACTGACTAGACTCTAGAGAGTAGGAAAGCACAAACTGAGCAGAAACGTAATAAACTTACTAACTGCACTCCCACTTAGGAAGACTTTCTCTCCGCTATCAGTAATCCTGGGCTTTGGGATTATGAGGAGAGGAGACAATGGGAAGGAGGCAGAGGAAATGATAGAAATATGTTTTGTTATACAGACTGGGTGTTTGTGACCCCCAAACTCCTAAGTGGAAGCCTCATGGTATTTGAGGCCACCTTTGGGAGATGATTCTATAGGTGAGGTCCCCATGATGGGATCAGTGTCCTCAAAAGAGACGGACGAGAGACCAGAGCTTATCCACTCTGCCACGTGAGGACACAAGAAGGTGGCCATGCGCATGTGCGGGCTACAGTATGGGCTCTCACCCATTCCAGACTCTGCCAGTACCTCGATCTTGCACTTCCTAGCCTCCAGAACAGTGAGAAATAAATGCCTTGGTTGGGTCTCCAGTTCATAGTGCAGCAGCCCATGCTGGACAAAGACAATGTCTGACAAAGCCAGAATCGGGTTGGAGAGTGAACAGAAGAGGACTACGTTTTCAGGAATAAGTTAGGGGCTCCAAACAAAATAAATGAACATATTTGAAGATGATCATGAACGAGGAAACCAGGAAACAATAAATTAAGTGGCTGTTTAAAATGTCATTATTTTAGACAAGCATCAAAACTGCCTGTCTCACTTTGAGCTTACCAGGGTATCTTTAATGATTTTGAGCTCCTTAGAAGAGTTCTTACAGAGAGCCTTTGTGGGTATGTTCAGGACAGCCTCCACCCTGCTCTGGAAAACTTCCATTAGTGAGCAACTCTGCCCTCTGGTTCCCAGATGTTTGACCAAAACAAGTACTAGCCAGAGACGGATGAAAGGGAAGAACAGTGGCACGGACAGTTACTCCCTCGGCTCCCTCCCTGCCAGGCCACAGGCCTCCTCAGTCCTGCACTCCTCCTCAAGACTGCAGCTTCTGGGGGTTTCCCTGTCCTAGGTTTGGTTTCTAAGGCCCCCCCAAATGATTCCCTCCCAGTGCCTATTTTAGGTGGTAACAGTGCCACTTTTTTTGGTCTTAAAAAGTTTCTCAAAAACCAAAAATGAAAAGACAAAGACAAACTAGGGACACTTGGTGGGGAGGGAAGAGGGGAAGGGTGGAGAGCAGACAGGAGCACGGAGGACTGAGGTGATGGTGCACTGGTGTTACGGTGATGGGGAATACATGGGGATTACAATGGATGTAAAATGTATGTAAATTTTAAAAAATATAGGGCCTCCCTGGTGGCGCAGTGGGTTAAGCAACGCATTAGGAAGCAGACCGCAGCCACTGCAGCACTAGTTCGATCCCTGCTGCCGGCCAGGGAGGGGACCCACATGGCGCAGCAGACCTCTCCTGCTGTGCCCGCTGCTCCCCTCAGCAGTGTGTTTCTGTTGATCTGCCTGTTCTGCTCCCCACTCTGTCTCTGGTGAATCCTCACACCACCCCTGCATCTCTGGCCTGTACCCCAGTGCTTGTATGCATAAATAAATAAATCTTTAAAAAAAAATTTTAAAAATATATATAAAGGTTAAAAAAAATTAAAAAAAAATAAAAAGTTTCTGCAGGATTTGCTGACCCCCTTTCATCTGAAATAGTGCCCTGACTACATTATTTTCCATTTAAACCCTGTGGATATGCAATCTGTTTCTTACTCAGATCTGATCAGGTGTGAAGAAGGCCTTGGTTGGTTAGTTTTGCCTCACCTAGGTGCAAGGTTTCCTCATAGCCCTGATTGGTCACCAGCACCTGAGGGCCCTGAGCTCTTCACACTCAGCAGAGAACCCCAAATAGAACAGAAAGTTCTGTTCCTCAGGCTCTCAAACTGGTTCAATAGCTGTTACCTTTGCTGAGCCCTGAACTCTAGATTTTACTTGACTTGGTTCTGAAGTTCTCACGGCTCCTCCTCAACCCCGCTGCTTTCCCAAAGTCTGGACTCCATCTTCCCCCATGCAGGATCTATGGGGCTCACTCCTCATTCCTGTTCTGATTTCTGCCCTGACCCCTCACCACCCTGCTCTGCCCTGCTCTCCCCAGATCTGCCCTGTTCTCCCCAGCATGTCCTAATCTGCTGTGGCCAAAGCCCTCCTGGGGGGTACCAAGGTGAGGTTCAGTAAAGAAGTATCACTTATGGAAAATTATCAGCTTGTTCTATTACTTTCTGTTTGAGCACTTATTTAACACAGTCAAGAGGTAGTCCTTAAGAATTACCGTAAGTATTGAAGAGAGCAGTGAAAATTAGGGAAATTTGCTGACAGGCTATCATTGTGTTGAGAGGAGGAGGGATTAAATTGTGATGGTGTGTGCATCAATATGGTTTTACTAGACCGAACCTGTAGAATGAACTTGAACTTACTGAACTTTATCTCCATTACAAACAAACTAACAAACAAGAACTCCAAGAGCTAAGAACTAAATTTGAACCTGTATCTTGTCATGCCACCCACTGTTTTAAGCTCCTCTGTTGCCTTAAAATTTCTCATCTTGCAGGACAGGACCCCAAAAAGGCAAGAGACATATGAGAGACTGTAATGACAGTGGATGTAAGTCACAGTATGTCCGAAAGGAAAGCAGAACCTCAAAACCCCAAAATAGAAGACAAGGTCCAGCTTTCTCTCTACTTACAGGCTTTTCAGTCAACTTTAGAGTCAGCATTTGACTTCATAAATAGTGAGCAAGTTGCTTACCCAAAATAAAGTTGGAGGCAGGACTACAGCTAGTACCCCCAAATCATGGAAGGAGGAACTCTACAATCTGCTGGAGGAAGTCCCACCTAATTTATCTGGTCAACAGACAATCAATTCAATAGCAATGGTTCTCAAAGCATAGTCCCCAAATCAGTAACACTAGCATCTCCTAAAAGGCTGTTAGAAATCCAAATTCTCTGGCCTCATCTAAGACCTATTAAATCAGAAACTCTGGGAGTGGGGCCCAGCAAGCAATAGTTTAGCTAGCCTTCCAGGTGATTCTAATGTATGCAAAATTTTGAGAATACTGACTTAGAGAACAAAAATCACTTTTTTTAAAAAATAGTGCTCCCTCTGTTGCAAATAAAATCTCATTAATTATTTACCATGAGTAGAAAAGACATCAATTCATTTTCCTTTATATATAGTTGACTCCAATTTTGGATTATCCCCAGTAGTTCTGGAAAACCATGAAATGGATAATGTAGAAGTCATTAATCACTAGCTCAAGCACACCCTTTTGCAATATATTCTCTGTCCTCATTAGACTTTGTTTACCAAGCTCTGTGGATATTCTGGGAATCCCTAGCACATATCTATAGCAGAGTTTGGCACAAGGACTGGCTGAATGAATAATGTGCACAGTGAATGCCGGGGAAGGGGGGAATGAAGAGTAGGGGGGTTGGAGGGGTGCCATGGTTAACAACTATCTCAAACTCTTAAAGCAGAAAATTCTTATTTTAAAAAGAAATGAAAGTAAAAGTTTTATAAAATAACCTCATCCACAAAAAAATGTATGGAACATGTGGAGACTGAAAAAATGTCTCTATCAGCACAAGGTCATCTGGGAACTAGCAACTTCCTATGCCTGACCCACAAGACAGTTAACCTGCAAGGAAATGGCTGCAAGTTGACTATACTGTCAATAAAGTCTCTTTTTACAACTGGCTGCATAGTCCCAGATGCCTCCCCAAACCTCAACAGCTGGTATGAGAAAAGAAGACTTGTAAGAATCCCTGTATCTTCCCAGAGAGAGGTTCAACCATCTCCTCTGAGGATTTCTGAGCAAGAATTACAAAACTGGCACAATATCAGCAGTGAGCATTCTGCAGGATTCTCCTGTTAGAGTACTATTTTTAAAAAGGCAAACAAGAGGGAGACAAATTGCTAGGAAGTTGCATTTTTTACAGCAATTGGAAGACAAATGTAACTTCTTACCAGAAATGGAAACCCATATGATATCATTGTACTATATATGAATTATTAATATTTACAATTTTTTTGTAAATTAAGTATTCAAGAAGGTTCCTGTTGACATCATGTTTGACATCATAATGCTTCATCATTCTAAAAGCTTAATGAGATGAATTATTGCTAGAGAAGAGAGAGAGATCAAGCACACATTTTTGCACTCTGGGGAATACCAGAGGCCAAGTAGATAATGAGAATAGGCTTTTTAATTGATGTACAAAAAGGAATTAAAAAAAAAACTATTACAATCCACTAGCACTGTAAACAGGACAAAATGACAACGACTTTACTTTTCACTTGTACATTTTGGAAAAGGGGGTTGGAAGAGTGTCATGATTAAAAGCTATCTCAAACTGTTAAGGAAGAAAGTTTTTATTCTAGAAAGAAATGAAAGTGAAAGTTTTATGAAATTACTTAACCACGAAAGTATGGAACATGTGAAGATTGAAAAAAGATACTATAATACTGAGTCACAAGTCCTAACAGGATACTATTAAATACATTAAAGCAATTCAGAGATAATAATTCTGTATGATTTGTGTAATAATTTTGGCTTTAAATTTAATTTCAAGTCTATAATTTTTCAGATCTACAAAAGCAAATTAGTGTTGAATCGCTGAACCTGCAGTTTCATTCCCAACATTCCTACTAATGGATTGGAATGAATTAAGCTCTTATTTGGAACTCTTGTTGATAAAGCAGAGTGAGTTAAATTCCTATCCAGGACAAGTCTTTTAACACTTCAGCCAAGTAGCAATGATATTTATACAAGTTTACACTAGCTGTTAATAACTGGGACTCGTTTTCCCTCCAGTTTTTACTCCATTTGGTCTCTAAGTAGCCTCTTGAGGGAAGTATTAAAACATAGAGAATGAGTTCATTCATTATTTTTTCTTTCGTTGAACAACCATGGAGTAGCTAGAGTTGCCAGGTACTAAACTGAAATTCTTGCTACTTGGAAAGACAAAAATACACAATTACTCTTAACAACCAAAAAAAGATCACAGAGTTCATGAGTTGTCACTATTCTGAACTACTGTTTCATACCTTCAAACTTCCTTTTCAACAGGAAGACAAAAGAATAGTATTTATTAGTAACAACCCAATTTAACTATTTCACCAAATACAAGGTAAAGCCTTGCAATTGCTCCTAATACTAATTTTATGTGAACTGGTGTATAAAAACAAACAAGCAAGAAGACTTGACAACAGAAAAATAGAGTGATCAGCAATGCCTTTATAACAAATGTTCAGTTAGTAGGTTGTATATTCATGAATCCTGGTCTTTTAATCTTTGAATAGTCTAACCTTACACAGTTAATATTCAAAAGCCAGAAGATACCTGGCACATAGTAGGTGCTCAACAAATGGTTTTATTTTAGTGATTATATTATCATATTAAGTGATAATTACCAGAGAAACCCCACCACTACAATTAAACATCAGGTAAGTTTCAAATTACAAAATCAGATGCTATTAAAACGATATCACTAAAAGGAGCTTTGGTCTTTCAGACTGAAGCCAGCACATCCTTTTCTTCACCCCTCCAGGGAGGGGCGACTTTACCCATGAAGACTAGGAGCCTCCTAGGGCATCATTTGCTGAACAACTTTTCAAGTATTAAATATACAGTTGTGCCTTTGCCAAATGATCAGTGGAATGGGTCCTGGTAATCTACGGATCATGTAAAAGCTGTGATGCTATCTAACATTAAGAATCGAAGCAATGTATTTTCTTTCCTTTGCACAATGGAATGTGCAACTGTCATTCTGTTTGCTACACGGATAAAAGGCCCAGTAGCCAGATTTACACAATGAAACCTTTTTTGATTGAATAGCAGTTTGAGAAGGTAGAGGAGGGCACTATTAGAACAATCATTTTCCTGTTGTCACTAAGAAATATCTAGGGACTGCTTTAATCATTTCAACCATTTCCCCACTTCCTCAAAATTCTGCTCTCCTGAAAGATGAGATGTGTGTGCAGAATCTTCCTCTTCAAACAGCTGCACTGCACTGGAAACCACTTCCCCCTCCATGTAGCTCAACTGACACTCAAACTCTCCAGCCGGTTCTCTCGATTTTATCCAGGATGCAGCCAACCCAGAGAAGTGACAAACAACAGGTTCCACTCTTTTCCTCCATTCTCTTCCAACATTTCTTCACCAAACAGAAACACCCATCCATTCACAAATCCCCATACTGGATCCCTGTGTCTAAGGCTCCGGACAGCCTGGCTCGTTTTCCCAGGTAAAATCTGAATAGGAGGCACCATCGTAACCCTTTAACCATTCACCCAAAAGGCACGCAAATCTAGCCCGGCGCTCAGATTCATTCAGTCGTACTCGCCGCTGAACGCTCTCGATGATACCCACCCCTCCTCCTCCCTCAACCGAGCCACGGCAGTCCACGCCTCAACGAAACCCGCCAGCCCCCTGCCCCCCCGGAACCAGCTCCCAGGACCCTCCAGGGGTCTCCTCAGTCCACGTTCCCTGGGCCCTCATGACCCCCCAAAATAAAAAGTAAACTCCTCCTCAGTGATGGCCTCCTCCGAACCCCCGCGTCTCGGGACCGTAGCTTAACTCCGCGGGAGCCCCCTGCCCGTGCAAGCCCCGCCCGGACGGGACGGGCGGCCCCCACCGGCCGGGCCGGCGCCCGGCGTTTACCTTGACGCTGGTGTAGCTGGTCTGGGTCTCGGCCTCCGCACTGCTGCAGCAGTGGCGCCTCCGGCCCCTGCAGGTGGTCGCCGCGCGGGCAGCGGAGCCCGCGCTGCTGCCGCTGCCCAGCTCGGCCCGGGCCCTGCGGACGCGGGCGGCGCCCGGGGGTCCCGACGCCCGGCTCGGGGGGACGGCGTCGGCGGCGTCGGTCTGGACGAAGAGGCCGTGCAGGGCTGCCGCGGGGCCCGGAGACACGCTGGTGGTCTGGCGGGGCGAGCTGGACTCGTCCGAGTCCCGGCAGTAGATCACGCCGCTCTGCGAGACGTGGATACTAGGGGCGCAGCCCATCCCTCGGCCGGGCTCCCCCGCGCGCTCGCCCGCGCCCCCGGCCGCCCGGACCCCGCGCACCCGCTGCCACCTGCAGTGAGGGGGCGGGCGCCTCGGCGGCCGCGGCCAGGACACCCGGACTGCGCGACCCTCGGTCTGTCTGGCCGCCGCTCCGTCGGGCTCGCCGCGGCGCCCCCGCCGAGCCTCCGGGGGCCGTCCGCGTCACCCCAACTTTCCCTTCTGGGCCATCTTCCTCCCCGAGCGGGGGAGCGCGCACACACAGCGCCCCGCGCGCACCGGCAGCCGCCACCCTCCCCGCCGCGGCGCCCCAAACACGCTCCCCGCGCCTCCGCCTTCCCCTCCTCCCCCGGCTCGGCCCGCGCCGCCGCCCAGCTGGACCTCGCGGGACTCCCGCGCCCGCGTCCCCTGATCCGCGGCGCCCGCCGCCGGCCCTCTTCCCTCACTTTGGGTCCACGCCCGTCCCCCTCCCTCCCTCGCTCCCTCCCTCTCTCCTCCCCAGGTGCCCCCGCTCCCCGGGCCCTACTGCGCCCCCGAGCCCCGCCCGCCGCGCCGGAGCTCTCCCGGGTTGGGCACAGCGTGCCAGTCGCTCGCCTCGGCCCACGGGGACCCGGCGCGTAGCAGCTGACACCCAGCCTAGGAGCCTCCCCTCCTCCTCCGCTGGCCCTCTACACCCACCCTGGGCCCCCCCTTCCCCAGCCCCCAGGCTCTGAGGGCTGGATAGCACCAAAATAAGCTTCTCACCTTTCACCAACACATTTGAAAGCATCTCTAAAGAATGTAACAGGACGCTCCTCCTGAAATAGTAGGGACCCCACAGCCCAAGCCCACCTCATCTCATCTACAGGCCTCCCAGCACACTCTGGGAGTTAAGGAAAGACCTGATGCTTCCCGAACCCGCTGCCCGCCCTCTCCCCTCTACTCGCCTAAGGCTGTAAAGGGTGATAGTCCCCAGAAGTTCCTTCAATGTCTACTCATCATTTGAAGGCTTATGCCTAGGGACCGGAAGGCCCCAAAGAGGAAGAAAGTCGCAAGCACACAAATTCCCCTTAAGATCCAAGAAAGGAACCCCTCCAGAGTTTTCACCTCTTCCTTGGGTGTTACTAAAATTTCCTCCTGGCTTCTACCCCAAATAGCCTGCCATTGTCAACAGCTCTTTCTCACACTTTCTTCACTCTCCTGAATAAGGCACACTCAGAGGAAGCTTCACCCAAAGAAGACAGGAATAGCTTTCCAAGTCAGGCAGCCATTCACAGTAGCCTCCATCCCTCCCCCTACACCCCACACCATCCACCGTACTCCCCTACCTACTCTACCCCCCCCACACACACACACACATACACTCACACACAGATAGTAAGATGTGAGTTAGAGCCCCAGGCACCACTGCCCCAGGGCATGGGGAAACAATGAGATGGGCTCAGAAAGACTCAATCTAAAATTGCTTATAAGGGCAAGAATACAAAGTCATAATGCTAAGTACAAAGTATGTATCCAGTTTGAAATAATGTCTTTGGCTCTTCCTATCTCTCCCCATACCATGGATTTTTGGAGTGACTGGACAAAGACTTCAGATATTAGCTTCTCACCTTCACAGAGTAGCATGCTGACACCCCAAATCCCAAATCCCCAAATCAGATATAGAGAGGAAAAAGAATGAGTTCAACCACCTTCTTCTACCTTTGCTTCTTTTCTTCTTAGTTTGGCACTCAACTTTTCAACTTTTTGTTCTCTTCAAAATAAATGATTTGATGACATGCAAAAAAAATCCATCTCCAGTTTTTACCCTAAAGGTCTATGCTCTATTTTCTAATGGGTAGGCAAATTGTTTATAAAATTTTAGTGCAGGTTGGCTTCCTCAAAAATCAAATTCTGAGATGGTGTACAATGGCAGGAGGTTTATTAGGAAGCACTAGGATCTGACAGCTAGAAGGAGACCTGGGAGGGAGCGGAGGGAAAATTGAAACCAAACTAGACAATGTCAAGGAAAACCTCAGTCTCCCTGGGATGAACCAGGATGATCTTTCAGGGTGTCCTGAGGTAGGGCTAGGAGAACAGGTCTTTATACCCCACATGGGTCAGCTGTGACTTGCAGGCTACCTCACCAACCTTCGACATCGGCCCTCTTCAGCAGAGGCAATTCTTTTATGTAACTAGCAGTTGAGCTGAGGACTCTTTGCTGGCAGTACTCCCCCAGCTGGAGGGGAATATCCTTTTCTGGCATCACAGCTCCTACCACAATTCCTTTCCAGAGTACCTGGGTCCAGACTGCCTTCTCCCCATTCACATGCCTATAAGAACACCACCTTAAACGGTCAAGACTGAGATGGAAACAGTCATCTGAAATAGGCCTAAGCCTGAGGGCTACCATCTGCTCTTTCTAGGAGCTATTCAGAACCTGGAAAATATCACCAGTTAAATTACAGAAGCATTAGTCTCCATACCAATCCCTCATGTGATTGTTTTGTTTTGTTTTTAATTAATTTTTTAAAATTAACAGAGTACCATTGTTTTACATCTCTGTTAATATTTTTACAATACAGGATTTCTCCTTTTAGGTGTGGTTCCCTGACGTAATGTTAAGCCAAGAGTTAATCATTTCTAAAGTTTACATGTCCTTTATACCCCTTTCAGGAGCTACCAATGGCAGGTTTGTTTTGGTTTGGTGTGTGTGTGTGTGTGTGTGTGTGTGTTTTAATGTAGAGTAATGCTAATTCTCATGACACATTGCCACGTCTACTTTTTCAGATTTTTCTCTAGGAATGAGGTTACTGGGATGAAACTAAACAGAGAAGAGAAAAGTGTCGCTCATGGAGGTTTTTGAAGGTTAGAAGGCTATGTGTGATAAATCAGAAATTACAATCAATTTTCTGGTGGAAACAAAACGAAACAAAAATAAATAGGCAACTACCAATCGGAGACATTCTGCAGAGAAGAGGGAGGGGTTGGGATCAAGACAGGGACGGGAAGAGCACAAGGGACTATGGTGATGGTGCATTGGCCATTTGGTGGTAGAAATTCTATGGGGACTACACCTAGAAAAGAAAGCAAACATTGTAAGAAAAATAAATTTTTAAAAAAAATTTCTGGTGGAAAACATTAGAGATGGAATCATGAAGTCACCTGGAAACAAATTTAGGTCGCACTTCCTACATTAAAAAAAAAAAAAGACTAAGACTTTATTCATAAATAACTTTAATATATTATAGCTATTGAAGAAGACTGAGTTGCTCTACTTCATTTATTGAACATTTTATATTGGGACCAGTGCCTTTTGTAGAATGCAACTCCATACAGGAATAGAAAATGAATTGGGGGGTAAATTTTTCCTTCCATTCTCAGAGCAGCTGATAATTTCAATACCTTCTCAGACAGTGTCCACTGCCAATTCTGGCTTAGCAAAAGGAAAAAAAAATAAAGTATCCCTGTAATCTCCACCAAGTATTCAGTGGGGATGTGTAACCTGCCCCTATTGCTGGCACAGCTCTGTTCACTGGAACATGCAGAAGTGTGCAATGGAGGAGAAACAGTTTAACTGAAATCATTCCCCGGCTTAGCTCTGAGGCCTAAGTTCTAGCCTGTGGTAGTAATCTCTGGACCAATGCCCATGTCACAATTTCAGTATATTCCAGGATAAGAGCAAAGTCGACAAGCTCGGACACTGCAGATAAAACGTAGGTTCAGGTTACAGAATAAGGCCAGAAAACGCCAACATTAAAAAATTTAATTAAGTGGAAAAATTTAGTTATAGCCAATACCCAAGAAACAAATCAAAAGAAAGCAAACTAAATCAGAAATGTCTTCAAAAATGAAACCTCAGATATGTCCAGGGTCAGCTGAATGGCTTGATATTTTATACTAACATCAAATCAGAGCTTATTTCAGAATTATGACCCAGAGGCACTGCAAGATCTGGAACAATTAAGGTCCCCTCTTTCTAAAATGGTATGACTCTTCCAGAATTCCTCTAAAGAAGCAGAAAATGTGATTAATACATTCTGAATGATTCTTAAGCACAAAGGTTAAAAAAATAGCAGCTTTCTAATTGATCTTTAGATAACCAAACATTTAATAAACTAACCTTGCAGAGCTTCTGAATTCAAACTGCATTTCTAATGGTGGAGCTTATTGGAAATCTAACCACCTGATAAGTGAAATGATATAGTTTATTAGATAGCCCAGTACAGTGGAAGGTTCACTGAACTCAGAATTAGAAGGGTGAATCAGAAATGTGGAGCTGCCTCCTGTAAATGTATAACCTTGGACAAGCCACTTAACCTCTGAGACTCAATTTCTTAGGTAATCTTCAAAGTCACTAAATCACCAACATTCAGGAATGCGCTGAATTTTTGACTACCTTTTATTAAATTATGTTTTAATTTAGACTAATGGAACTTTTGAACTGAAAGAATGGTCCTGAACCTAATTGCACATGTTTCGTCCTGAGGAATTTGTCATGAATTCTCCATGAATACAACAGCAACTTGGCCCCATCCCAAGGACTTGGATACAAGGATCATAAACAGGTCTAGCATGTGCCCTTTCAAAGAAGGTGTCCGTGCAGTGCACCTTCCACTGCCTCCTTTGGGGATGAGAGTAAACATTGAAAGCTTTAGAAGAGCCTAGAAAACCCTACCTAAAGTGGCACCTGTGACCTTTCTGAGCTCTTTCTCCATTTTCTTGCTGCTCCAGAGCACTGGCCCTCTTGCTGTTTCTGCAGGAGGCTTCATTTTATTGCCAGGAGCTCATCTCTCTGCCCTTATACTATTCCATCAAAAATTGCATGACTAACCTCCTTTTCCTTTAGTGTTTGCTCATATGTGATCTACACTATAAGCCCTGTTCAAAATCTCCATCCACATCCCTTCCATTGTCCCCACTCCTGACTCCACTTCGCCTGCTCTTTCTATAGCACTTATCTCCTTCCAACTTATTATATAATTAACTCATCTATTATTGTTTATCATCTATCTTTCCAACTAGAATATAAGCTCTACAAGAGCAGGAATTTTTTGGTTTCGAATTCTCAGACCAGTGCCAAGGATAGAGTAGGTGCTTAAATATTTGTTGAAGAAATAAATGGATTTGTTAGCTGCCATTGCTTTTTCTTTTGCCTTTCTTTTAACTGTTCTAACTCAAAAAGGTTTCAGAAGATTTTTCTTTGATTGGGTAGAATTTTATGTTTTGTGTTATTAGTTCTTAAAGTTTGTGAATGCCTCTGACCTGGTAACCCTCCTTTTGGTGATATACATGAGGAAAAACCCAAAGAATAAAATAGTAATTTATACAAAGTTGTTTGTGCAACCCTATTTACAATAATGAAACTGGAGATAATCCAAATATCAAACCCTTTGGAAATGGCTCAATAAGCAACAAAAACATGTCAGAATGCCACTACTTAAATGTGTAGAGATGAAATAGTATTACGATTTTAAAAAATGTAGTATATGGAGATTGATAACAACTATGAAAAACACATATCTATTTTGGAGATTCAGAAGTCCATCTACATAAATGTAAAGTAATATAAACAAGAAACTGTAGCTCAACAAGTTTTATTTTCTGAAAAACTGTTTCCGAACTATAAAAACAATGGAAATGAATAAGCATGTTTCTTCATTTTCTGCCCCCATATTTTTAGCTAACTAAGTATATATTCTTTAATGGGCCTCCACTGATTTTCTTCCTTCAGTCAGAAACTAAAAAGTGAAACATTAAACGTTAAAGAATGGAGGGAATAAAAGAGAGAAATCAAATACAGACACATTTACAAAGAAAGGACTTACAGAACCAGAGACGCAGGGTATAGAGAAGCACAGAAGTAAGTGATAGTCACTTACATGGTAAACCTTAGTACTAAGTAGGTTTACATTCCTACTAAGTAGGTTTACAGATACAGCTCTTTTAAGAGAGCAAAAATAGCTGTATTTGTAACTATAGGTATATCACTTCATGCACCTTTTTTCACAAACCAAATAAAATTTAGGAAGCTTTAGTCTACAGGATAATTTCCTCACACCAGAGGCAGGTTATGCAAACAGAGACCTAGAGAGGTTCAGCCAACCTGTGACTTCCTGAGGTCAGCATGGCCAGCAGGCACTGGACCACTGACCACTGAACTCTGAATACAAGTTATGCAAAAACAGTCTGTTCTTCCTATTAACAAGAACTTCCTATTAACAAGGGCAGGACTGGCTCAGCCCTGGAGACAGACTCTAAAATATCCTTACTACACACCTTCAGAAATCTGAATTTAAATACTCAGGCTAAATGAGATAGAACATTCATTTCCAAAATTCTTGTAAAGACATTTATAAGTCAGGCATAAAAAGATTTACCAGTGAAACACAAGTCCTACTCCAAAGAAGCTTACAGAGCAAACAGGGAAATGAGACTTAAACACAAAAGACACGACAAAGCATATGTAAACATCAAGGTATAATAGCAAAAGTGAGTGGTACTGTCAATTTTTATAGCAGGTACAGCTATGAGGGAAGGCGCTAGAGAGGGACACCTGTCAGAATGCCACTACTTGCATGTGTAGAGATAAAATACTATCAGGATTTTTTAAAATGTAGTATATGGAGATTGATAACAACTATGGAAAATGCATATCTATTTTGGAGGTTCAAAAGTACATTTACATAAATTTAAATTGATAAAAATAAGCTGTAGCTCAAGAAATTTTATTTTCTGAAAAACTATTTCAGAGAATATAAAAACAATGGGTTTTTATATGGGTAGGGTTATAGAAGTTTTCTCAGAGAAGATGACATCTAAGTTAAGATGCTCAGAAAGTCTTCTTAGAGGAGTTTCATTTTCATCCAGCATCCCCCATCTACCCAAACGTCCAGGAGGACTTTTTTTTTAATTATTTGTATATGCATACAAGGACTGGGCTGTAGGCCAGAGACGTGGGGGTGAGAGGATTCACCAGAGACAGCAGAGTGGAGCAGAAGAGGCAGATGGACTGAAATACTCTGCTGAGGGGAGCGGCAGGCAAGACAGGAGAGGTCTGCTCCACCACATGGGTTAGCTCCCTGGGCAGGGATAGAACTCATACTGCAGTGGCTGAGGATAGCTTGATGGTGCTGAGACTGAACCCCTTGCATCCCAGGGAGGCACCACCAGTGAGGCCTCTCACTTTTCAAGTGAGAACAACAAAAGCACAGGAGCAGGAACAAATCTTGATGGGTCCAGAGGACAGAGAGCAGATAGAATCATTAGATAGGGCCTCCTGAGGGAAGTAAGACTATAAGAAGAGAGGACAGAGATAGAAGACCCTGAACTTCTATATGTAGTTCAAGTCACTGTAGCTTCTACTGCTCTTAAACCCCATGTGAAAAATCTAGATTGAGAAAACAAATCCATTGGTCCTGTAAAACAAATTTGCTTGCCAAATGATTACAATTTCTTTTTTTTTTAAAAGATTTATTTATTTATGCATACAAGCACTGGGGTACAGGCCAGAGGTGTGGGGAGGTGAGAGAATCCACCAGACAGAGCAGGGGGCAGAACAGGCAGATGGACTGAAACACACTGCTGAGGGGAGCAGCGGGCCAGGCAGGAGAGGTCTGCCTGAACCATGTGGGTCCCCTCCCAAGCTGGAGGCAGGGATCAAACTCGCGCTGCAGTGACTGCGGTCCACTTCACAGTGCGTTGCTTAACCCACTGCGCCACCAAGGAGGGCCCACAATTTCTTTTTTTCTTAAGAATAGTAGACTGTGTCACTTCATAAATACCTTGACATAGTACTTGTAAGTTTTCTGGGTATTCTAAGTCAGAGCACCTATGAGCAACTGACACCAACCTGACTTAAGATACAATATATAAAGCAAAGTACATTAGTTTCTAAATTAGTGGAACATTCCTAAATGCCTCACAGTAATAATTTTAAAAGTTAATGTTTCTAAGCTGGCATTCTTGTGTTTGCATGCACTTTTGCTAGGCATTAAAATATTTCATTACACCCTGTATGCCAAAGTCATCCATTCATTCATTTACTCAGCAAATACAATCACGTGTGACTTAATGACATTTTGGTCAATGAGCAATTGCATATGCGATGGTGGTCCCAATAAATTCTACTATAAAGCCTAGGTGTGTAGTAGTCTACATCATCAATGACATTTACACAACAACAAATTCACCTAAATAAATATTGCTGGGAACACAGTTGTGACTGTATTTACTGAGTGGCTACCATGTATCAGACACTGAAGAAAGAGTGTCATGCATCAGACACAGGCTCTGGGGAACAAGACAGAAACAATATGTCTATGGGGTTTAATATAGTATGGGGGTCAGAAGGACAAATGAGCAATAAAATTCTCTGGAAGTGGTAAAGGTTATGCAGGGATGTAATATATGTTGACAGGATCAAGGGAGAGAAGGGTAGGGTTATAGAAGTTTTCTCAGAGAAGATGACATCTAAGTTAAATTGCTCAGAAAGTCTTCTTAGAGGAATATCATTTTCATCCAGCATCCCCCATCTATCCAATGAGCACCACCAAGCCAGGCACTCCGAGGGGCACAAAGCAGTTGGATTCTCTGTGCTTGCTCTCAGGCAGTTCTGCCAGGCACACAGGCATCCACACCAACAAGTATGTTGACACTTGCTTTGAAAAAATAATCTGAGCCCAGAGAGAAAGATCAGTGTGGGTGGACGTGCTGCAGAAGATGTCACTGAGGAGAGGGACAGTGGCTCCTGGAAGAAAGGGCAGTATTTAAAGCAGTGGAAAAGAGGACATCACAGAGGAAATAATGTGAGCCCAGACCTAGAGGTAGGAACACATCAAATGCTTGAAAGACAATAAAATAAATTATTCAAAAGATGTGTGGTGTGGGGAAGAAAATAGGTTATTTTGACGGATAGGTAGGCTATGACCAGGGAGCGAAATGCCATATTAAGGAATCTGGTTAAATTCTAGTCAGTAGGTATTACTAAAGGTCTTCAACAAGACTATCTCCAACGTGTTATTTTATTGAGATGAGTCTGTTTATGAATTCAAGAAGGACTGGTGAAGGAAGTCAGGAATGAGGGTCAGTGAGGAGCTATCCTAATCCAGGAATGGGATAATAAGGACTGTTACAGACTAGGCTGTCTCTCCACTGCCTGCCTCCTCCCCTCGAGTTTGTATGTTCAAGCCCTAACTGCCAATGTGACTGTATTGGAGACAGGGCCTCCAAACAGGTAACTAAGGCTACATGAGGTCTTAATGATGACGCCTTAACCAAATAGATGTAGTGTCCTTAAAGAAGAAGAAGAAACACCAGAACTCACTCTCTCTCTGTCTCTCTGTCTCTCTCTCTCCCCCCAGACCTCACACACAGAGTAAAGGCCATGTGAGGACACAGGGAGAGGCTGCCATCTGCAAACCGAGGAGAGAGGCCTAAGAATTAGACACTTGACACTAGAACTTAGGCCTAGACTTCTAGGCTCCAGAACTGTGAGAAAATAAATTTCTGCTATTTAAACCACCCAGTCCATGGCATTTTGTTACGGCAGCCCGAGCAGACTAACACCAGGGCATTGAGTATACAGGATTTATGAACATGGAAAAGAAAGGAAATTACAGAGAACTGATGGAGAAGGAATCCCTGGATTTAGTAGCTGGCTAGATGTAGCTGGCCAGAGGGCCAGTGATAATAAAACTCATTTAAAAATTTCCAGCTAAGGGCCTCCCTGGTGGCGCAGCAGGTTAAGCAACAACCTATGAAGCAAACCGCAGCCACTGCAGCACCAGTTCGATCCCTGCTGCCGGCCAGGGAGGGGACCCACATGGCGCAGCAGGCCTCTCCTGCCTCGCCCGCTGCTGCCCTCAGCAGTGTGTTTCAGTCCATCTGCCTGTTCTGCTCCCCACTCTGTCCGGTGAATCTTCACACCTCTGGCCTTTACCCCACTTCTTGTATGCATAAATAAATAAATCTTTAAAAAAAAAAATTTCCAGCTAAGCTATCTAGACCAAAGTGTGTATGGTAATGGAGTGCATATCCAGGAAAAATTAGTCTTGTTTATAAAAGGGTTCCTTTACCTGGATTTGCACTTTCTGGGACACAGAATCATGAGTCTGGGAACCAGAAATTGTCCACACAACAGTAGCCCTGAAAGGTTACCATGCCCAGAATGTGAATGGAATGTGACAAGGGATCAGGAATCTCTTTAATGTTCACTGTTATATTTCTAGAGCTTAGGACTGGGGATAACATGTGTTCAATATCTGTTGAATGAATTATGGACCTTTATGAAGAGGACTGACAGCTTCTGGGTCCTCCACACCAACAAGTGTATACACCCCCTTTCCTGGCAAGCTAAGAAAATAGTCTCTGCTAAAACTTCTTTGGGCTTCCCTATAGTCTGGTCTACACAAGAATGTGAGTTTCTTGCTTCCAGATTGCTAAATTCAGTCTCTTGATACTTCTGTTTCAGAACAGCTTTTGAGCCCTGAGATTTTACTTCCTTGCTAGCTAAAGGTGCCTCAAGGCTTCAGCTCAGCCAAAGGGTTCTACATTAGCATCTTCTGTGGTTCTGATGTCTTAATCCTCTCTCTGGCTGCAGGAGCTGTGAAAGGAGGTGTTCTGGAAGGCTTTTGGCAGCAAGTCTCTTCCTCCTCAGTCTGACATTTGCTCAGCAGCGTGGCACTTCCCCTGTTACACCATTAAACATCTCCAAGGCAACAGTAGCTGGGGGCATGACTGATTACTTCTTCATACTTCCTATGATGTGGCTTACAATAAATTAAGTCAGACATAGAAGACTTTGCAGAGTTCTCCACACCAGAGACTGTCAAACTTTAGCGTACATCAAAATTGCCCTAAAACAGATGGCAGAGCCTAAAAATGTACATTTCAAACTTGTTGCCAAATGACACTGATGCTTCTGATTCCAGGTCATACTTTGAAAACCACTGCTATATGTAAATTAAGATATTTTGCTCCAAAAAAACAAACAATAACGACTCCCAAATCCTCTCACCTTGTTTCCTGAAGTACAGTATAACTTGTGCTACACCTGAATATTTTGTAACACAAAAGAATGTCACAAAGCACTATCATCATCCAGCTTTGAAAAATTAATTCAAGTCTAGAGAGATCAGAATTGAATGTATAAGAATTTTAAGGTTATGAGTTTCAAGGATGTTTATCCAAGTTCAGGGATGCACATGGACCAGTTTTCAAGAGACATCTTCCTTTGTGAGACATGAAAGTTGAGGGTAGGATTACCTGTAGAATTAAATTTAATGTTTACATACATACCTGCAGAATGATACAAATTTCCTTTAGAGCACTGGATTTTCTTTTTCTTAATATATAGTGTCTAAGCCACTAGCTTTTATGGACAATAAATAAAATCTTAGGAAGCAGACTCTTGGGGAGTGGGAGAAGGTAGACAATATGAGTTCAATCTAGTGTAAATAGACTAAGCACATAAAATTATTTTCAGACACTGGCTGAATAACCATAATAACTATAAGACACTGAGAGGTGGCTTACTATGTAACTGTCCTGTACATGTTTTATCTCTGTATAAAATTCCTGTATGTACTATCTATCTCTGTGCTTTTCTTCTTTGGCCCTTTAGAAACAAAATCTTTTAATGTCTCCTTTCTGTTTACCATTAACCTGAATTCCCACCTAGCAAGGTTAGGTAATTACTTGCTTTCTCCTGAGCATGGTGTCATTAAACTTTTATAGGTTATAAAAATCCTACATAGCCCTGTAAAAAATATGTGGCTAAGGCTATAAGTATTGAAATTCTCACTGGGACCTAAAAGATACAGTTTAGATCCCTCTTAATGAGGTATTTTATTAGTTTTTTAATCACCAACATAAATATCAGTTTTAAAAGGAAAAAATACCTCTCTAGACCTTAGAAAGGAAAATGACACATAAGAAGAATTATCTTCTGTTAAATTAAGAAATCAAGTATTTAAGATTTTCTTTCTTTTAACACCTTTGTGTGAAATGGAGCCCAGTCAAAAAGTCTATATATTTATAAGGCATTTCAAGTACTAAATTGTTGGAACATCTGTAAGAAAGCATTATGACTCCATGCACATATTACACGGTCTTCTCTATGTACAAATGAGTATAAAACATGCACAATAGTAAGTTAGAGATACCACATTTCTACAAATACAGGCACACCTTGTAGATAGTGTGGGTTCAGTTCCAGACCATCTCAGTAAATATGACAATAAAGCAAATCACAAAAATATTTGATTTCCCATAAATATTTGATTTCCCATAAAAAATTATGTTTACACTATACTATAGTTTCTTAAGTGTGCAAGAGCATTATGCCTTTAAAAATATACAATCCTTATTTTAATGTGACATAGAGACAAAAGGTGAGCATATGCTTGACACAGGTTACTGCAAACCTCAATTTGTAAAAGATACCTGCAAGCACAATAAGAGGAGTTAAGCCTGTAATCGCCATTCTCATGAAATGAAGGAAGCAAAACTTGAATGTCCCTTCTTAGGACTCCAGCAATGTGGAGGGGGGAGGACTAGAAATTCCCCTGGGAATGGTCTGAGCACCTTGTCAGAGACTGTACTATAACAAAAAGTCACAGGAGTGAGTATGTGGAAAAAGAAAAAATGGCACTGTGAGAATAGACAATTCTTCAATAATAAACATAAATAATGTAGTGTAGTTCTTCCAATCTTACAATATCCATTTTTTTTTATTATTATGGAAGAGGAACGAAGGGGGGAAAACCCACAAAACTTCCCCAGTTAGATCTTCAAGTAGAATAGTATTTTAAGATGGCACTCTTTTGTATAGGATCATCAATAGATATTTGTAGCATATACTGACTTCTGGTCATGATGAAGAACCAGAGACCAAATTTATACTGCTTCCATTAGCAATTATAAAATAAAATATATTAAACAACTATTTTCAGACACTGAAAATAAGTAGTTCAAGAATATACCTGAGAGAAGGAAAACAAAAAGTTATATAATATTACCTCAATTTTCAGACATTCCACACCTTGGAACAGAGAAAGAATCCAAGGCAGAAACCAGTGGTTTTGCTGACTTGAGATGACAGAGATTACAGCTTGGAGAGGCTTATGTGGCTGGAACTTTATGGGGCAGTTTTTCAGAAAAACAAAGCTATGTGGACCAAAGAACAATGAAGGGCATTTGAAATTCATGAAAAGCTAAGATGAGCATGAATAAGGTGAAACTGACATATCAGGAAGAAAGTGACAGAAAGATATAATCCAAACAATTCAGGAGATCACAGAGAACAATGAGCCATGAAAATTTTCACCAACCAAAATGGAGTGTCCTTGTTGATCACTCAGGCAGGACATTCAATAGAGAACCCAGAGAGTCACACCTTAATACTGTTGAAGAATACCAGAGGAAAGATGACTCCAGACCTACCCTAAGAAGCATAAAGAGGAGAATTAAAATAATCAAACTCAATTAACTTAATTATATGCCAAAAGAAAATAAAACATTGTTTATTCTTTAAATATAACTAAATCTAAATATTCAGCAATGTAACACTCAAAATGTCTAGCATATTCATGTGAAAATCTTTATTAAAATACTTGAGTTAAAAATAGTCTAACCTGTAATCAAGACTTCTAGATATACCAAGAAGTTAGTCAGCTATCCTAACCATTACCCAAGTATTGAAAGAAAAAAAAATAGTACTGTGAGAAAATATAAAAAAAGAAGGTATAAATGGAAATATGAGCCATAAAAAAGAATCAAATGAAACTTCTAGAAATGAAAAATACATGTTCTGAAATGAAAGGCTCAATGATAGAAGTAATAGCATAATAGACACTATAGAAAAAGAGATCAGTTAATTAGAAAGTATGCTAGTTAAAATTACTTATGTTGAAAAAAAGAGAGAAAGAAAGCTAAAAGAAAATTAACAAAATCTTAGTGGCTCACAAATCTAAGACATTCAACAAACTTCAAACAGGATAAACCAAAACCAAGATATAATTTCTGAAAATGCTGATGAAAAGAAAATAAGGACTCAGAGAAAAGAGACATAATAAATACAAATTAACAAAGATCTATCTGAAGGACAGATTTTCTTTTAGAAACTAAGAAAAACAGGAGAAAAGCAGACACACCTTTGAAGTGCTGAAAGAAGAAACACTCAACCTCTAGCCAGGAAAAATTATCTTCCAAAAAGTGAAGGTAAATGAAACTGTTCAGACAAACAAATATTAAGAGAATTCATCATCAATAATCATTCATTACAAGAAAAAAATTTAAAGTTCATCAAGTTAAAGGAAAATGAGACCAGTTAGAATTTGGACATAAACAAATGAAAATCACTAAAATGGTAAATATGAGGGTAAATATAAAAGACTTTTCTTATTTTTTGTTTTTAAAAGAGTATAGCAAAAATAATAGCAATGTATTGTTATATATATAAAATATATATACTTAAAATGAATGAGAAAATAGCAAAAAGGATGGGAGTAAGTACACAGAGGTATACTTTAAGACATACTGAGGAGTGTATTGTCTAGAGCAACTACTAAAGAGATAAAGAAGCGTAACTAGTAAGAAATGGAATCACAAGTATTACTCAACATAAAAGTATGCAGAGAAAGAGGAGAAATGAAATAAAGAGCAGATGGAAAAATGGGAAAAAAAAGTAACATATAGCTCTACATCCTACCATATAGATATTTGGTATGATATCATATGTCATAAATTAATATGATTACTGACTGCATTAAATATATACGATCTATGCATCTAAACAAAGCATACATTTTATTAAAAAACCTACTTTAAAGACAGAGTAATTAAAAATAACAGTATAGAATAAGAAATACCAAGGGAACACTAAATATGAGACTTGAAGTGGCCACATTGATATCAAACAAAATAGATTTCAGAACAAGATATAATACAGGAATGACCAGGGACTTTTCATTATGAAAAAAGGACATTTGCATTCATTTAGAAGACATAACAATTCTAAGTATAAATGCACTTAACAGAACTTCAATATATATAAAGCAAAACCTGATACAACTCAAAGAAAGAATAGATAAATCCTTAGTTATACTTAGAGATGAGCCTTTTGCTGCAATTAATGTAACAAATAGACAAAAAATTGATAACTATATAGAATATTTTGAAAGATCATTAGCCAATTTGACATAATTTTTACCTATAGGACCCATTATCCAGTGACAACAGAATGCACATTTTTTGATGCACATAAAACACTCACCAAAATATGCCATGTGCTAATCTATAAAACAAATGATAATACATTTAAAAGACTGAAGTTATATAAAGCACATTTTCATTAGAGAAGCTTTTATGTATAAACCAATAGCAAAGTTACCTGAAAAATCACAAATATTGGGAAAATAAACAGCATACTTATAATAACCCATATGTCAAATAAGCACAAGGGAAATTAGAAAGCATGTGAATCACAAGAGAAATTAGAAAATATTTAATTTAATAAATACTAAAAGAAGTTTAAATTTGTGGAGATAGCTAAAATGGTACTTAAAGGAAACTTACAGTTTTAAAGCTTTTGTTAGAACAAAACAAAGGTCTAAATCAATGATCTAAGGTTCTACTTAAGAATGAAGAAAATAAAAGAACAAATTAAATCCAAACTAGGAAGAAAGGACACAATAAATATAAAGGCAGAAATTAATAAGAAGGTAGACAAACTCAAAGAATCCAAAGCTGGTTTTCTGAAAGGTCAATAAACAATAAACATCTAGTAAGATTGACTAACAGCAACAACAAAAGATAGAAAACACTAATTACTGACATCAGAACACCACAGGCATTAAAAGAATGAGAGGAATATTACAAATTTATGTCAATAAGTTAACAAGTTAGGTAAAACAGACATTCCTAGAAACAGGGTACTAACACTCACTCAAGAAGACATATTTTAAAACCTACATTTCCCTCTACTAAAAATATTGAATGTGTGTTTTTAAACCTACTGACAGGGCCTCCCTGGTGGCACACTGTGAAGCAAACCGCAGCCACTGCAGCACGAGTTCGATCCCTGCTGCCGGCCAGGGGGGGGACCCGCATGGTGTGGCAGACCTCTCCTGCTGTGCCCGCTGCTCCCCTCAGCAGTGTACTTCTGTTGATCTGCCTGTTCTGCTCCCCGCTCTCTGTGGTGAATCCTCTCAACCCCCACACCTCTGGCCTGTGCCCCAGTGCTTGTATGCATAAATAAATAAATCTTAAAAAAAATAAATAAATAAACCTACTGACAAAGAACAGCCCAAGAAACATTGTCTGGTGAAGTCTATAAAACTCATAAGGAAGAAATGATAACAAACCTACTCAAATATGATATTAAGCAATAGGGAACCCTTCACAACTCATGTAATGAGACCAGAATTATCCACGAACCAGTTTCTCAAAAGCCAAGGAAAAAAAAAAAAAGAGGTTATAATAAAACTGTAGATAAACATATCCCTGAAAATAGATCAAAAATACTTAACAACACTTAAAAAATCAAACCCAACCACATATTAAAAAGACAAAACACCATGACTAAGTAGTTTTTATCCTCAGAATGCAAGGTTAGTATCACTTCAAACTTTAGCCATGTGCAAAAGAATGTAGTTGGACATTTTAAAAATATCACCATTTATTTTTTTAATTCAAGTAATAATGGTTCACAACACTGTACGTGATTCAGAGGCCTAGGATTCCATCTCCGCAGACACATTTCCTTACACCACACCCACAATCAAGGTCCTTTGCAGTCTTCCAATATAGTACATTGGGGTCCCTCCCACTGTGTCTGTACCCTTCCCTCTATTGTAACCTCAATTCCACAGTTAGTTTTCTGAAGTGACACTTTCCATGATATATAAAAACTAGCTAAAAAATGGGTCAGAGACTAAAATTTAAAAGTCAAAACTATAAAACTCTTACATAAAAACAAGGGCAAATCTTCATTTGGATTTAACAATAGTCTTAACAGGATACGGAAAGCATGAGTAATAACAACAACAAAAACATATAAATTTGAGTTCATAATAATTAAAAATGTTTGTACATCAAAGGAAGCCATCATGAGAGCGAAAAGACAACCCACAAAGTAAAAGGAAATATTTAAAAATCATATACATGAGAAGAGCTGATATCCAGAACATATGAACAAATCTTACAACTCAACTCCATAAAGACAAACCTGATTACAAAAGGGGCAGAGGAACTTAAATAGACATTTCTCGAAAGAAGATATTCAAGTCACCAACAAACATATTAGGGAAGTGCAATTCAAAAGCACAAGAAGACATCACTTTACATCTACTGGGATAGCAAAAACATAAAAAGCATTTTTTTAAAGGAGAAATTGGAAGCTTTATACATTGTTGATGGTGGGAATCTAAAATGGTGAAACTGCTATGGAAAATAGTTTGGCAGTTTCTCAAAACATCAAACACAGAGTTACCTACCTACATGATTCAGCAATTCTAGTCCTTAGTATATATCCAAAAGAATACAATGATATTCAAACAAAAACATACAAGAATGTTCATAGCAGCACTATTCATAGTAGCCAAAAGGTAGAAACAACCCAAATGCTCATCAACAATAGAATGGATAAAGAAAACACTGTATATCTTTAGAACTGCATATAACTCAGCCATAAAAAAATAAAGTACTGATACATACTACAACTTGAATGAACCTTGAAAAGGTGAAGGGAATCAAACACAAAGGCCACATGTTATGATTCTATGTATATGAAATATCCAGAATAGGCCAATCCAGAGACAGAAAGCAGATTGATGGTTACCAGGGGCTAGAGAGAGAGTAGATGAAGGGGAGTGGCTGCTTAATGTGCATGAGATTTTCTTTTGGAGTGATAAAAATATTCTGGAACTTGATAATAGATGTGGTTGCATATATTGTAAACAATACTGAACTATAAACTTCAAAATGGTTAAAATGGTAAATTTTATGTTATGTGTATTTTCTAAAATAAAGAAAGCAATCTATATAATGTATCACTTCAACAGAACAATGGAAAAAAGTACCATCATCTTAACAGTGGTAGGAAAAACATTTGACAAACTCACTATCTGTTCATTATAAGAATTCTCAATAAAGCACTTGTGGAAAGGAATTTTTTTCAATATAATGAGAAGTATATATGTAAAACATACCTCAAGCATCACATAGTGAAAGACTGAATGCTTTTTCCATAGGATCAAGAACAAGGCACAAATATGCACCACGACCAAATCTGTACTGAAGACACTAATCAATACAATAAAGGAAGAAAATGAAGTAAAAAGATACTGATTGCAAAGGAAGAAGTAGAGTTTTGATTATTCACAAAACACATGATTGTGCTCATAAAAAATATTAAGGATCCTACAAAAAAGTTACTAGGTTACCAAGGAGTAAACTTAACAAAGGTGATGAGTGATCTCTACAGGGAAATATAAAAGACATTGTTAAAAGAAATAGAAGACACAAATAAAATGGATTGTGGACTAAAAGAATTAACATTGTCAAAATGTCCATCTTAGCCAAAGCAATATACAAATTTAATGCAATTCCTATCAAAATTTCAATGACATTCTCCAAGTAAACAGGACAAACATTACCAAGTATATGCAGATGTAATCATGAAAGACCCACATAACCAAAGCAATCCCGACTAAAAAGAAGAGTAACAGTGCCATCACACTTCCATACTTTAAACTGTACTGAAAAAATATAATAATCAAAACAGGAACCAAAAAAAGACACACAGATCAATGGAACAGAAATGAAAGCCCAGAAATAAACCCACATATATATGGACCGTTAATCTATGACAAAAGAGCCAAAAATAGACACTTGAACAAGGATTGCCTCTTCCATAAATGGTGTTGATAAAAATGAACAGCCTCAAAAGAATGAAAGTAGACCATGATCTCACACCATACACCAGAATCAATTGAAAATGGATCAAAGACTTGAATGTAAAACCTGAAACATAAAGAAAACACAGGCAAAACTCTCCACAACATAGGCTTCAATGATATCTTTGTGGATTTATCTCCAACAGTAAGAGAAACAGAAGAGAATATAAACAATTAGGACTACATCAAATTAAAAAAATTTCTATACAGTAAAATAAACTATCAATAAAACAAAAAGACACTCTACTGAATGGGAGAAAATATTTGCACACCATACATCTGTAAAGGGGCTAAAGTTCAAGATCTAGAAAAAAAATCTTATGCAATTCAACAAAAAAAAAACAAAGAACCTGGTCAAAAATGGCAGAAGAGCTAAATAGAAACTTCTCCAAAGAAGACATACAGAAGGCCAACAGGCACTTGAAATAATGCTCATGGTCACTGAACATCAGGAAAATGCAAATCAAACCACAATGAGATACCACCTCACACCTGTGAGACAGCCCATATCAAAAAGACCAAAACCAAGAAGTTTTGTCAAGGATATGGAGAAAAAGGAATGCTCATACACTGTGGTTGGAAACGTTGACTGGTTCAGCCTCTATGGAACATAGTATGGAGGTTTCTCAAAACATTAAAAATAGATCACCAGGGGCATCCCTGGTGGCTCAGTGGGTTAAGCAATGCACTGTGAAGCAAACCGCAGCCACTGCAGCACCAGTTTGATCCCTGCTGCCGGCCAGGGAGGGGACCCACATGGTGTAGCAGACCTCTCCTGCCTCGCCCGCGGCGGCCCTTGGCAGTGTGTTTCAGTCAGTCTGCCTGTTCTGCTTCCCATTCTGTCTGATGAATCCTCTCACCTCCCTGGACTCTGGCCTGTCCCCCAGCTCTTGTATGCATAAATAAATAAATCTTTTAAAAAAAATAGATTACCATATGATCAAGCAATTCCACTCTTAGATATCTACCCAAACACATATATGCACTCCTGTGTTTACAGCGCCTGAGTGCCAAAGACAGATGAGTGGATTAGGAAGATGTGGCATATCTACACACAAATGAAATGCCACTCAATTATTTTTTAAAAATGAATTTTTGCCATTTGTGACCATATGGATAGAACCAAAGGGAATAGTACTAAGTGAAATAAGTCTGAAGGAGAAAGACAAGTAACACTGATGGTTCCACTGACATATGTAATACAGATAAATAAAATAAAGGGTTAGATAAAACCAAACCATAGCAAACCCTAGAAAACTAAGTGTGCAACTGAGGCTACAAGAGGAGAAGGAGAAAACACAATGGGGAGGAGGATGATAGGTGCCTTGGTGGAGGATGTAGTGTGGGGACATGCATCTGAGGAAATTGAAAGAAAAATGGAAGTTGACTTTTATTTTATCATTAGCAGTCATACTTTAAATAGGATGAAAATTGGAATTTAAGATAAACTTTACAATGATATTGAAAAGCATCAAAAATTCTATCTAAATCACTACACTGAACTCTATAAAACACAGCTGAAAGAAATTAAGATACTCATATATTTGGAAAAGAGTATGAAAATTTCTTAGTAAATGTGTGCATACTGTGTGTGTGTGTGTGTGTGTGTGTATTGTATCAGAAAACTCAAGTCTCAATATTACTATGATGCCCACTTTTTCCCCAATTGATCTATAGATTCAATATAATTCCATCAAAACTCTAGCAGGGCTTTCTGTAGAAATTGGCAATATGATTAGAAAATTTATGCATAAATGCAAAACACCTAGAATAGTCAAATTAATTTTGAAAAACATGAATAAAGTTGAATGGCAAACAATATTTGATTTTAAATTTTACTATAAAGCTACAGTTATCAAGCCAGTGGTACTGGCATAAGAATAGACATATAGATCAATGTAACAGAACAGTATTCATAGATACTTATTTTTAGGGTCAATTAATTTTCAATGAAAGTGCCAAGATAATTCAATGCAGAAAGTACAGTCTCTTCAACAAATGGTGGTGGAAGGAATGGATATTCAAATGCAAAAAGAAAACAAACTTCAACCCATACCTTACACTATATATAAATATTAACTTGAAGTTAGTCACAGCATTTTTTAAAAAGCTACAATTAAGAAGTCTATAGAAGTAAATATAAAAGGAAATCTTTGCAAATTTGGATTATGCAAGTATTTCCTAGAAAGACTGTAAAAAGCATATACTAATAAAAAATCTTGATAAATCAGAATTCATCAAAATTTTAAGTCTTTTTTTAAAGATAACTTTAAGAAGCTGTCTACAAAAGATAACTTTGTAGAGTGATCTACAATACAAAGGCAGATCATAGACTGGAAGAAATAATACATATTCAAATACTTGAATATGTAAGGAATTCTTAGCATCAGCAATCAGAACACTCAGTAAAAACTGGGGGGGGGGGGGAAGGTGAAACAAACATGTCACAATAAAAGACATTAAAAAGGCCAGCAAGCACATGAAAAAATGCTCAGCATTGTCACTAGTGAAATGCAAATAAAACCACAACAAAATATCACTCTACAGCCACTAAAATGACTAAAATGCAAAAGACTGACAATACCAAGTGTTACAAAGCTGTGGCACAACTAGAATTTTCATGCATTGCTGGTGGGAATATAAATTGATACAACCACTTTTGGAAATCTGATAGTCTTAATAACATATACTTACCTTACAATCACTTCCAGGCACTTGAACAAGAGAAAATAAACATACACCCAATGGTTTGCTCATTGCAGCTTACTAAGTAAGAGTCCCCAAACCAGAAACAAACCCAGTGTTCATTAGTAGATGAATAAATAAACTGTGGTATACCATAAAATGGAACACTACCTAATGATAAAATCTGACAAACTGCTGACACACAGCAACTTGGATGAAGCTCAAAATCATTATACTAGATGATTTCTTGTGTCTGACCCAAGAAACAGTGTTATAAAATCTATAAATTTATAAAACTATGTTATAAAATTCTAAGAGTCCAATCTAATCTGTTGGAATAAAAAGAAGAGCCCTAAGGTAGGGACTGACAACTGACAAGTACAAGATGACAGAACTCTTCCCTACCTAGATTGTGGTAGTGATTCTATGGGCATATTATGTGATTACATGCTCAGTCAAAAATTCATCAAAAGTCTTTTAATGGTGTATATATTTTACTATATATAAATTACACCTCAATAATGTTGATTATTTCAAGCTAGGCATTATTTGCCTGATGTTATAGACTGCATTGTATCCCCCTGCTTCCAAAATTAAGTTGAAGTCTTACCCCTGATGTCACTGTATTTGGAAACTGGGCCTTTAGGAGGGTAATTAAGGTTAAGTGAGGTTCAAAGGGTGGGCTTAGTCCACTATGACTGGTCCTTAAAAGAAGATATACTCCAGCTTGCTGAACGCACAGAAAAACGGCCATATGAAGACACGAGAAAAGGCAGCCTCTACAGTTGTGAAAAAAGACCTCACAGAAACCAAGAGTGACAGCACCTGATCTTGGACTTTCAGCCTTCAGCACTATCGAAAAATAACTATCTGCTGTTTTAGTCAACCACTTATGCTCTTTTGTTATGGCAGTGCAAGTCAGCTAATAAACCAGAGCATCAAGCAGAAGAAATGATAAAATCATCATTCCTTACTAATATTATTCTTGGGCCTATTTTATCATTATTCAGTTAAAATTACTCTAGAATATGTAATAAGAGGACAGCAGTTGTTTTAATTCTGTAGAGGTCCTTCACCAACAAGTCAGGCAGCAGGTTCATATGTGAGACCCAGTCATATGTGATGATGGGAACACAACTTTAGACCTGGAAAAACAATCATTGAAACCAGACAGACATTATTAGGGCCAAATGAAAGGAAGATCACAGAGCACCTTCGTCACACCCCAATTATGTGTCAGATCAGATACTCGTGAAAGAATGCTTTCTCTTGGCTCTTTGTTGAGTCTTACTTGGCACAGACACCAAAACCATGGATTGCAGATTTCTCTCTTTTTTCTATCATCTCATTTATCAGCTAAATTTCTGCAACCCATGATTCCATTGGTTTTCATCTTTCCACCGATTATGGTTCATTTATCTAGAGCAGTATTTTTCAACAAACTATGACCCTTCCCTGTCCTTTAAAGATCTCTTTAAAACTATCTTAGGTTCATGGAGAGGTGGGTTATAAGGAAGGATTTCCAGGGGCGGGTGACATTTTGACCATGGCAGTTTGAGAAGAAGAAATTTTGCAGCCAACATCTGGCTTTAGCGCTCCCTTAAAGGTCTTCTCTTCCAGGAAAACCAAAGGACACAAGGATTCAAGAACCAAGTCAGGTTGATTATCAGAGTCACTCCTGATAATCAACCCAGGCCACCAGAGTCAATTCAGGAAGAAAAAATCATGAGATTTTGAGCAAAGGACAGGAACCAGGTGACAAGCCTGGCCAATAGAGTACTTACAAAATCGGTCACCATATTAGTGCTGGAAGGGGGCTAGAGTCTCTCTCAACCCATGTCCCATCTTCAAATCCTGTTAGCTACACTTAAAAAACAGGTTCAAATCTGACCACTTTTCACCATCTTCATTGCCACCCTACTTGTCTAAGTCCCCCACACCTCTGGCTTGGATTATGATCCCACCTAATAGATCTCCCCACTTCACCTTGACTCCCCTTAGGCTATTCTCAATAAAGCAGTCACGGTGTTCCCAGATCTGAGCCAGAGTCTACTACTCTCATCAACTCAGAGTCCTTATAGCCAGCAAGGCCCTCAGCTTCCACCATGGCCTCTGTGACCACAGCTTCTACTACCCTCCCTGGCTCACAATCTCCTTCTCCATGGGTTTCCTTGCTGCACCTGGGACATGTGGACATGCTTCTTCAGGGCCTTTGTACTTGCCACTTATCAGAATATGCTTCCCAGCTATCCACATCACTGCCTACTTACTGCAGACCTCCGTTTTGGACTTTTTCAGGGAGCCCTTTTCTGACACCCTACTTAGCAGAGCAACACTCCCCAAGCCATCTCAGGGTCCCTGTTGCACTCTGCTGCTTTATCTCTTCCCCGTCTTTCCCTCTTTTCTCCCTAGTGCAGACCCTCCTTCCTTTCCTACATCTCACTCTTCCTTCTCCCTGCTTCATTCTTTAACAACTCCCCCACCAGCAGGTAAACACCAAGGGACAAAAACTTTCTCTGGCACATCTCAGGCACATGCTGGATGCTTAGTAATTACTGTGGCATGAACCACAGAAACCTGCTCCCTCTACACAAGAGACATCAGAGGGGAAAGGTAACCATCCTCTGTTGCCTTCACCCTCCTCTGCTGCTCACAGCACTCACTGACTTTCAGATCTCTCATTGACAGAGACAGAGAAAAGCCCTGCAGACTGAACAAATGTCTTTAAAGGCAGGGCTTTGGAAGAAGCAGGAAGGCCAGCTACACCTGGGTAAAGGCAAGAGGCCATCCCAGCAGGGCATGTGAGGCAGGCAGGCAGACACCACAGTGCCCCCGGGCATTTCCCCTCCTACTCTCCTCCTGAGGGCTATACTCACACTGTCAACAACATACTGATAGAACCAAGACAGCACAACAGAATATTGATTCTCCAGGCTCTCAGGCACTCATGTAGGACCAGGGCACACTTGAGCCTTATCCACTGACCCCAGCGTCCCAGACAATATTACCACTGTCCTGGGCATGCTGTGCTGTGAAACAGTTGGACCCAGTGCTCTATAGTTCCTCCAAGCAACTGTTCCCTCTGCAACTTCCTGCTTCTCCTATTTTCCTGCTTACTTTCTCTAGTGCAACCCCTGCAGCCACAGCATCTTTTCTGCTGCTGCAGAGATCAGTGGGTGAGCTATGGCCTTTCCGACAGAATTTATTTCCGCAACATGAGTGACAGCTTGCATGCCATATTAAAAGATCTGAAATGCCCTTCCTTAAATGGAAAAACCTGCTCAATAAAAGACAGATGGTGAAAATATTTCAGTGGCCACTGTCCCTCTGAAAATGCTATTCTGGGATAAAATCTGAGTTCCTCCTCTTGTGAGACATGAAAATGTGTATTGCAAAATGATGCTCTTTAGGAAGAAATGCTATTGAATGGGTTGTAGGACAAAGATGCTCAAAGTAAATGCTTTGTCAATATTATTTATTTCAATATTCCCCATATCCTTACATCACCAGTCAGGCAAGGATCTAGACCTCCTCAGCTTTCTAAAGCACTCTCAAGATACCAAGAGGATCTTTTGTGCAGTTCTCCACAAGGGATTTGATGAATGCTACTTGAGAAATTTAACTGTCCTCTTTATATCCCATTCCATTGCAAAGAAAATGGTCTTGAGTTTTCCTTCTAAAGGTGCTAAATGGAACTGGAAAAAAGATCCTACAAATTCAGAGCTTTTGTTTTCCTATTAATTAGCAATCATGGCTCCCAACACACGTACAAAGGTAAAGGTAATCTTCATGTACCTATGAGGTCACTCTCATAGTAATGTCCTAAACATTTTCTTAGTCATGTTCTCCAGAGATCTTACTCAGGAGGAGTAATATTTATGATGGAAAATACTGGCTGGTCAGGCATGTTAGACAATTGGTTTTTCATCTGTCTATACCTAGTTTAATTTTCTTAGATTTCTAGGGGAAGCTCTTTTAAAGATGAGAGGCAGGGCTAGGGAGGCATGGCGGTGAGAATGCAGCATTTTAACTTGGATGCTGCACTGGAGCCTCCTTAAATTTTGCATCAAGTTTCCTCATCCAAAGGAGGCTTTCATGGTCTGGGTGATACAGTGATCTGCCTCACTGATCTGGAAAGATTCAGACTATGAAGCAAGGGGCAAAGGATATATCCTGTGGTATAGACAGAGGAGAACAGTCTGCTGGGAAGACAGGACTGGATTCCAGTCCCTACTTTGCCACTTCCACCATATTCTTCAAACCTAAAATCCCTTGCATTGTTCAAAATACCACTAAGAAAACAGATGGTCCCCTTTAAGCTATGACATAATAGTTTAATGATGGGCCTGCAAGATACAAGAATTGGTCCCATTGTTTCTCACGGTTTGCATTTTTTCATCTCTGCTGGGGAATTAGGTGATTTCTGCTGCCTTCAGGTTAGTGACTTGACATGTGATAAGTAATCCTTTTGCACATATCTCAGTAACAAAACATAAATCTCGCTTTATGTACTTGTGGGTATCTTTTTCTTTATTAAAAGCACTTGGCAGTGCTTTTGCAAAAAAACAAACAAAAGAAAACTGAAATTGCGTCATTCCTCCTATGACAAATATTTGCTTTGTCAATATCAAATTTATACCCATGCTCTATTTCCTTGACTCTCTGTGTAATAATTGTGTAAACAGTAACTTTTTGTTTCAATGCCAATTACAGTGTAACCTTTTTGAAGTCACCTTAATCAGCAATTAAACTCAACGCATATACTATCAACTGTGCCCCTACCTCAAATAAAAAGTTGAAATAAAAAGTTGAAAATATCAAAAGCTAAAACTGGGCAGATTCATTCACAGGTGATATCAAGTATATCACAGCCACTGCTGGTCAAGAGCAATTTGTAAGATGCTGCCCCACCAGTCGTGACCATCACAGATTCAGACTGATAATTAACTCACAAGACTCACTTGGCTTTAATCTAGCGCTGCCTTAAATCAGCATTATAGTAGGAAACAGCATGGAAATGCACTGCGAGCAGTCTTGTGGGAAGTCTGCTGTCCTGTGGGAAGGCCTGTAACCACCCACCAAGCAGTCTTGTCTTCCTCTACCACCTCCCAGAGGGACTCAGGATTCACACAGTGGCTGGGGATGGGGGGATGGGTCACCTGACCTGGAGAAGCCACCACCTCAGTTTCCTAATGGCTTCTGTATGGCTCCAGACCTCCAAGCCCAAGGCACATGACAACTCCAAGTTCTCCCTGTTCTGGTGCAGTCCTAGGAATCTAGAGTTTCATAGTAATCAAAACAGGTCATTCTCCTGCCCCCAGTCCTGCCGCAATAGAGTGCAAGTCACATTTCTCTTAACTCTTGTTTCCGTGGAAAAGATGCTGTGAGAAGTAGGTCTGCAGCAGTCTTCCCAGGCAGGTTAATGGGAAAAGGTACCAGATCGAACTCTCAGATGCCACTGAGTATAAACCACACCCTGATTTCAGAGTTATTAAAAAGGGAAAAGGGGCATCTCAGAAATACTAAGATGCTACTTTTATACATCACTTTAACTACCAACTCTAGCTGCCTCAACTAATGTGGGGATGAAAATTTTAAGTCTATTTAAGGGGGTAGTCGCTTGTGTTCCTTTTCAATTCTTAAATTGAATTGTGAACCTCTGCTTTATAGTGCTGAGCTCTTGGGGCTTTGAAAGGATCATGCAATTACCATCAGACTAAGAGACATTCGCCCCCTGGAGAGCCCAAGCAGCAGAGCCTCTGGGTCTGTGCCCCCTGGGGCATGTTCTGGCCCACACTACTCTGGGCCCAGCACATCCTTGAGATTATGAAGTCTCAGAGTACATAATTTTGACATCCTAGTATATTCCAAGCACTTTATATACATTACCTCATTTACTTGACCCAATAACCTTGTGAGGAAGGACTACTTTTCCCCTTTATCAGATGAGGAAACATGGCTAGTAAGTAGTGGAACTGGGATCCAAACCCAGGCAGTCTGTTCAGAGTTCCTGCTCTTAACCACCATGCTTATCTTCTCTTACCTGCACTCACTCATCCTGCCTCCCATTAGACTCAATACAATTAATAAAAGCTTACTTGATACAAGTAGCTGCACCTGTTTAAATAACACCTGGGGGGTTCAGAAAAATGATACTTTCTGTTATGCAGTGGGGGAGGAGAGTTGGGGAGAGAGGGGATGTGAAGAGGGAGATGACTCCATAATGCACCTTCAGATACATACTGGCCTCCTCAAGTAAAAACCCGGTAGTTATACCTCAGTAGGTGCCATCTGACAGAAACAGTGTGTTATGGGCTGGACTGTGTACTCCCAAACTTCATAGGTTGAAGTCCTAGATTGAATATCTCAGAATGTAACTATTTATTTTTGATAAATAATATTTGTATAAATTTTGATAATTTGATTTATTTTTAAGTGCAGACAGGAAAAGTCCTAAAACCAGAATACAAGTTCCCCTTCTGTAAGAGGAATGTACATTAGAAAGGGGACCTGTACAGGAAGACAGTCACTATCAGATCTCACTACCTCACACTTATCTGCAGGGCAAGGTAAGTCTTGCTCACCAGAGATTTCTTTTGCTCACCTTCCCAAGAATTGTCTTGCACCCTTTGAAGTTCAGACTATCACTTTCCTTAGGCCAGGGCGGTGCATAAGCTTCAACGGCCTGGCTGCCTTTTGAGTCTCATATCTTTGTGAGATTCCCATGAGGAAGTAGATGTTTTCCTTCCTGCTAATCTGTCTGTTATTACAGAGTGGTATGGTGAAGAACCTAGAACCGTAGAGGGAAAATTACTTTTTCTTCTCCTTCCATGGCATTCTACAAATCAAAGACAGTGACCCTCAGAAGAAACCACCCTGCCGACACTCTGACCTTGGCCTTCCAGCTTCTAGAACTGGGAGGAACTAAATTTCTGTTGTGTAAGCTACCTGGTCTCTGGTACTTTGTCAAGGCAATACAAGGAACTAAAACTTAATGTGATGTATGTCTGATACCATTAACTTTGTAAAGACAGAAAATTTTGTGTTAGGGTGAGGGCTATGTAACTAATTCTGACCAAAGCACTATAAATAAAAGAAAATGCTTCATTCCTGGGACAGGCATTTAAGAGGTGGTATTAATTCTCCACACTCTGCCCTGGGACCATGGAATTGACATGTTCCAGATGATGTGGCACAAGATGTCAGTTTCCTGAGTGACTGTGTGGAGCAGGGCACTTGGCAAACATGCTTATAATGTGAGTAAGAAACTGTGTTTTTTAAGTCATGGAAGTTTCAGGGCTCATTTGTGACTGCCATAAGGCTAGCTTCATCTCACATGCAGATCTACCTCAAATTAGCTAGGGTACCAAAACCATAAATTTTAGGAGTTCATGTACCATTAGGTGAAACCATATTTAACTTCTGGTTTTACAGGTTAAAAAGTGGTCAAGTGTGAATAATTTCATTTGTTCTATATCTTACTGGACATATTTGCAGAAAAGATCTTGACAGCCATCAAGTCCTACCATCACTAGCATGCAAAATAGATATCTGAGATTCATGCAGATTTATAGGTTTACCAAAAGTCCAAAAATACATTAGCAGGAAAACTGGACCCCAAACTAGAAGTGATACTGTTAGGGGGAAAGGTGGTCCTAAATGGATTATGGGTGTGTGGACTCCAACCCCCACTCCAGACCATCAGTGTTCCAGAAAAAGGTGGTCCTAAATG
>JAGFMF010011381.1:9852117-9878379 GCA_019455555.1 Galemys pyrenaicus
GGGACTGAGGTGATGGTGCACGGGTGAAATGGTGGTGGGTACCCCCTGGGGACTACAAATGATGTCAAATATAACTAATAAAAAAAATAATAATAATAATAAAAAAAAAGAAGGAATCTGTTGGAATACTCCGAGCAAGAGATGGTGGTGACTCGGGAGAAAGCAGTAGAGATGGACAGAAATGGACAGGTTCAGGATGCATGTGTTTGGAATACAAGGCTGACAGAACTTGTGATGGAGTGCATGTGGGGGGGGGGGGAGAAGAAACATCGATAGGCCCTGGGGTTGTGTCCCAGCAGATGGGTGGATGGTAGTGTTATTTACTGAGAGAGAAAGAGTGGGAGAGGGGCAGGAAAAGAACTCGCTTTGCCCTTGTTCAGTTCCACTAGGCATCCAAGGGAAAACGTCAAAGAGGCAGCGGATCTATGTGTCTGGAGCTCTAGAAAGGTCAGCAGTAGAGTCATAAATTTGGGAGTCATCAGTGTGTAGATGCTACTGTAAGCGATGGTAAAATAAATTTACCTAAGGGGCCTTGAAATCACAAAGGAGAAGTGTGGAGGACCACACTCTGGGCCTCTCAACTCACAGAGGGCCAGCAGAGCAGGAGAAGCCAGCACAGGGAGCAAGATGCGATGGCTGATGTAACAGGAGGAAAACCCACACAAAGGGAGTGAAACCATTTACACAGCTCTTTGTATCTCCGAAACAAAGAACTAGAAATTGGAGAGCTCTTGAAAGATTTTACACAAATAGAATAGATATGGAGACATGTATATTATAAAGATAAATCTGGTGGTGGAGGGAGGATGGGTTGGAGAAGACTGTTGGGACAGAGAGATAATCAATAATAACTAGAATGAGCTGAGGAGAGCCTGAAGTGAGCACCTGCTATGGGAATGGACAGCAGGGGGAGATTAGGAAAGACATTCCAGGAGAGAAGAGCACTTGGTAACCAATGCGCTACGAGTGGGCAACTCTCAGAGGCTGGTACCTCACCCAAGTCTGCCACTGGCTGGGAGAAAGCAAGCACCCCAGTAAGCAGTTCTGAACATACAGGAAAAATATGTAGTAGGAGAGATGGCCAGGTGTCATCAGCATACAGGCAAGAGAGGAAATGCTAAGCAAGACAGCTAAAGGTCTATCTTCAAAGGTTTTAAACAGGTGAACAGAGCAGAGAGCAGATGAGACAAAGGAGGCTTCAGCAGATGGCCAGAAGGTAAAATATTCTGCCTTCCTACCAGAGGCTGATCTTAATATAATCTCTTCCAGGCAAAGATCAACACCTTCAGGACCTAAACACAATACCTTAGAGACTTAAAAGATTCAAACAGAAGTGATGTTCTTAAAGAAAATGAACTATAGCTGTCCCTACCCCTCCCAACATACCTCTCTCTCTGTCTCTTGTCTCACACACACACACACACACACACACACCAATACTTTCTGGGGTTGGAAGTTTGTTCTGTCTTCAAAAAACTGAGATGGAGGGAATAAATTTTTTTTAAATTCCCAATTTTCTCTGATAATTAAACATATTTTAATCAAATTCCTGCAATGTTAGGAGGCTCTGTTTTAAAAAGAGATACATTTAAAAACTACTGCTTCTTAGATTTTGATCCACACTCTTATTTCTTTTTTCATCCTTTCTCCTCTCCTTCCCAACTTACTTTTCCTCCCATTACTAGTCATAATATTTGAAAACAAGAATGTCCTGATTAACAAAGCCCCTAGGAATGAAGCAATTTTGTAACAAAATTGCCCATGTTTTAAAACCAGCCAACTACCTTATAAATGGGGTGGATCAATGTTAATAGGGATCATGCAGGACAATAACTAAATTCTGCCCAATAGTGGACCTTACTTTAAAGCTCCCAGGAACTACAGAACAAACAAACAGGCACAAACAAACTTCCTCACACACTTCCATTTGTTTGAAAAAAGTTAAATGGTACTGCTCCTCCAAAAACATTCTGCAGTCAACCAGGTTTGTCTGGATGGGGCTCGGCCTCCATCCGTCTGCCTGCCGTCTCCTCTGTCCAGCTCAGAGTCCCCTCTCCAAGCCCTCCTGACCTCTTGTTCCTCTCTTCTCCGGGAGGGTGGGCCTTATCCTCCCAGTAACTGCATTAAGGCACTTTGGTAGAAATACAATCTGAGTCAAAATGCTACCTTGGTCTCCATGTTTCCCTTCCGGCCCTGGTAACCTTAATTCTACAGACAGGTCTCCAGGGTTTGTTACTGGCTTGGTTTTGACTGTTTCTTTGTTTTGTTTCCTTGTATCCTACCTAGTAGTGAAAGCATAGGATATCTGTCTTCTGTCCTACCTCACTTAGCATTATCCCCTCCAGCCCCACCCACATTATCACAGACAGACTGATGGAGGCCTGTGGTGCCTGGTGGTGGCTGTGGATGGTGACATGCATCTGAAGAGGCATGAGCCCCTATCTCTGAATATTATACAGTGTTGGAAACCAATGTCACCAACAAAATGTTTAAAATCGTGGCCAGGAATTTGCATTACAAATAACTTACTTATTACTTTCTTATTGATTGGTGTGGGAGGGGGAAAGGATAGATGCCAGAGATGAAGTAGACAGAACTTCAGTCCTCCAGGGCTCAAATTCAGGACTGAACTTACTTATTCTGAGGTCTCCAGGCTATTGCCCCCACAGTGGGCTGATTTCCCCATCACCACTGCAGTTTTCCCATATCCATGTCTATTGTTCCTATCACACTAAGCCTCTTAAGAGCCGACCTTCTATATGTCTTCTTTGTGGATTCCCAGTCCAAAATAAGCAATCAATAAATGGTAAGTGAGGGCCTCCCTGGTGGCACAGTGGGTTAAGCAACGCACTATGAAGCCAACCGCAGCCACTGTAGCATGAGTTCGATCCCTGCTGCCAGCCAGGGAGGGGACCCACATGGTGCAGCAGACCTCTCCTGCTGTGCCTGCTGCTCCCCTCAGCAGTGTACTTCTGTTGATCTGCCTGTTCTGCTCCCTGCTCTCTGTGGTGAATCCTCTCACACACCCCCACACCTCTGGCCTGTACCCAAGTGCTTGTATGCATAAATAAATAAATCTTTAAAAAAAATGTTAAGTGAATGAATGAATGAGCTGAAGCTGGGGTGCAGGAGTTACAATATTATACTTTTTAAGTGCCTGGAAAGACTGAGTGAAAGGCTATCCCTCTCTCTCCCTATCACCTTCAAATGGCCTTCCTGGGACATTCGAGCAGCTTTGATCCAACAGTACCAGAAGCAGAAAAGCAAACCGTCACCCTCTTTTCATCCCAGGTCAAAGACTGTTAGCTCAGGCCCTAACTTCGGGTTCTCCTGTCCTAAGACTCCCAGAGGCACACTTCACATTGTCTTGTGCTCTTGATGTTTCATAATGAGTTATTCAGACTAATGCTGATGGGTGTCTACTAAGCACCAGGCAGAGTGCTGGGCACTACGGGTTCAAGCCATGAACATACCTGGCCCAGTTCTTGTGTTCACAAAGTTTGTAGTCTGTATAGTTGTTTCTATTTTGTGAATGGTCTCAGCCCAGACTCCTTCACAACTCATGCATTTATCTACCCACCCCCTCAATTCCTACGTTTCTTATATTTTTATAATTTCTGAGAACAAAGTGAGAATTTGGCACATATATGCTTTGGGTTAATTTGGAATCACAGAAATATTGAAGTGAGGAACAATTGTGCTACATAGTCTCTGTTTACCCCACTAGGGCTACATCCAGGGGCTGATTGCCCTCTGGCCTCCAGTCAGTTGGGTTCAGCCCATGGGAGACGGCACAGCGCAGCATGGGGAGCACAGGCAGCAGCTGTGTGCCTCCATGGCAATGCGGTGTTCTTTATTTTTTTATTTTTTTTTAAAGATTTATTTATTTATGCATACAAGCACTGGGGTACAGGCCAGAGGTGTAGGGGGGTGAGACGATTCACCACAGAGAGCGGGGAGCAGAACAGGAAGATCAACGGAAGTACACTGCTGAGGGGAGCAACGGGCACAGCAGGAGAGGTCTGCCACACCATGTGGGTCCCCTCCCTGGCCGGCAGCAGGGATCGAACTCATGCTGCAGTGGCTGCGATTTGCTTCGTAGTGCGTTGCTTAACCCACTGCGCCACCAGGGGAGGCCCAATGCGGTGTTCTTTAAAAACACCTATGTCTACTGCATCTCTTACCTTGTTTCTACCCATCTAAAGGTGTTTCCATTGACCTAGGGGTGCTAACAGCTTCTGGTCCCTCTCCAGGCAATGGGCACTTTGCCATCCCTTTTTGATCTTCCTTTTCCCTACCCACACCTGTCCATACCTGTGTAATATGCACCTTCATGTGTTTCCTGAAGAGACTCTGACACAAAACTTATCTCTTAACCTCCAGATATGGAATTATAAATTCCTGAAGGGTCCACTTCCAGTCAGCAACCTTTATGACTATGTGGAGACACATTATGACTTTACTATCAGCATATTCAGACTTATTTGTTAAAACATATCCCGTGGGTTGAACAAAATTATGCCAAGATGAAGGTTAGACCTGAGATGACAACTAAAACAAGCATACAAGGAGCCAAGCAACAAGTGCTTGGCATTTCAAATTCTAAGAAGACACTGTCAGTGGAATCAAGTTCAGAATTTTCTGTGAGGCTGACATTTATCTATTTCCGCTGCTTCCTCAAGTCATGCCCCCAAACAAGTCAAAGTGCCATTTCCAAGTGGCCCCTGCCCCTTTTGTTCACAAATTTCTCTTTGCTTGGATACTTTTCCCCACCCCTGCTTCTGTATGTCCTATCCCTTCCCAACCTACAAAGCCTAGAGTAAGAAGTCAAGTTTCTATGATTACCCCCAATCAGAAAATACCTGACTTTCCTGTAGCTACTTGAAGCATTTTGGTAGTACATTTCATATGACTCATAACCCACTTATTTGTGTTCAGGTGTTTTTCTCACTCGTAAGCCTTGAAGAGTCCTAAGGTTAAGACAATACCCCATATATCTTTTTTGCTCCTAATGATCTATTACAGCACTTCAAAAAACTGAAATTTCTGTTTGTTGACTAGATAAATAAATGAATGAACAACCACCATTATTTTCACTTGGAATGGTGATATACTTTCTGTTGAGTCTCAGAAGACCAGACCATATTTCACATTTCATCCAGAAATAGAAAATTCATAAAAGCAAATGGCACTATATTTGAAGAGAAATATTTTCAGATTGTTTCCATATGTGTTTCTATATATAACGGTTTATGCAATATTTTAAATCAAATTCAACACCATGTGGCCATGTATCTTCTAGAAGCTCAAGAGGACAATTTAGGTCAGAGCTTAAAACAATAACAGAAAAGTTCTTAAAGGAGATTTGCTCATTTATCCTTTACTCCTGCTCCTTCCCAGGTTTGGCTCCAATGTCACTTGCTGTCTGTGACCTTTGCTAATTTCCCCAGCAAAACTGCTCTTTCTCCTGAGATTTCATTGCCCTTTGTACAGAACTTTGTTGTGGCTTTTATCCCACTGCTCTATGTTATTTCTGTGTCCATCTTTTAGGGAGACTGAAGCTCCTCAAGAGCTGGTAGCTCCTCAAGAGCAAGGACAAGGTCTTGATCACCTACCTGTCTTCTCAGCACCTCACATCACACCTGGCACAGTGTGAATGCTCAAAAATTGTGCTCTGAATTGAGTTGGACCAAGGCCAATTGTACACTTTGGCTTCAAAAAGCCAAGCCACACTTTGCTTGGTTTAAAATCCTATGATATATTGTATTGTAAACCAATGGTAAATCAATTTTTAAAAATCCTATGACATTTGCAAATTGCCTGAACCGTACGGAAACACAGACACACACACACACACATTAAAAATCCTGTGACATTTGTGAATTGCTTGAACTGTACAGAAACACACACACACACACACACACACCTGTTCTTCAGGAGTGCATCTAGATTTCTTTATCTGCATGGATAGCCAACTATTTCACTGGAACCCAGTTTAGATATCATGGATCACTTCCACCTCAACTCTTTTGGCTTGTGCAGGATAGCACCTCAGCACTAACTCAGGAACATGCAGCCCTAGAGCTAAAATAGGGAACTTGAGACGGAGCCATATTTCAAGTCAAAGGATGGAGAGAAGGAAGACTGGACTGAGCCTTGGTTCTGTGCTCAGCCCTTTGCGTGACTTACCACTTTGAGTTCTCACAAGGAATATTGCATAGTCAGCTCACTGCCCTTAGCCTCATGTCACAGCAGGCCTTCTGCAAGGGTCCAGTCAACATTTTCTAGGACATGCTGCCACCGGAGGTGCCTTTGTTAGGTGGGTTTCAGGATGGTATAAGGGTCAGCTTTCTTTACACCAACCCAAGTCACCAACTATAATTCACTGTACTGCAGACACACTGACCTTTCCATAACCTGAAGTCCCCCAAGTCATCCCCACATTGGGTGTTTGCAACACTGCTCCCCTTGCTGCACTCTCTGGCTAATTCTTACTCATCCTCTAGGCTTGTGGTTCTCTAAGTGTGACCTCCAAAGCACCAGTCTCGGCATCATCCTGGAACTGGTAAGAAATGCAGATTTCTAGGACCCACTTTATGCTACTGAATCAGAAACTCTGAGGGTAGGACCCAGAAACCTATAGGTTTGTTTCCTCCCACCCCCAAACTCTTCAGATGATTCTGATACACAATAAAATTTGAGAACCACCATTCTAGGCTTCATTTTAACCCTCACCTCCCTCAGAGAATCCTTTCTTGACCCAGCTCCCCTGTCTGAATTACATCTTGCTGCTATGCTCTCTTATCATGGTATTCATTTATTATAACCTGAAAATAATGTCGCTTTCAGTGTGTGTGTTTGTTGGAAATCGGGCTTCCTCACCAGACTTCTTTTTTTTTTTTAATTTTTTTTAAGATTTATTTATGCATGTAAGAACTGGGATACAGGCAAGAGGATTCACCAGAGACAGAGTGGGGAGCAGAACAGGCAGATTGACTGAAATACACTGCTGAGGGGAGCAGTGGGCAAGGCAGGAGAGGTCTGCTGTGCCATGTGGGTGCCCTCCCTGGCCGGGGATCGAACTCATGCTTCTGTGCCGCGGATGCTTCACAGTGCTGCGCTCAATCCTCTGCACCACCAGGGTGGCCCTCTCACCAGACTTCTACAAAGAGAGGGACCATGTGCATCTGACAGCTAATATGGTGCCCACCACACACTGAGTGCTCCATTGATGATATGTATGGGGGGAGTGGTTTCCTAACATACCCTGCTTGTGTGCCAGCCTGCTACAGGGCCCTGGCATACTTCTTAAGCCCACTGTATGGATTTCTGCCTCTGGTCATAAAAGACACAGTATGAAAGACGGTAAAATCTTCCTGGTCAACCAACCAGACACCATGAACCCTCTGTGTCTTGGCCTTTATTTTCTGTCCATTGCTAAGAAACCACAGAGAATTTAGACAATTGGTTCCTTATTAGTAGCTTGGGCAAATAATTTAGTGGAGGAGAGCAGAAATCGTAACTATGTAACATTTTCAGATTATCAGTGGATCTTTTTTTTTAAGATTTATTTATTTATGCACACAAGAACTGGGGTACAGGCCAGAGACCAGGGCGGTGACAGGATTCACCAGAGACAGAGTAAGGAACAGAACAGGCAGATTGACTGAAACACACTCTGTTGAGGGGAGCAACAGGTGAGACAGGCGAAGTCTGCTGTGCCATGTGGGTCACCATCCTGGCCAGGCTTTGAACTCAGGCTATAGTGGCTGTGGATGCTTCATAGTGCTGAGACTTTACCCCTTGCACCACCAGGGAAGCCCAACTTCTCAGTGGATCTTGACCACAAGAATTTCACCGAGCCATGGAGACACCACACTGCCTGTCTGTTACCTACGACTGTTGATTACTTACAGGCTTATAGGAGTTAAGGCCCATGTTCTACCTTTGTTTGATTAGAAGGGGAAAATAATTAGATGTCAGTTTCCTCCAAAAAATTAATATACATATTAAATGAAACATATTAAATATATTAAACATTAAATGGAGATCCCTCCTCAATAGTGCCTCTTAATGCTTTTCCCTACTGAATCTTCACCCAGAAGATTGAATGTAGCTGGCAACTAGAGGCCATGACAGGAGTTGGAGGCTAAGACAAGGGGTTGGAGTCTTGTCCTAGAAATTCTGGCTCAGGGTAAAGTGTGCTATTATATCCTACACCGTATCTTGATATTCACTCTCCAGCCTGAGACAAAATCAGGTTTATTATGTGAACACCCACAGCAGATTTAAGGCACAAACAGTCAAGGCAGAGGCAGTCCCATCCACAGCTCAGCTCTGCCTGGGGGAGCAGGACAAGGATCGGGTCTGCCATGTTTCTGTGTTCCTCGTGCATGACCTCCAACACCTGCTCATAAAGACAATTCCTCTCCCTGCTCTGTGTTCCTAGGTCTCAGGGTTCATATAACCCCACACTCCACATTTTAATCAGCACAGTCACATCTATTCAGGTAGCATTCAAATTCCCAACTTCCACAGTCTGTCACAGAGGAAACTCAGAGAAGTGGAACCACCTGGCTGGGCAGACCTGAGGGGAAGGGGACAGGACACAGGGATCAAGGTGGAGAAGGTAAGGAAGTTCCTACCATGTGCTTGATGCATGGACACCTTCACCTTGCTAATCTCTTTCAACCCTCACAATGACTTTATGCTGGAGTTGAGTAGCTCTCTTTTACAGATATGGAAAGTGAGGCTTAGAGATTTTAACTTCCTTCCTAGGAACACAGAGATAAAAAACAAGTATTTAAATCCAGGCTGTCTGACTGCAAATTTTCAGCCCCTGCCCCCAAACTCCTTCAAGTCTTTGGAAAGAGATTTCTAAGCGAGGCCAGCCTATGGGCCCTAGAGCTGATCTCCTATCCTGAGGTTATGGAGCCCATTTAACAGGTGAGACACCGGGATAGCTTTGAAGGTACTCTCTCTGGCACCCAAACCGCATTTCTAGGCAACAGTTTACTCTGTCAATTTTACCTAAGTTAACAGAGAAAAGTGACACAGACGTAGAGGTAATAAACACCGAGTCAAAGATACAAATGGCAGCAGATTCAACAGAACAGAGACCTGATGTTTTGGGGGCTACTAGAAACCTTTGTTTCAAAAGAAAAATAATAAACCAAACAAGAAATCCAAAGTAAATTTAGCAAAAACTCACTGGCACCCATTTCTAAATACCCTGGAAGATTTCAGGTGACAGGAGCTGGTACTGTACCACGTCTCAGGGCGTGTCCTTGAGCTTCTTGGTTTTAAGTCCTCGGATTCTGTTGGGTTTACTAACTTGGAATGCCTGAGGCCTCTCTTATCAGACCTCTGCATCACAATCCTGAATAACAAACATCTTCTGAACTGAGTACAAGGAAGTTGAGATTTCTCTGGGGTCAGAGGCTGAAAAACATTACTGAAAAGCTGGTGACAGGAGGCCCAAGTGAAAGAGTGGTGGGTCTGCAAGCTCTCAGGTGAAGCTCCGTTTCAAGGTGGGGAGAGGGCAACCACAACAGAGTCACTACCTCTGGATTTGAGGCCAAGAGAAATAATGGAGGGAGTGTGATTGCCAGAGCCGAGGTCCCAAGTCTCACAGTAGAGCAAGGAGCCGGAGTAAATCCTGCTCTGCTCACTTGCTAGACATACATGCCATTCTCTCCTGCATCCCGGGCACACCCCCAGAGGTGGCTTCTGCACCTGTGACATGACTCACCTTTGCCCAGCGTGACCTAATTGCTCCTGCCATTCCTTCCAGATCCTCAATGCTCCTGAACCTGCCCTGCTCCCGAGGGCCTGTGCTGGCAGTTCTGGGTCAGGGAGCTGGAACCATGCTCCTGGTGCCAGAGCTGGGTTTCATGCCCAGACAGCGGCCAGGGCTCCGCGCCAAGGCTGCCGTGCGGCCTCACTGCACCGTGGCTTCCCTCCAGCACCCATGCCAGGAAGGAATAGCCAGTCACAAGTGAGGAGTGGACAACTTGAGGAGGCAGCTTGAATGAGATGCCTCAAGCTCTGACTTCTCGGGCAGCCCTGCAGATACAGGACGCCTGTGGTTCTTTCTGAGGGACAGTTCAACAGTTTAAGGAAGAGCCAGGCAGATAGAAAGACAGAGATAGACACTGAAAACTGGAGGGTCCCTGGCTTCAAATTTAAAATACTGTTTTCCAGGCTCAGGCACAAATTCACTTGTCATCACTCAGGTCCTGATAGAGAAAAAAATACAATGGAAAATTAGATCCTGTGTCACAAAGTCATGAGTAAAAATAAAATGAAAGGCAGGTTTGACGTCAGTAATGAGGATTCTCACATTCCACTTCTCTTCCTCACCATCAAATATGCAGCTCAATTTTCCTCCCTAAGTGGTGGAAACTGGTTAGTGTAAACAGGTGGAGGGCACTGGTGCTGTGGGGACCCTGTTTCTTCTCCCACCCCCAATCCTGAAACCCCAATCCACAAGGGCTTCAGTCACAATTCCTTCTGCTCATCCTCCCCATCCACTCATCCTCCTGCCCCATCTGTATTGCTCCACACAAATTTCCTTCTCAGGGCAGCCTCCTTGTCCCTTTACCAGACTTCTTGGGAATGAATGAAAGGGACATTTCTCTTCCTGGAGAGGAGAAGGGAGAGGAAGGAGGGCAGGGTTGAGTGCGACTTTGTATAGGGACAGAACCTATATAGATGGTGATCTTGGCTGGGGAAATTGATTCATATTGACTCATTATTTTGAACACATTCTGGAATCTGATAGTAGGAAGGAATTCTATGACAACTTTATAGGACACAATTATCCACTCTCTGCCAGATACTATTTTTGAAGTGTAATTTTTGTTCTATTGAGTTTTCTCATAGTGCTAGAGATCACTGTACCCCCAAAATCAAAAATAGTGATGGTCTGTTATACAATCTAACACACATTTATCATCAAGGGGCATCTGACTTCAAAACACACTGAGGAATGTGGGTAAACAATGCTACACTTAGGAATAAACCAGTAACTGGAGTGGGAAGCAGAACAGGTGGATCTACTGAAATGCACTGTGAAGGGGGGCAGTGCCAGGGACAGGAGAGGTCTGCCGCACCATGTGTGGGTTAGCTCCCTCACCAGGGATCAAACTCAGGTCATTGTGGTGAGGTGCTGAGACTTAACCCCTAGACCACCAAACTAGGGAGGCCCAAACCAGTAACTGTTAATACAGGGATTAGTGTCTACCATTATCTGGTTCTAGAACTCTTAAGGGGTATCACTGGATCTAGGATAGTTGTGTAGTCTCTTCCCAGTACACATACTTCCGTTCAAACACTCAGATGGCAACACTTTGTGTTGAAATCAGTACATTCAAGAAGCATTTGTTGGAAGTCTTCCAGGAGAGAGGGGTTCTGGTGTGGGGTACACTGAGAGGAGGATGACCCAACACTTCTGATTTGATCTGCGAAGGATACAATTAACTGCAGCAGAGCAGAGGGAAAGAGAGTGGCCTTTGGTATCTGACAGATAAGTTGACACACAGTTCTACCACTTCCTGGCTGCTGGATTTTGCCCACCTCAACTTCTCAAGCATTGCATGAAATAACTGATGAAGGTGCTGGCACCATACCTGGTCCTGTGGGCACTCAACAGTCTAGATCCCCTCCTTCCATTTTTCTACTCTTTAGTAATACATTTCCTGTCTAGAAAGAAAACATAAAATGGGAAAGGAAATTAGTATTGCATATGCACACAAGGTAGTGTTCATTCTTTCACCCCACCCTACACACACACACACACACACACACACACACACACTCACTCACACTTTAACCTGCATTTTAGTAGGTGTGATTATTGCAGACCACAGATTACAATGTTATTTTGAGAACTATATTTCTAACTCTGCTCTCATTCAAGAAGTAGACTGGGCTGATAATAGACTGAAATGGCACTTGGTTGTTTTCCTCTCTGTGGGTACTCAGTAGGGCAGGATTTGGTAGCGCTGAGCCTCAGGCACTTCTCATTTTGTGCCCATTATGATTGCTGAGGATGACTCTGTGGCCTGAATTCTGAGACTATTTTATAAAGTGTGTTTCTGAGGCTGCAGAAGGTTTTCTTTTACCATGAGAAAGTCATGAGGGAATGTCGTTCTTCAATAATGTGCCAGCTTGGCCTGGGGCAAAATTGTGCAGTGTAAAGAGTTAAAAATTGTGCAGTATGACAGTTTCTTCCTATCATCTTTCCTCCTATCATCATCCAGCTTCTAGAACCTTCTATGATTGTCTTTGTTTGTTTTGATACCATCCAAGTTCTCATTTTCCTTACATCTCAAAACTCATTCTTCCTGTAACTCTTCTCTCCCAAACCTAGATGGATATAAGTTAACCTAAAGTGAGATGAAAATTTGATGCCAGCACAGTAAAGATTTTGCTGGGGTTTTTCATTTGTTTTATTTTTGTTGTGACAAAGAAGACCAGTTGCTTGCTTCACAACCATTGTAGGGCTTTTTGCCTGCTGTGTGATGAGATAAGTAGGAGACAAGAGCCTTGCACTCTGTCTACAGGTTAGATATTCCACTGATAGAGTCCTTCAACTTTCTTTTTCTCCTTCAGCTCAGTGGCATGCTGGAGCCAGCTCGTATGGCTCATAAAATCTGAGTGTCAAAATTTCAGGAATTTTGCCAGATGGTTGTTAAACATGGCTGTTATTAAAAATTAAATTATATAGACATACAATTAAGTAAATTACATTAAAAACAAAGGTAATAGATACTTAAACCTCATCACTTCCTAATTATTTCATTACACTTACTCTTATCTATGTGTTTGGAGTTATTTATGTCCACTGGATCTCTATGGTGGGAATACTACCTATGGTATGTTACAGCACATCTCTTCCCAAGTCCAAGTTCAGTGACGTCACCTGGAACTCCAACTCAACCATGGTGGGTGAGAGTATTTACACCAGAAAGTTGGTAAATACTACAAATCTGGGTTTTGTTTATGCTCCAACCCCCATCACACTACTTGTTAAGCATTTGCTGGCATATCACAATTCCCCCCCTACCCCACCCCCCGCCCCGTGGACTCAGAAGACTGGCCTGTTGCCAGCTAGGCGTGCTAACATCCAACTTCATAGGCGTGGGGAAAGACCTGTAGAACCTCCTGATAACTCTGCCTATTCATTTCCAAATCCACTCTCCCTAGATAACTTCTGACAATCTCAAGCCATTTCTGCTGTGCCTACCAACCCCCCAGCCCAACCCCACATATACTCTCATAATCAACATACTCTACTTGCCATGAATTCTATTCACTCTGAGACAGTTATGGGGAAACTGAGAGCCTACTGACCTGAGGGTTTAGGTGGGGTCTGAGGTATAACTGGGAAGAAGCAACTGTAAATGGAATGTTTGGGATATAAGTTACCGTGATACCATCTCTTATCATTTGGTCCCACATACTGACATCAAAACCAGATGAACAGTTCTCTTCCAATTTCCATTCTGGACAGTTTTCTTCCAAATACAGGAATTGTTGGATGAAGGACTGAGCAAGTACACAAAAGCCTAGAGCTTTAACCCCTGGTTCTCATGACACTTTACTTTTTTTTTCTTTTCAGAATGAGTGGGTCCAAGGGTATTGTCCTTAAAGAACACACAGTGTTTTGCACTGTACTAAGTCCTATCTCATTTATTGATATGTACAGATTTTATTTTATTTTTAAAGATTTTATTTATTTATGCATACAAGAACTGTGGTGTAGACCAAAGGTAGGGAGGGTGAGAGGATTCACCAGAGACAGAGTGGGGAGCAGAACAGGTGGATCCACTGAAATACACTGCTGAGGGGAGACAGGAGAGGTCTGCCGTGCTATGTGGGTCAGCTCCCTGGCTGGGATTAAACTCGTTTACAGTGGCTGGCAACAGCTTGATAGCACTGAGACTTTAACTTCTGCACCACCAGGGAGGCCACTGAATATGTACAGATTTTAGAATGGTGCTGTGAAATAGGAACAACATACACACACACATTACTATTCCCACTTTGAACAGTAGGGGCCCAAGACACAGGCGCTACCTAATGTACTGCTGTCCTAATCTAAGGAGCTTAGATTAGGTTGCTCAGCACCAGCTGGTTTTGAAAACCCCCCAGTTTGCAAAGGTAGGAGGCCTGCCATGCCAGTGCTTCTAACCTGGAGTAATAAACCAGACCAAAGCACATGCTAGCCTCTCTCTTTCTTCTCCAAGGACTCTTGTGTTTGCTTTCCACCTGATTCCATGGCATTGAGCTATTTAGAGTATCATCCTGGCCATGCAAACCATTTTATTTATTAGAAAGTAAGATAGAGGTTGACCTTCAGTGTCCTTAACAGATGACATCAGAGTACAAAGAAGATGACCACAAGGCCACAGAACCACAAGGTCACATGGTCAGTGGTGAAACTAGAAGGGGAAAGCAGCTCTGTCTTAAGGAGGATATAGTTTTAAAAATGTGGATCCACACCTCACAAGCATCTTAACCAGTCTTTGTGAGACTATGACTAATTACTACTAAAAGATCACATAGCATTCAACTTTATGAATCTGCTGGTCAACTGGGCAGAGGCTGTGAATGGGGGGAAGAGAGAGGCCAGCTTTTGTAAAACAGCTGCTAACCTAGTCCTTGGGCTGGATCCAAGGAATTGTGGAAAAAGAACGACTTATTTTATCCTTGTGAGTTTTTGTTTCAAAAACTGTGACTAAGAATTGTTAATAGTGGTTATTTGAGGGGAAGTTAATACTTTTTTTCCTATTTTGAGGTAACACTGATTTATAACACTGCATATGATTCAGAGATACAGGGACACACCTCTTCAGATATGTTACCACACCATAGCCGCCACCAAGGCACCCACAGTCCTCCTTGATGTTTTTAAAAGTCCCACTATCAACAATTTTTAGCAGAATTTTCAGAATTTCAACAATTTTCAGTTTTCCTTAATACTTTCAGAAGTAAATAACACCTTAAATTCATGAAGAACATGGGTCTTAGCAAAGTGCTCTTGTCCATTATTTCAACAGGGCCACATGAACATGCTATGCAAGACTCCTATTCTTAAATAAACTAAACCCAAATTTCTCAGAAGGCAAAAGAAATACAGAAGGAGGCATTACGCTGTGCAAGACATATCTCCAGCTCCCTCCCCTCCTATGTTGCTGTGCTTGATTAGGGTCTTCATAATTTCATTTCTAACCCCCATAACTACAACAAAGTTGAGTTTGCAAGATATTCTGTTCTTTCTCGTGGTATTTATTTACAAGCCCACTTCACTGGTAAAATCTATGGCAAATGGCTACTTTGAAAAGTAAGTCAGGAATCATTTTACTGTGACTTTGCCATGAGTAAGATTAATGTTCCCTTTTATCCTGTCTCCTTTATTTGAATTCAAGTATATTTAGTTCTTAGGTCTAGCTAAAGCAAATACGGGAATCAAATTTTTGTGCAAATAAGTCAATTAAGACTAACCACTATTGTGAATGGTTCATATTTCTTTGGGGGCCCACCTACAGATTTGTATTTTGGGGAAAGCAACTTATAATTTAGACTTCTGTGATTTGAAAAAGTGGCTCATTTTCTCTCTATTCATTGACAAAAATCAGGACCATTGAATTACTGGATAGTAATAAGCTAGTTTTCCATTAGCTTGAATACTTCTGTTTCTGCATGCTTCTCACCAAGTAAATACAATTACAATATTAAAATCATGAATATTCTGAAAAGTGATGGACATGCTAATTATTGTGATCATTGTGATAATTCCACAATGTATGTGTATAGTAAATTATCACATTACACATTTTAAATATATACAATTATACTTGCCAATTATTCTCAATAAAATAAAATAAAAAAGACTATTCTCACTAAACCAGAAGGTAAGACATCAATATGATTTGGTGGAGGAAAGTGACAGTGACTGGCTTGGAGAACACCTGGATTTCAACATATCTTGTGTGTGCGAGGGAGTGGAGGAGAGAGAGACAGTATTCACAAAATAGAAAAGCTATTAGCGTTAATAAGAATGCTCAGATGTTTCTGAGGCTGGAAGATAGAGTAAAGGGACCAGAACTGATTCAAGTCTCTTCAAATATTTTAATATTTAATGAACATGACATTTTAAATCATGGGAGGAATGGAATATCATAAGAAGATGTTGGGATAACTTGCTAACATTTTCAAAAAGTAATTCTGATTGATAGATTAAAATTGTTAATGTTTCTATTTTAGATTTTATTTCAATTTTAGACAAAAAATAACCTTATAAAAATGCCAGAAAATTATAAATAGTTTTATAATGTCAGGAGTAATATCTAAGAATAAAATCAAAGGCATGACTATAAAGAAAAAAATTGAAACAACTGAGTTCACAAAAACTTTAAATTCTTGTATATGAAAAGCATCCATACTATCATTTCAATGTCAGATGAATGTATTATATTAAAATATGTATTATTTTATTATATTTATAATTATAATATAACACATTATATTATAATTATGTATTAAAATATTTTTAGTTGTTTATGACTTACTTTTCATTTTCTTATTTATTTTGAGAACAGCATGGAAAATCTCAAAAACATTTAAATTTTTTGAAAGAAGTTTACTTATGAATCTATTTATATGAGATTCTAGAATAGAAAAAATATGTGAAGTGATGAAAATTAGATCTGTTTAAAGTGGCACAAGGGACCTTTACAGTACAGATATGTACTGTATCTTGATTATGGTCATGGCTATATGGGTATTACTTTGATCAAAACTCATTGAATTGTATACTTAAAGTGGGTGCACTTAATTATATATTTAAAATGGGTGTGTACTTAAAGTGGGTGCATATTTTATTGTATACTTAAAGTTATCCCAGTATCTCCTTATGATATTCCATCCTCCCGTGATTTAAAGTCTATACATAAATTCTATTGTACTGTATTGAAAAACCTACAATAAGCATCAAAGAAAATGAAAAATTGCAAGACTTTGCAGCATCTAAGGCAGATACATTTTTGAGGTCCTAAAATACAAAGAATTCTTAAAAATCAACTTAAGCTGAAACTACCAACAGAAAATTGCAAATGCACCCAGAGGAATAATTCATAAAATAAAAAATATAAATGGAGAGTAAGTATGAAAAAGATTCCAACTCCACTGAAAATCAAAGAAATACAAATTAGATTAACAACAGTATGATTTATTATTATCTACTGAATTGATTTTTAATCAAATATTTTAATTTGATGAAGGCAGGGAAAAATATTCAGAACTCTAGTGAATATATGAATCCGTACAATTTTTTCCTAGAAGAAAAATTGTCAAAAAGTAATCAAAATCCTTTTCTGCTAATAGGAAATCTCAATGTAAGGACTTGGGATGGGCACACCTGTTTTCCCTCTTCAAATTACCATGACTACAAAGATCTCACAGTTTATGCCTCCACTATGTGCTTCTTAGGAAGTGAAATGTACCCTCAATTGGATAAGCCAGAACAGCTCTGGATAGACTTCAACTGGTTGAACATTATCAAACGAGTCTCTGACTATGCTGAACTCACACTCATTAAGGGACTGTTCCTATCATAGCTGTGTACATGACTGAAGCCTGTACGTGCAGAACTTTACCCAGTTCTCATGGAACCTGTATAGGGACTGGCACCTCCTGACATTCAAGGCTTGGCCCAATCATCACGGTCAGAGGGAAAGAGTCATCTAATTGGCCATCTGAGTTATATCCGCTCTGCTGTGGCAGTGGGCAGTGTATCTGATTGAGTTCCATTTAGATGAAAGAGAGTAGGGAAGATGTTTCCCAAGGGAAGGAATGATGGGCAGGCTAAACATATACAGATTTTATTCAAGGTATGAGCAGTCAGTCTCACCTCCATGCTTACTCTGTTATTTGGGTGCCATTTTCCTGTGTTACCTAGTAAATAAGTCATCAAGGGAGTAAACTCGAGTCTCATGTGTGCTTACCATTCCATTCTCCCCAATGGTTCTGGAAGGAACAGTGACTCTTTCCTGGCTGTAGCTGATCTGTTTTCCCTGCTACAGTCACAGATAATGTGTGAATAAAAGATTGGGGAGGGGCTACATCTAAAGGCAAAGCTGGAATCTCCTCTTTCCATCCCTCTCTCCCTTCCTTCCAGAAAAAGTTTACTTTGACCTAGGAATGCACATGTATGAAGTGAGTTCACTATGGGTTGTTGGGCACAACAGTTAGTGACAGGGATTCCAACCACAGGTTATCCACCCAGAGCTGGGGGGGGGGGGGTCAACCAGATGTCTTTTTCTAGGTGACACTCGTCTCTCCCTTCTGTAATTCCCCTTTGCAATCCACATCAGCCCACCAGTGACCGCCAAGATTTTCCTGCATTGTTTCAAAGGAGTCCAGTGTGTCTCCTTAGCTAGCAGGAAAATCACAAATCAAATGCTACTGCTTTTTTAAAGCCTCTCTTGACTACCCCAGTTTGGGATGATCTCTCATTATCCCGACCATTTATATTGGCAATAATCACACTCTAGAACGTGGCAGTTTTGCTTTTGTTGCTTTGAAATCCTACACATTTTTAGCACCAAGGTTCATGGTTTCACATCCTTCCACCCCACATAATTAATTGTCTTACATTTCTTTCTGTTCCCAAACTGCACAGCACACAGTGCTAGACAGTATCATCTAGTAGTTCAGAGCAGACACCTGGGTATGAATCTCAACTCTTCCACCTAATGCTGCATGTCTGTAACAAGTTACTCAGCCTCTCTACATCTTTCTTATCTATAAAAGAAGAACAAAATTGGCATCTACTTCACTGGGCTGTTAAGAGGGTTGAGACAAATGCATGGCAAGTGCTTAGCACCATACCTAACATGTTGTAAGTGCTCAGCAAATGTCTGATATTAGTATATGAACACTTAGCAAATACCTGCTGATTGAACAGCTCTAACAGGGAGGAACCAGGAAGCAAACAAAGAGAGGGCTGGTTGCTTTAGAGAGGTGTGAAACCCCATGCTGAGCAGAAAGGAGGAGGCAGAAACCAGGAGACCTTATGCACAGACAGATCTAGCATTTTCACAGCACCTAGGGTTCTGGTTGAGGGGGAAGAAAAGTGGGCACAATTGAGGTTTCTCTACATAAACAATTTATTAGAATCTTAGCTGGCTGGTTATCTCAGTTTATTAGAGCATGATGCTAATAATGCCGTATTATTAATCCAGTCAACAAATATTAATTGAGCACCTAATATGTGTCAGGAAAAGAAGGCATTTCTTTTCTTGGAGTTAATCAAGCGTGCATGATCTAAGGTGTGTCCTCTCCTCTCCTATCTTCCCATCAAGTCATTATAGTTCAAACCTCCATGGCTTCTTGCCTGAATCGCTGTGATTCTCTCTTAAGTAACTTTAATGCTCACCCTGGTCTTTAGCAACCTATATTGAATAGAGTTAGCTGAGTTTTCTAAAGAAATGTTTTCTTTAGAAAATATTCTCTATTTCTTCAGAGAATATTTTATTCTCTTTCTGAACTCTTCAATGGCTTCCCATTGCCAGGGTGCCTGTCCCACTCAAATGTCTCACACCTCCAAGTGTATTTAGGACACAGTCTTCCCTAAGTCTCTGGCTAGCAAATTCCTTTTTATCCATTAAGAGAACCAGCTCAGATATCAGCTCCCCTGGGAAACGCAGCATCCATAGAGTAAACCAATGCAGAAACCACCTTCTTATTTAAACAGAATGAATTCAGGATAGGGGATTATTTCCAGGTGACGGAAAAACTGAGCCCTCAGCTGGAAGATAGTGAGGTAAGCACAAGAGGTGAGCACAGGTAAGAAGCTATTACCTCCCATAGGTTATAGGAGCAACCAGAGGAAGTTACCACAGACCACGTGCTGGGATGTCCAGCTGAAGGCCGACTGCACGGGCATGTGCAGTAGAGGTGGAGTCACAGCAAGACTCAGCAGCTTTGAAGATTTTGAAGATACCACTCTGGGCAGAGAAGGAACTGGAGCGACATCCTGACTTTTCCCTTTCTCCTGTCCTCCTGTCTGTCACCACTGCCTCCATTGGCTAAACCAACCAGAAGCCAGCTGGCACTGAGCCTGCAGGGGTTCCCCACCCTTACCTCCAAATCAGAGCAGGGCAGAGGAAGAGTGAGGGACAGACCCACTTAGTCCATCCTGAAACCCTTAGGCAGATCATCTTTTCTCCATTCCTTTAGCATTGATCCTATCTTTCTTTATAGCCCTGATCCCACTGGCTGTAATTTCACCATTTACAAGTCTGCTTTTCTTAACAGACTGTGGAGCTCCATGGGGTAAGACAATGGCTTTATTCATCTTGTATCCCAACTCCTGGCATAATTCACAGTACATAATAGGCATTTAATCTAGGTTGGCTATGTATTGAAAAGGAAACTCCTGAAGTGACCGCCAGCAGGCTCTCCATCTTGTTTGATTCCCCTACATTGATTGTCTGAACTCTCAGTACTAAAGAATAAACAAGAAGAAGTTTGGGGTCTATTCAACTCTCTGCAGCTACAGTCTTCAGCCTTGTATTTAAATACTCCTAACAACAAATCACAATAATTATTTATACTAAGCACACTATCAACATATCAACCTTCTACCTTCCCATAGCCACATGAAAATTATCCATGGAAACTCCCCCAAATCTTGAGATATCTTCCCTCTACCACCCAAGATGTTTCTAAGCCACCTCTCCCTGCTGTTAATCAGTATGTGCTCAGGGTAAACAAACTAATTTTAAAATCAGCTTAAGCAAAACATAATTAGGAAGATAAATTAGCTGCCCCCCAAATTGCATAATGAGTGCCCAAGGAGAAATTATTTTTATTATCCACCATTTTTATTATCTGTGTAACGTTTTCTCTTCTATCACTGCAGATGATACTTGGCTGACAGCAAAGGGAAATACCACAGAACTTAACTTCTGACCTTCATGGTCTCTACAATGATTAGGAGGAGAAACACTGGCTGTTTTTGTTTTTCTTATCTTCAATTTATAACACAAGCCTGGTGGCATAGCAAGGGGGAATAAAAGACCCCTGTAATTATAGTCAGACAATCAGGGTTCAATTTTGGTTCTAACTGATTGCTGTATAATCATGGGCAAGTTGGGTAACTTCTGAGGAGTAAGTTTCTTCACAGGTAAAATGAGAACAGTGACAAAACTCAGAGCAATGACAATGAAGCGAAGACACTCGCCATGTAGGTCCAAGAGCTGCTTGTAAATGAAACACCTTTCATCTTGACCATACTCTTGTGAACTGCTATTATTTTTTCACATAAGGAAACAGATACAGAGAGATTAAGTATCTTACTGAAAGGGTTGATGTGAAAATGAGTGTGATTTTATACACTAAAATAATTAAGTAATTATATGAAGCATGTAGGTGCTCAATTACTTTTTTCCTTTGCAAGTCTCCTTATCTCCTTCCACCCCTTTCCCAACCAAGTCAACTAGTCTTCATAGAAACTCATTATTTACTGAAGCAATTTGGTCAAGAGGTTAGCTCCTTTACTCCTAGCTCTGAACTCAATATACTCTGTGCCTCAGTTCCCCTATGTAAAAAAGGTCAGACTATATTAGCAGCTGCCAATCAGTGGCCTATGGGCTAAGCTTAGTTTGTATTTACATTGTAAGCATTTACATTACAAATACACACACTAACTTCAGACTTCTCTGAAGTGTCCATCTGCCCACACCAGCTCTGATTCCTGCAGGTCAACAGTTACTTTAAGTAGAATATGACTGGAACCTTTTACAAGAGACAAATATTCCTCAACTTTCCCAGTTCCCGTGTCTGGTGCAGATACATGAGTCTACAACCTCTGGACTCAACGATTGCTCAGGTCTCTTCCTTCTTCTACTGAGGGCCCACGGCTCGCTGGTACTTGGAAGCATTTCCCAGAGGAAGCGTCCACTCTAGGGCAGCACCAGTTTTTAGTGGATGTTGTGGTCATCCAGTTTAACTGGGATTTTACCCTTTTTTTTTTAAGATTTATTTATTTATGCACACAAGAGCTGGGGTACAGGCCAGAGTCCAGGGAGGTGAGAGGATTCACCAGAGACAGAGTGGGGAGAACAGGCAGACTGACCAAAACACACTGCTGAGGGGAGCAGCAGGCGAGGCAGGAGAGGTCTGCTGCCCCATGTGGGTCCCCTCCCTGGCCGGTGGCAGGGCCATGTGCCTGTGGCTGCAGTTTGCTTCACAGAGTATTGATTAACCCACTGCGCCACCAGGGGGGCCCAGATTTTACCCTTTTTAAACTGAAAATCATGCATCCCAAGTTCCTTGGTCCCAGGCCAACCAGGTTGGTCATCTTATGTGTCATGTCACAAGAGCACCCCTACAGTGGCCCTCTGATCTGGGGATGAGGATGCCACACTGGGCCTTTGTGCCTGAGTTTCCTCAGGCAACAGTGCAGTGCTCAAGAGTATACCTAGTGCGTTTGTGCAGGGGTAAGTCAAGTGAGAGGGCCTAGATCTGGTTAGACGGCTGGCACTCCCAACGGGGCCTGATGGCCCATGTCACTTGGTCTCTTTGCACGGCATTCAACAAATATTTGCTAGTGTTACAATGGTGGACAACAAAAACAAGGTTCTTGATCTTAGAGAACTTATATCTAAAAGAGGAAGCAGACAGTGAAGCAAGTCAGTAATACCTGGGAGCATTTCAGGTGGCGATAATGTCACAGAGAAACCATTGACTACGTGAGAGGAGAGGCCACAGGCCCACAGGGCCGTTGGCAATTTTGGTGGGTGCCAAGCAGGACCAGAAATGAATCCAGATTCCACCTGGCCTCCTGTTTTGAGCAATATGAAATTCTTAATTCTTAAACCTTGGGGTTTTTTGATTCCCTTGATATAGGAATTGAATGCTTCAATCACAAAATGTTTCATTCTCTTTTAAAAGCAGCTTTATGGCGACAATCCATATCAATAGCAAATCGGGTTCTCGTACAGATGGATTGGAAATTTATCAAGTCAAATCTACCCAAATAACAGCACAAGGGTTGAGAAAAGAAAGAGGCCAAGCTTATTAGCAAATATGACAACATTTTATTAAACAAAATGCAGTTGGATTAAAAGACCCATGTGCTAAAACCAAAAGCAGAAAAGTAAATGAATATTGTTCAATACCTGCCTCCCCCTCCAAAGAGCTGTATACTGACTCAATGAAGGAAGTAATGACTTTATAACTAAGGGACACTCCTATGGCATGTCATTCATCGCCCAAGTAGGTATTGAGTACCTACTATGTGCCAATAATTGATTTATTGTGTCAAATAATCAAAGAAGGTGATACATGGATATGTATATTTATTTGTATCAAAATAAACTTTGTTTATGAATATAAAATAATAAATTGCTCTTTATAAATTGGAGTTTCAAAAATTGCTCTATAAATTGGAGTTTCAAAAATAACAAAAGGCAGGGTTTTTTATGCATACAAGAGCTGGGATACAGGCTAGAGGTGCAGCAGTTGAGAGGAGTCACCAGAGACAGAGTGGGGAGCAGAACAGGCAGATCAACTGAAATACACTGCTGAGGGGAGCAGCAGGTGAAGCGGGAGAGGTCTGCCACGCCATGTGGATCCCCTTCCTGGCCGGGGAGTCAACTCAGGCTGCAGTGACTACAGACGCCTCAAAGTGTCGCACTCAACCCCTTGTGCCACCAGGAAGGCCCAAAAGCGGGTTTTTTCCAAACCTGGCACTATTGACACTTGGGAATAGATAATTCTTTATTGTGGGAGTTGTCTTATGCATTGTAGGATGTTGACCAGAATCCCTGGTTCTGTACTAGATGCTACCAGCCAACTCCCACACCCCCTCGTCATTAACACCAAAAATGCCTCCAGCTTTGCAAAGAGCCTAGGAGGCACCAGCCTCAGACTGGGAACTGCTGTGTTAAGCAATTCATGTTGCTCTCAGTAATGAAGGGTTATGAAGAGACTCCATCCCACCTACCTCTCACTTAAATAAAGGTGAGATCCTCCTGGAAGAACCTAAGCACTTCCCTTCCTTCCTTGATGCCAAGACACCAGCTCTTCAGAGAAAGGCAGTGCTGTCCCACTGCCCTTCAAGATTGGAAAGACAGAATAGAGGATGGGGATGGGCAGGCTGGGCTCTGTTAAGGGGGTCAGTGAGCTCCTGCAGCTTATGCTCCGTGCTGTGTGTCCCACTGCCAATTCAAGCCATGCCCCAGACCTGCACTCCTCCAGATGAGCCTTCTAACAAGCTGAGTGAAAGCTTCTCCTATGGAACATTACACACCCACATGCAAGTTCAACAGTCTGTGGCTTTTCTAACCCAGGCGGATTACAGCTGTGTCCCCATGCATCCTGAGCGCTGTTATGAGCAAATCTCCAAAGTTGGGGGCAGGACAAGCCTGCCTGTCCACACCCTTCTGTAAGTACTTTACAAAGAGTCTATTGTACACAACCTAATCTAAGAGGGAACCAATGCACAGGCCTAGCAATTCACCCCCAGCTTTGGCGGGTGCTTTAGAACAAAAGCTAGTTGTATAGAAGCAAACATTTTCAGTTGATACAAAATGTCAGTGGGAACCCAAGTCAGGTACAGCACTTCTAGGTACTTGAAACCTGGGTCTTGGCTGCTTGGATCAAAGGGAAATTATTTTTATGCATTACCCATTAGTATTGCAATTCAGTGCTTCTCAATCACAGAAAGGAGAGCTGGAGGAAGAGGTAAAGGGTGAGAGAATCCAGGTTCCACTTGTATTCATTCACTTCCTAAATATAATTCAGTTCCTTATTACACACCCCCTCCTGTGTTCTACACCTGGGGAAAACTTACCTTTCGATGGAGCCTTTCACAGTTCAAAAGTTAAAAAGCTTTCATAGCCATTCAGTCACAAAAATGAGAGGTCATGTGTTTGTATATCCACCCGAAAGCATGTGCCGTTCCGAGCTCTAGAGGCTTCTTGTCATGATGTTCTACAGGACAGTCTAGCTAGATAGTCTGCATTTTCCAGATGCACTAGAAAACAGGGGTTTACATGAGATCTTTCCATTTTTAAGCACAAGCTAAAAACTTAAACAAAAAACAACCCTTCACAGATAAAACCCATCCAAACTGCCTGGAAAGGATAAAAGGAGTGTCTGGTTCTACTTCTCGCTGACAGCGAGACCTTGGGCAAATCATCTAACCTCTCTGTGCCTACTTTCCTAGTGTATAAAATGAGGACGATAAGCATATTATGGAGCTAAATGAGAGAATATTAGCTTGATCTATAAAAGCTCAATACCTGTGAGCTATTATTTTCACAGGTCATCAGATTCACTCTGCCAGAAGTATCCAGCTTTTCTGGCTTTTCCATTCTCTTTTTGCATTATCATTGTCAGTTCTCTCCCTTTCCTGATCACCTTCCCAGTTTGCCAAGAGACCCAGTATGATGCCTGCCTAGTCTGAAAGCAGATCTTCAGCTAGGACTGGGGTGGAGATATTTGTGGGGGAAGTTATCTTTCAAATGGAAGGGAGAAAAGTAAATAAATGACTAAGTCACAAATGTGTGGAACTGGGTTTCAGTGCAGGAAGCAACTTAGAACTGTCCCACACTCTATGTCCTGCTAGATGGGAAGGCTGGGCATTCATCCATGCTACCCTATTCTCATTGGTGTAGGGCCACCTCTAACCCACAAGTGTTAACTCTTCTTAAATTGTGGGTTGTTGCCTACACATAGCTAAGAAGAATTTCCTGACTTCTAGAAAGCAAAGGCAAAAAGCACTGATGTGAACTTGGATGCACCCTAGCAGAATATATGGCATTCTACATAGTTAAGAAGAAATCTGGGGGTTGAAGATGTAGCTCAGGGCATCATAAGCTCTGCTAAAATGCCTCTAGCAAAAGTGTCTCAACCCCCACATGTTTAGAAATGTTGTGTCTGGATAAAATAGTGAAAGCTATTTTATCATTTTAATTTTTCCAAGGAAAATGTGACTGACAGGAATAAATACACCAATCTAAGGTCTGAATTTAAAAATTCTTTCCTAGCAGTATGGTGGTTCCTCAGTCTACTAAGAATGGAACTTCCATATGATCCAGCAATCCCACTTAGTATATACTAACTATATACTTAGTATATCCCTAAGAATATACCCAAAAGACACAAATATACTGATTCAAAAGAATACCTGCACCCCTATGTTTATAGCAGCACTCTTTACAATAGGTAAGACCTGGAAACAAC
>JAGFMF010011381.1:9878605-9901897 GCA_019455555.1 Galemys pyrenaicus
GAGCACGGGGGACTGAGGTGATGGTGCACTGGTGTTATGGTGATGGGGAATACATAGGGATTACAATTGATGTCAAATATATGTAAATTTTAAAAAATTATAAATAAAAATTTTTTTAAAATTCTTTCATAAAGCATAAATAGAATAAAATGCTTAGGGATAAAAGTGCAAGACTTTTACACTAACAATTTAAAAATATTACTAAGGGAAATTAATGAGAATTCAAATAAATTTAGAGATAGCCCCCATTTATAGATTGAAAAACTCAATACTATCAGGATGGAAATTCTTCCCAACTAGATATATATATTCAAAGAATTCCCATCAAAGTTCCAAGTAACTGTTTATATAAAAATTGATCTATTAATCCTAAAAGCTCATGGAACTTTAAAATTATGGATATGCATAATATAGTCCAAAAATTTTGAAGAAAGATCTACCTAAAATAAAAATTTATTATAAAGCCACATGAAGCAATGTTGCGTGGTACTGATGCAAGGATAAAAATGTATGTATAAATGGATGATAAATGAGAGTCCAGATATAAACCCTCGTATTATGAACAACTGATTTTTGGCAAAGGTGTGAAAATAATTCAGTGGGAGAATGTAAAGTGGTTTGGGGTTTTTTTGTTTTGTTGTTTTTTTTCCCCAGCAACAGTGCCCAAACTATTACATACCCACATACAAAAACATCCCACATCATATATTAAAAAATGAACACAGGTACAACATAGGCCTAAATATAAAAGTGAAAACTATAAATAAAACTTTTCACAGCAAACATGGGAGAAATGTTGGTAATTTTTGGTTGGGCAAAGGATTCTTAGATATGATACCAAAACCATGAAACTTAAAGAAAAACTGATAAACTGGACCCAGCAGTCTTTACATTTTAAAAGAGCATTAAGAGAAGTCTTTTAAAAAAATGTACAGTCTAGGATAATATATATAAAATTACAGATCTTATGAAAGATTTATATAAAGAAGAAATAAAACACTCTTATGACAAAAGAGCAACAACCCAATACTAAAATGGCAGATATTTCATTAAAGAAGGTATACTAATAAACGTGGGGGAAGATGTTCAAATCATTAGACATTAGGAAAATGTAAATTAGAACCACATTAACTTACTGCAACAGTTGTAAGTAAGAGACAATAGCAAGTGTTGGTGAGAATGTGGAGAAACTGGAACCTTCCTACACTGTTGACAAGAATGTAAAATAGTGCCGCCATGTGGGAGAACAGTTTCAGTTTCTTTAAAAATTAAACACAGATTTACCACACAACTCAGTAATTCCACTCCTAGGAATCCACCCAGGAGAAATAAAAATATATGTCCATTGTACAGGAATATTTATAGCAGCATTATTCATAGCAGTCAAAAAAATGGAAACAACCCTGTTTACTTCTGTTAACTGATGAATGGATAAGCACAATGCAGTACAGTCATCCCAAAGAATACAGTATTCAGCAGCTAGAGTGAATTCTTGCAAGTATAAATTAGATTGTTACTTTTTTTTTAAAAAAAGGATTTACTTATTTATGCATACAAGAGCTGGGGTACAGGCCAGAGTCGTGGGAGGTGAGAGGATTCACCAGAGACAGAGTGAGGAGCAGAACAGGCAGATCCACTGAAACACACTGCTGAGGGGAGCAAGGGGCAGGGGAGGAGAGCTCTGCTGCACTATCTGGGTCCCCTCCCTGGCCCGGGATCGAACTGGCACACACAATGGAGGAGCAGGTTTAATAAAAATAGTTACAGACATTTAAAGCTGAGGGAGGGGAAATGGAAGGTAAAAAGGAGTTACCAGTACAAAGTAGTTTTGAAATCCAGACTGACAAACTCCAGTTAAAGTTCCTAGCTTAGATTTCAAGACCTGGAAATAACCACCATGGCTCTTGCTTCTGCCCTCTGAGTCTTTACTTTTCGTTAAGGGTAGCATATATTTGCAACTGAGTAGTCTTACTATCCTTTTTTGTTGGTAGAATTTTGGTTGATAGCTTCCTTTCATTCTATATTGTTTTAAATCCCTTTAAGATGGTAGTGTTTTTACAGAAATAAATTTATTGTATCTTTGGTGGGTCTCTTGTGAATTTCCCTTTACACAAAACCACATCCAAGTTCTTATTGAGTTAGGCCCTCCTCTACCTTGGGTTTCTGATGAGATAGTTAAAGGACAACTCAGTAAGCTTCCCGATGGCATATTAGTTGAGAGGTGTATGAAGCACATTTGTAATCCCTGGAGAAAGCCTTCTATGTGACTTGGTACTATTCTGATCCTTTAATCTTGAGGTTTTGACACAATCTTGTACAATCACTGCTTGTGTTTTTCTCTAGCCATAGCTTATCTCTATGCCACACACTTGGAGTAATTTCAATATCTTTTGCCATCTGGAGAGAAAGAAAAATGTCAAAATCAACTCTTGATTCCTTCTTATTGAACAGTTCTCCCTTAATCTATTTCTTTCCATTTTACTAGCAGCAAGAAGTAACCAAGTGGCACCTATAGCTCAACACTTTGCCTGGAAATCTTGGCTGGATAACCAAGTCCATCACTACTTGCTCTGCTTTTCACTAACTGCAGAAGCCAATTTTACCAAGCTTTTGTTACTACCTTCAATTTCTAATAACATGATTTTTACGTCCTTCTGTTCTCTCACTAGCAGCACCCTCCAAGTTTGAATTTCGACTCATAGTCATTCAGGGCAACTTAGGCTTTCTCCATCGTGATCCTCAAAATTCTCCCTGCTCTCACCACTTCCAAAGTCACTCCCATTGTTTTAGGTATTTGTTACAGAAGCACCCCACTTTCAGGTACTAAACTATAACATCAAGTTTATAAGAGTAAATGATTAAACACACTGGAATTTTAAGTACGATAAAAGGGTTTGCATATTTGTAAAAAAATTTCAAGCCCCAGTATCTCCAACTCGACCTATTCAGGTATTTTTCAAATTTGTGAAAATTATTACATCACTAGAAAGGTAAAGAAATATGTCTTTTAAAATGCATATCATTACTCCATCCTCAAGAAAGTATGAAAATATTCATAAGAGTAACAATAGCGATAAAGGAGAAATAAATTTAAACTTAAAATAAATTTAAACTTAAATTTAAAATAAATTTAATAAAAACTTAATAAAATAAAAATAAATTTAAACTTAAATTTAAATATAAATACTTTATGACAGTTTGACTTTGAATAAAAATAGTAGGTATTGTACCCATCAGGATGATTCACTTATATGTTTCTAGTTTTTAAGGTTTTTGTTGCATTTAAAAGATTCAGCTATAGGATATTAGTGACTTTAGAACATTTAGCTAGTTTACAAATTAATGTTTAAAGGTCTGGAAAAAGTTAATTCATAAACTTTCATTTTTTCTAGTTGCATAAGGAGTGTTTGAATATTCAGATGAATACTATTTAATCTATAGAACTAATTAAACAAAATACAAATTGTAGTGACTGCTTCTCGATGTGCAGAGGCCCCTCGGCTAATAAAGAACTTAACTGGATGGAAGCATTGCAGAGAGATTCACAGAGGCAGCAAGCGGCAGAAGAGAGGGGAGAGGAACCAGGACCCTGCAGCATCATTGGACTGAACAGCTATTGGACCGGAGGCCTGGATGGTGTGACTCTGTAAGGCTGCTGTCCTGGCGCCCTCTAGTGGTTCATACTGCAAAGCCCACCTTTCCAGAGCACCAAGAGACAAAGGTTTGTTGCTAGCTCACCTTCCTCTCCCTCTCCACGAAATTTCCTTTGATTAGCAAGAGGCCCCCCCAACACCAAAAAAAAAAAGTCTAGAAATTCCTCCACCAATCTTCTTGTGAAATATGTATCCAATCTTTGCACAAACACTTTCTGCGTCATTAGTTGCTGCAATCCACTCTGAATATCTATAGTAACTATGAGACTTCCTTCTTTTCAGTCGACACTCTCTGTAATCTGCACTCACTGGTTCTGCACTTACCCTCTGGAGCTGCACAGCACAATTCTCATCTCTCTTCTATCTGACAGCACTTCAATTATTTGAAAAAGTTTCTTGTCCCTACAGAGCTGCACCTCCCACCCCCAACCCCACACCTCCAACTTATCTTCTCCAGACCAAAACACTAATTCAGCCGCTCCTCATTTAGCCCAGGTTCTGGTTGCTGCCCCAGTTGCTTTTCTGGAAACATTTCTGGTTTGTCAACAGCCTCTGCAACACAGTGCCCCTGAGAGCTGCATACACTCCCTAACATGTGGTCCTCCTGCCCCCAATGGGGGCATCACATACTGGACTCCAATGACTGCTGTTTGGAACAGTTTTGTCAAATAATGGATCAAAATGGAGAATTCTCCTATCTGGATTTTTCCTGTATGATGCAATTCCACACTAGTCTCTCTACCCCCTCTTTGTAGCCCTGACATATTTCTTTTTCTGTAGCTGGGCAGAACTCATCCATTCCCCCAAAATAATGTATTTAACACCTGCAGGCAGATGTCCAGGTCTGAGCTAACACTGCCTGCCATGGACCAGAGAGCTCCAGGAACTCCAGAACATCCTCCTCACTCAAAGCTGGCAGCTTGAGAAAGGGTTCTGCTCTTTGTGTGTGTGGGGGGGTGGGGGGGGATGGAGAGCTCTAACTGGCCCACATTCCTTCTGCTGTAGATTAAACTGGGGGGGGGGTGGAGAGCTCTAACTGGCCCACATTCCTTCTGCTGTAGATTAAACTCATTTTCTCTCATCTTGCCCTATGTGGACACTGCAGGGAAAAAAGACTCAGTGTCAATAATGTAACATCCCTTTCTAATTTGAAGACTGATATTCAGTCTACTCACACCTCTCTACTCTGAGCTAAAGTAGACTTTTCCCTGAAGGGCTGTTTTTCAAAACCTTTCATCATTTGCTTTGACTCCACTGGATCCTTTCCAATTTTCCCAGAACATCCTCTGCTATGTGCCCAGGACTGAACAGTATGTTTTAATGACTGATATTGGCTATAGATTAAGAATTATGCTTGTGAAAATATTTCCATTATAACACAGTTCACTGTTACAAAGATTTATATACCGAAGAAGCCCTCGACTAACACACAACAGGCTATGTTTCAAAACTTTCTTTGTAGATCAGTTATTTGGCATTTGGGCATATTTTCCCACAGGAAAAATGTTTATCTGGTACTTGGGCTCCCAGCCTAGCAAATCAGTCAGCTGAACCCACATAGCAATAGTGATACTGGGTTGATAGTAGACAATAAGGATTCATCAGCCTTGAATATAAGGAGGGTAGGAAGACAGGAGAGTCTCTCCCTTGGTTTCTCAGAGCTGCTCCTCTGACACATTTTCAGGTGAACGACTCAACTTTGGTCTCTTTCTACATTCTTTTCTGGCCTCCCACCTCTTCGGGTCTTACTCTTCGTATCCTAGTTCTCAATATCTTAGTGTTGCCAGAAGTCTTCTAGGGTGCTGCCTCGCTTGGCTCTCCCGATGGCCCCAGTTCTCCATGGTTCACTGTATGTCGCTTTCCCTCTCCTATAACCAGGTATCCATTCCCTTAGTGACGCTAAGTCCAGGTGGGGTGAGGACGTCGGGCATCTATCTCATCAAAACAACTGCCACGAATTTAGACTCACAGATGCTTCTGTTTCTAAATGCTTCAGTTCCCCTGAAGATTCTCAGTTGTGCAATTCAGACAGTGTCAGAAAGAGAGAAGCCATGGGTTACATAAAAGAAGATTCCGATGGGAGCCATCAGAGCAGGTATACTTGCCCTGCCTACTCTGGGGGCCTAGCTCAAGTGGTACCTGCTCTCTTCAGGCATTCTCCCTACTCCTGAACCACAGATGTTAGTTTCTGGGTTGTTTTTTAGTAGTTGCAAGATTTTAAATTGTTTTTATTTTGAAAAATTGCTGCTGTTCTTTTGAGAAGTTGAGTGAAAGCAAGTAGACACTTCCCAAAATATATACTGTAAGACACCGCTTACGTAAACTCTAGGGAAAGCAAACAAATTTACAGTGATAGAAAGGAAATCAGTGGTGGTTCAAGGTACAAGGAGGTGGACGAAAGGGGAAACCATGGCAGGAGATGGAAATGCTCCTTGTCTGGATTGTGGCAAAGGTCTTGTGGGTCATACACCTGTCAAATTTGATCACATTGTACACTTTAAATACACAACTAACTACATAAAATGCAACAAACTACACAGTTTGTTATACCCCAAATATACTTTGACAATATTGCGTAAAAAAAAAAAAAAGACCAGGGCCTCCCTGGTGGTGCAGCTGCACAGCAGCTCGAGTTCCATCCCCAGTCAGGGAGGGGACCCACATGGCGCAGCGGACCTCTCCTGCCTCACCTACTGCTCCCCTCAGCAGTGTACTTTAGTTGATCTGCCTGTTCTGCTCCCCACTCTGTCTCTGGTGAATCCTTTTTCCTTCTGCGACTCTGGCCTGTACCCCAGCTCTTATATGAGTAAATAAATAAAATCTTACATAAAAAAAAGACACAATATTTTCCCCTCAGAACTGATATTTATCACATTCACCCTAAGTATTGCTTATATAAAAGAGGTTAAGTAAAGCAGATAATGATGTAGTCTACAAATAAAGTCTGATTTCTTCATTCCCACCCCAAAAGTCAGCTGTTATGTATGTAGTGTATATCCAATCAGTCCATTTATAATAACTTTTCATGCAGAGATGTATATTCTCAAGCAATATATATTATTTCTGTGTATTCTAAATTGTAAATAAATGACAACATGTGCATTTTATCCTACACATTGTTTCTTACATTATTTATATGTTAATATTATATAGAGATACAGTTTATACAAGGATATGTTACGTTATATGTTGGTACAATCTATTCATTCTCAGGACTTTTTATAATAATCCATATCATAATATAATGGAATGTTGTAATTCATAAAATAATATGAATATGACACATTTTATCTGTCCACTCTTCCTTTCATAAGCATTTCAGTTGATTTCAATTTCCTATAACTATAAGTATAAAATTGCAATAGCTGCCAATTTGCAAAGCAAATCTCATAGCAGCAGGAGTTACTGGGTGGTGGCACCAGCAGGTATGAGTCAGATGTTGGTAAGGTGGAAAACTGCCTCAAGAGTCTGTGGATTGTACAAAAGTAACCAAAGTCAAATGTGACCCATCACCAGAGTGCAGCATAGCAAAGCAGCTCTGAGCTGTATCCTGCAGACGTGATGAGTCAGAGGACAAGTCGGTGGCCCAAAAAGTTTAAATCTGATTTGGGATCCAAGGCAGATCATCTTCCCTGAAGGAGGCAGAACAAATGCCTTTAGCAACCAACCAAGAACCATTCAGTTCTCTTCCTTACTGCTTAAATTCTTGAATTTTAATGTTAAATGATCATCAGAAAATGTATATTCACCATTCTGAAACTATTGTGTTTTCAACTATTTTTGCTTTGTATATTTTGATGCATTGTGAATTAGCATACATACTTTCCAAATATCTCTGTTATGAATTTTTTCTCCTTATTATAAAGTTATATCTCAAAAGTATAAAAGAAAGAAGCTCCAGTGGGATGAGATAAAGCAGTTCCCTTTCAGCTACTATTATAGAAAAACACTGGAGAAAATAAATAAATGTGTGTGTACATATATATACACACATACACACACACACACACACACACACACATAACTGAGAGGAAGAAAGAGACATCTCCAGGTTCCAAAAACAAAGAGGGAACTCGGAGACCAGCAAAAGTAAGGAGTACTGACACTATTGCCTATGGGTCCATAGGATGGGGTCCTGGGGATTTTAACACCTTTTTTTTGTTTTTAAAGATTTATTTATTCATGCATACAAGAGTTGGTACAGGCCAGAGTCACAGGAGGTGAGAGGATTCACCAGAGACAGAGTGGGGAGCAGAACAGGCAGATCCACTGAAACACACTGCTGAGGGGAGCAGCAGGCGAGGCAGGAGAGGTCTGCTGTGCCATGTGGGTTCCCTCCCTGGCCGGGGATCAAATTCGCGCTGCTGTCCAGCAGACACTTCACAGTGCGGCACCCAACCCACTGCGCCACAAGGGAGGAGCCAGGATTTTAACACCTTTAAAGACCAAAAAGATGTTATCTCTGGTGTGAATAAGCAAGACAACTGGACTCAGCACTGCAAAGTCTGAGTACCTGAGGGCTGCGCTATTGGCAAAAACATGATCAGACAAGTTACTTGTCCTCAGGCTGCAAGTGAAAAGAAAAGGAGCTTCACACACTTAAACTTGAAACCAAGTCTGTGCCACACAGTCATATGAGTTCTGAATTATCACTGTTAGGTAGAAATACCAAGCTGGGGTGGGGTGGGGAGGGGTGTGGAACTAGCTGAGAACTGGGGATCTCACTAGGACGCCAGTAAAAGAGGAAAAGAGCCTGGTGAAAGTAAGCTCATAATATAAATTACAAACCATAGGAGGAAACCCCCTTGAGCATCAGATCATGGAATTAATAGCTGAATTAATACTCTAAGAATTAGAGAAAAGTGGATCTATAGATGACTGTAAAATTAAGTATGTTTTAAATGACTTAAAAAGATTAATGAATGAAGGCAGAATATAATGTGAAATAGGAATGCATGTAAAAAGAAAAAGCAGCTTTGGAAATTGGCCAAAGCACTCCTTAATAAGTAAATCAGTCATTAAAAATCAAAATTAAATAGACATATTTAACACCTGAGCAGAAAACAAGGAAAGTAGAACAAAGGGAGTAAGTCAGAATGTCGTTCAGAAAGAAAAATGGAAACAAATGAATGAGAATGAACAAAATCATAAATAACAGAAAGGTTATCAAGGTGATTCAGTCCTGCAGAAGGGGTGATGGAAGAGGCAATATTTGAAGTTAGAATGTGTGAGGATGTTTTCAAAATTGACAAAAGGGATTTCTTAGGCTGTATCAGTATCCACTGCTGTGTAACAAGCGTCCCTAAAACTTAGTGGATAAAAATAACCATCTATATAGATCACAGTTCTGTGGGTGAATACCCTGCATTTGGCTCACCTGAGAGGTTCCTCATGCTTCTGGGGCAGCAGGCAGATGTGGTCCTTGGGCAGGTGTGGTCAGCCGGCACAGAGGCAGTGGCCTCATTCACATGAACAGACTGAGAAATAAAGGCGAGAAGGAGATTGAGGCCAGAGGGCTCCCAGCAGCCAGTGCTCTCTGTTTCGCTTGGCAAGGATCGTGCCAAAGATAATTTAGCCTCGCGGTGACCGAGGCTGATTTAATGCGTTGCAGCTGGGTTTTCAAATGTGCTGTTGTGGAGCGTGTTCTGCCCTTTTACACAGATTGTGACAGATGCTGATTCACTGGAGACAACTTGGCTCCAGGAGGGAAGCTGGAGTCATTTTATTAGCGACTTGACATTTCTTTGCCTCTGTAGCAAGCCTGAGGTAACTAATTGTTGATTTTACCTATGACCACTTCACCCTCTGGGTTCAGCTCAAAGTATTGAAAAAAAAAACCAAAAAAACAAATCGCGTTGGTCAGTTTTATGATTTGCATTGCAAATAGTTACAAGAGTAAGACTTTTTGTGTATGGATCATAGTTAATGTTTCAAGTCACCAACAAGAACTGTATTTTCACAGTCTTGTAGATTGACGGATGGGAAAAGTGGGGAAGATGGTCTTGATTGTGAGAAATGAAAACAGGTTGAAAAATTCAAAATACACATCAATTAAAAGGAGAAAACTGTAAGAATGTCCCGTTTGGGGGCAGTCTGCAATGTGAATTTTTATTTGTCTCAGCCAAGAAGTAGAAATGAGAAAGCAATTTGTTTTTCCTAAATAAACTTCACATTAGAGTCTTTGCTGTAAAAAGCTGATAGGAAATCTTGTTAGCAATCACAAAAGACTTTAAAATGAGAGTGGCCTGTGTGTTTACCTCTGTTCTGGAAATGCTTTGTTTTGGACAGGGATCTCACGAAGGTGAACCACAAAATTCTACTAAAAAGATACAAACTATTGTGCAAAAATTCGCAGGGGCAAGAAGGAAAAGGGCCACCCATCCTAAGCAACTCCTAACTCAACCCCATTTAGGACCCGAAAGCAGAGCCAGAGGATGATGGCATGGGAACAAGAAATCGCTGAGGTGGTTTCCAGGCAGGAGAGGCTGGAAGGTGGCTCCTCAGACTTCAGGTTTCCAAGGATGGTACTGACTTCAAATATTCAGACTCCTAGTCTGCACGAATGTCTTGAACTTGCCATAGCAGACATTCAGACGCAGTGTTTTGAAAACCTAGTCACGAGCAGACAGACACAAGTGCTAGGGAGGTGGATGGAATCCTTCCTGCTCCCTGGGTAGCCATCTTTCTTTTTATTTATTTTTTTTTTTTAAAGATTCATCCATTCATGCACACAAGCACTGGGGTACAGGCCAGAGGTGTGGTGAGAGGATTCACCACAGAGAGCGGGGAGCAGAACAGGCAGATCAACGGAAGGAAGTACACCGCTGAGGGGAGCAGCGGGCACAGCAGGAGAGGTCTGCCGCACCATGTGGGCCCCTCCCTTGCCGGCAGCAGGGATCGAACTCGTGCTGCAGTGGCCACGGCCTGCTTCATCGTGCGTTGCTCAACCCACTGCGCCACCAGGGAGGCCCCCATCTTTCTTTTTAATGACATCCATGGAGGGCAACAGACCCGAGCCTTTGCTTTGGTGAGACTGGCACCCCCATGGCTTGTCAGACTCTGAGATCCCCTCTACTTTAACGATGACCAATCTCTAAGCATGTCACCCCACAGACACCATACTCTAGTTTACTCTTCCAAGGGGAAAATGCCCAGATCGCACAAGAGTCACAAAATGTCAAGACCAGGCAGAACACATATCTAAAGCAAGAGTGTGAGGGCCTCCCTGGTGGCGCAGTGGGTTAAGCAACACACTATGAAGCAAACCACAGCCACTGCAGCACGAGTTCGATCCCTGCCTCCGGCCAGGGAGGGGACCCACATGGCGCGGCAGACCTCTCCTGCTGTGCCCGCTGCTCCCCCCCTTAGCAGTGTGCTTCAGTCGATCTGCCAGTTCTGCTCCCCACTCTTGTCTGGTGAATCCTCTTACCTCCCACGATCCTGGCCTGTACCCCAGCTCTTGTATGCATAAATAAATAAATATTTAAAAAAAAAATAAAGCAAGAGTGTGACTTGTAGAAATGTTAGTAAGGAGGCCTTTTCTGAAGGTAGAGGGGGCACTTTTAACCCTGAGATGGGGTGGGAGGTAGGGGTGGTGGGGGTAAGTCTTGTTATCTCACCACACTAAGAGGCAGGAACCGGTGTTCCCTCAGGAAGTGGGAATTCCAGAAGAATTAGGCCTTTATTCTTTTATTATGAAAAAAGCCTAGGGAAGATTTCAGTTTCAAGATGGTGGAGAACAGACATTTTTTTCTCCTTTCCCCTGTCAACAACAAATAAGATGAGAAACAGAAACACACACAGAGAAAAATACTGATGAAACCAGTATAGGCCTGTCTGTTCTCAAATCACAGTGTGTAAAGACAGACAGTAACTAGAGGATTCTGGGCCTAACAGACTAGGCTAAGTAAAAACCTGCAGAGAGGAAAAATCACCAAAAGCAAAGTTATCTTACTCTGTACAACTCCTGGAAAGTTCAGGATTTGAAATACACATTGGGGTGAAGCAACTGAGAAAAATAATGAGATTTGGGCAAGATCTATATAAGCAGCATTTGGTCCTCAACAACAATTCAAAGTGACTTTAAAAAGAAGGAAAGAAAACCTCCCCCTATGTGTGTTTCCCATATTTGGGGGAAAAAAATAACCAGAAAGGTTTTAGATGGAAGAGAATAGAGTAAAAATACTCAATGATTGAAATGTCCTCCTTATCTCAGTTGCAAAACTGCCAGCAGTTAGGCTTATACTCTTTAAGAAGTTCTTCTCCCCAGACATTAAGGGCTCCAGAGAGAAGTCCAACAGATACTGGCATGTGAGTTTCTCCCACTGAAACGGCAGCTGACGGCCATCTACACACTGCAGGAGCCAAAGGGAGGTGACTTACTCCCTCCAATCCCATAGATTCTCCATTTGGTTGACTAGTGTTGACTCTTAAACAATAGCAGACAGCAAAGAATCTGTAGATTTGCAAATTATCCTGTGAGAATGAGGGTTAGGGAGCAAAAGGGGGAAAAAATGGACTGTGATGCTTTCTTAGAGGTGAGGTGTGACAACATGCATCTGAAGAAGTATGAAGCTCTTCCACAATCCAAAAACCACATTATTTCAAATCATATTTGATGGGAATTGCTAATCTGAACACACAGGCAGCAAAATCTAACCCAACTCATGTGAAGGTGACTATCCCATTTAATATAAAAAGTTTGCATGTCTCAATGCATATATATATATACATATATATATATATATATAGTGGGGTGTGTGTGTGTGTGTGTGATTACAGGGTATAGGCCCATGGGAGTGTTTTTTAACATAAGGTAGCTGTGCCACATCCCTATCTAAAATCAAAAGAATTCTGAAATGCATCTGGTCTCTAAGGCTTTGGGATAAAATACCATGGCTCTGAAGTGCCTAACTCATAAAACTATCATGAGAACTAAGTGAATAATATAGAAAGGTGTTTAGAATAATACTTGGCACAAAATGAATGCTCTAGACAGGTCTGCTGTTGGTACTTCTTTATCAGTATATTCCTGAGAGATACTATCTTCCATTTATCTGACTCCAAGGGAGGAGAACTCATTTCTTTATGACACAATTGAATTTAAATGCTGGGCATTTCTAATCAGATAATAAGCTGAAATTTGCCTTCCACTAACTTCCCTGCACTGGTCATAGTTAGATTTTAGTGCAGCTTTTGCAGAGAGCTTCACTGTCTCCCCGGGGTCTCCAGTTCTCAACGGTTATTCATCAGATATTGCCCCCACACCAACCTGTTAGCTCTCCCAAGAACACACTTCAGTTTGCCAACATCTTATTTCAAGTGCTGAGCCCAAAATAAAACCCAGAGGTCCATTCGGGTCTTGGCCTGACCAGCACAGAGTATAGTCCATATTTTTTCTGCACTTCAGACTGTGAAAAACAACTTGCATCTCAGTACGTAAACAGGCGTGAGAAGGGAGGAGATTTGGAAAAACACAATCAAGGCCATCACAGAGTTTCACTAGAAAAACATACTTGAGAAAAATCTATTTCAAAGCAATTTTTTTCTGGTTTCCCTGAACTAAGATGGAAATCAGCAAGCAGCCTAGACTGATAGAAAAGCAAGAGTCAAACAGTATAGAGGTCCATTTACTGTGAACTACTACAGCCAGAATGCTGGAGCCATGTGAAGGTCACAGGCTGTATCCCACAGGCCAAGAAAAACTAATGATCTTCCAAAAGAAGAAGAAGAGAGCTAAACAAAACTCTAACAAGTTTCGGCCCCAATTTAGAGCAAATGCCTGGGAAAGAGGAAGACTGTTCCCTCTGGTGGGCACAGCCAGACCCTCCTCATCTTTGGCCTTGAATCCCCTCTGGTTCAAGAAACCCTCAGGAAATAAACCTTGGAGGGGGAGAAATTCATCTCCAGGGTGAGAAATGTGATCATTCACTGCAGCTAAGATGAGAACAATGACAAAAACATTTTCCTGTTCTGGCCATGCTGGCTACATGCAAAGGGTGCCTAGAATTCTAGGCATTCTCTGGTATGCATACTCTTGCGTTCTGGTAAACGCCCTCCTTCTCCTCACTGCCCTTGCCAAATACTGGCTGGTGGGTACGTGGAGATTCATGATTTTATTCTTTCTTATTTGTGTATGCTCAAAAGTTTATAATAAAATGTTTTGAAAACCCCTCAAGCAAGTAAAACTTTTAAACATGAATGATGGTGATCTAATAATTCACTCTATCCTCCTTTTCCATATGCTGAAAATACTTTTTAAATCAGAAGGTATCGGGCCTCCCTGGTGGTGCAGTGGGTTAAGCAACGCACTACGAAGCAAATCGCAGCCACTGCAGCACGAGTTCCATCCCTGCTGCTGGCCGGGGAGGGACCCACATGGCACGGCAGACCTTTCCTGCCTCTCCCGCTGCTCCCCTCAGCAGTGTACTTCAGTTGATCTGCCTGTTCTACTCCTGGCTCTCTGGGGTGAATCCTCTCACCCCCACACCTCTGGCCTGTACCCCAGTGCTTGTATGCATAAATAAATAAATCTTTTTAAAAAATCAGAAGGTACCTTCATCAATAAACTGGGTGCGAAATTTTTGATAATTTTATATGTGGACATATTAGATCAGATTATAGGTTATACATTAAAGGGAAATAGATTTGTTATCATGGTCCTCAGAACCAAAAACCAGAACCATACAGATAACGGAGTGGACAGGAAACTGGTTAAGCAAATAGACTGATCTAGTTCTAGTCAATGCATCTAGGAACTGACCTCCAATTTACTTGGGGTCAGAAAGAGGCTGACAATGCTTTGTGCACTAACATTTAGCCAAAGGCAGAATCTCCAGCCTACCATACTCATCCTGGTCCTGACATCTACCCTAGCCTCTGCTACAGGTAACTGGTTCCAGGTATGTGAGGACCAGCTTCACACAAGTGTAATATGACAGCCAACTCAGTCTATACCACACATCTTTAGATTTTGATCCAGGGGCCCACAAGATCTGTGAAGCCAGTGGAAAACTGTTGGGCAGTCACACACACACACACACACACACAATCCAGAGATGTTGGACAATTACTACTGTTGTCTCCCTTTGGATGGAATGTTGTGAGTGGACAGAAAAAGGATCCCACTGCTGATGGGCAGGGATGAGGTACAGGTAGAAGAGAAGCTTGGACTATGTGGCAGCTGTGCCCTTGAACAATGCAGAGGCAACAATAATGACAAGGAATGGGGAAGTCACAGGCTTTTGTGAACTGCTTTGTAAGTCTTGGAAAAAAGATAATAATAAATTCAAATTAGATAACTGTTAACTAAAGTTCACAACGTGAACTTTAGAAAGCTTCCATGGCAGTATTTTAAAAATGTTATTGGGCCCTCCCTGGTGGCGCAAGGAGTTAATTTGCAGCACTATGAAGCTGTCAGCAACCACTGCAGCACAAGTTTGATCCCCAGCCAAGGAGGTGACCCACATGGCACACCTCTCTCGCCTTGCCGCAGCTCCTCTCAGCAGTGTAGTTCAGTGGATCCACCTGCTCCCCTCTCTGTCTCTGGTGATTCCTCTCACCCCAACAGCTCTGCCCTGTACCCAGTCCTTGTGTGTATAAATAAACCTTTAAAAATAAATAAATAAAAATAAAAATGTTATTGCCTATAAGTGCAGAGAACACTGTCTTGACCATTAAGTCAACAATTTAGTCATAAGGTGACAAAGTCAAAAGGAGGCTGTACACAGAACCTCAGTGGGTCTTCTCTTTCAAAGTTAAGGCCCTGAATGCAGAAATTTAAAATTGTCAGACATGAGACACAGTAAACAAATCAGAATACTGAGTCACTAGATTGACTTTAATCCTTTTAGCACAGCAGAACAAGCCTCTTCTTGCTAGAAGACCTTATCTGAATTTATCTCACAAGATCCTTTTTGTCCTCCTCAAGATCCTGTCCCACCTCCACTCACTGTCTCCAGGGTAACTAGAAGGTATTAGCTCAAGCAGGTACTGGAGCTCAAGCAGGTACATCCCTACTGCAATAGGAAACAGTTTACTGAAGGAACTGAAGGCCCTGGCTAATGCATGTAGGGAAAATCGGGAAGTGCTAGTGGGACTGGATCTTGAGGGTGGTGGCGGAGCAGGGTGAGTGGCTAACAGACAACTTACTGGCTTGAGAACTCTCTTCTTTGATTTTTAACTGTCCTGGCAAGGCTGTCTGGAGCAATTCACTGCAAGGATGGTTTCTTGAGGCTTGGACAAAATAATGGCCTACAATAAATAAAGTTCCATTGCTGGAACTTTCCTGGCTTAGGTCTAAGGAAGGAGTCAGAAAGCTCAGGCAAGTGGAAATATCAGCATAGACTTGGTTTTTCTTTTGATTATTAATTTATGTCAGATTGCAGGGAGTATCCATAAGGAATTAACAGAGACAAATGTAATTTAAATTTCAGCCTCAGCCAGTACATTCACATAAAACCTGGGTACCTGTGTTTTCCATCCTTCTTAATCCTAAACATGACTGACAACCAAGATGGAGGTACACCTCTCTTCTCTCTCTTAAAAAACGGTGATAGCTCAGATGCAAATGCCAACATTTTAGTCTTCAGCTCTTGACCATTCCAAAGACAGAGCAGTGTCCTGGAGACTACCAGACTTCCTATTGCCCCCTCTGCTCTTACCTAACCCTCTATCCACCCACCCCTCAACAAAGTCTCAAGGGTCAAAGGGAGATAGACCTGGAAGAAGAAAAGGTGATTTTGAGCTCAGATGAGGTATAAGAACTAGAGACTGATGGGCGTTCTAAGAAGACAAAAGGCCAGAAGCAAAATGAGCCAGATAAAGATTTCACAAGTGGCCGGCTGAGAGCCTTCTGGGGAGGGGGAGCTATTATGGCAGTGGTGTGAAGGAGTACTATTCTCAGGACTGGGACCCCAGAGCTTAGGGGGTGGGAGAGCTAAACTTGCTGTTAGAGAAGGGTCCCTTAAACACAACAGTGCAGCTTCGGGAGCTGTCTCTTGTTTGTGTGGAAGATTTATACTGTGTCTTATTTCATCAGTATTTGGTAAACTCCTACTATTTTCTTGGCTCCTAATTCTTGGAGAAGTTGAACTGTGAAAGCTTGCCTTTGCTCCCCAATTTGTTCTTGTTCTTTATTTTTCTTTTAATTTTTAGGGGAGCTATATTTTTATTCTTCCACATGTACACATTCTCGTCTCTTTTAAAAACTCTATCCTGAGAGATAAAATTTGAATAACTTGATGTCACACTGAACACTTTGAAAATTGTCTTTTTATAGAAATAACTTACAGAACATTGTGGCTCTTATTGATTGTCTTACTTGATCATTTACCCTGATAATAACAATTGATGCATCTCATTTCCTAAGTAGCATAAATACTTATATGATTATTCTGTCAGACTGGATGTTATTTGGTATATTTTCTTTCCCTTACACACGATAGTAATATAAAAGCAAGTCATTCTGTGAGATTTATTTCAACCCTATTCATAAAATCCTTTTGTTTTTTATAAATTGTGGTAATTTTGGTTTATATCATGGTATTTTATCATACCACTTCCTCCCCCTTCGCTTCCACTCTCTTGCCTCTGCCGACTTCAGTTCTGTAATTGAATTCCGGCTGTGTTTTGCTTTGTTTCTTTACGTTCCATAAATGAGTGAAGCCATCCAGTATTTTGTCTTCCTTATTTTGACTTACTTCACTTTGTATAATCCCCTCCAGTTCTATCCATGTCATCACAAGTGATAAGTATGCATCTTTTTTAATAATTAAGTCATATTCTACTGTGTGTACATATATACACATACACATATACATATATGTGTGTGCATATATATATATAAAACATAACTTCTTTATCCATTCATCTGCTGGGCACTTAGGTCGTTTCTATAACTTGGCAATTGTAAATAGTGCTGCAATAAACACAGGAAATCACATATCTTTTCAAATTAGTGATTTGTAAAATTTTTTGGATAGATGCTTAACAATGGAATTGCTGGATCATATGGTGAGTCTTTTTAATATTTTAAGAAACCTCTTTACTGTTTTCCCTAGAGGTTGAATTAGTTTATATTCCTATTAACAGTATACAAGAGTTCTATTTTCTCTACAACCTTGTCAACATTTGTTGTTTCTGGTATTTTTTGATGTCGGCAGTTCTCAGTGTGAGGTGACATCTCACTGTGGTTTTGATTTGCATTTCCTTTTTAATAAGTAATGTCAAGCATTTTTGCATGTGCCTGATGGCCATCTATATGTCCTCTTTGCAGAAGTGCCTATTCACTTCTGCCCATTTTTGGACCAGGTTATTTGTTACTGAGTTGTATGAATTCTTTATATCTTGGACTTTATCTCCTTGTTGAATGTATGATCTGCAAATATTTTCTTCCATTCAGTAGGATGTCTTATTGTTTTACTGATAATTCAAAAATATTCTTGAATTAAATTGCTTAAATCAATGAGAAATTACAGAATTATAAGATTTCTTGAGCAGGTACAATATGCATCACCCAAACTCAGGAGTGTTGCTGCTGTTATTGTTGTTTTGCTTTAAAATTATAACCGTTGTAACGTGTTATTCATGGATATCACTTTTTTTTTTAAACCAGGAAGTTATTCTTGTAACATCTCAATCCCCATATCCACTCTGTGAATAGCCCTGTCTATTCTGCATCTCAAACATCTCTCATTTCTATTGCTCCACCCAAGTCTAACCTCTTGTCCAAGGCACTATCCCACCCCCAATGCTGTCTTATCACTGACTTCTGCCTGTCCAGAATCCATTCTTCATTCTTCAACCAAAGAGATTTTCTCCATATAGAGGAAAAAACATTCATTCTTGCTGTTAATTTTGCTTGTTACCTGTAAGTTTTTTGTAGATTTCACTTATTAGGTTAAAGGAGTTCCATTCGAAGATGACTGAAAACTTTTGTCGTGAATGGATGTTGAATATTGCCAAAAGCTTTCATTATGAACTATAAAAACCTGCCTGTTTCCTAACTACTGAAGAGAACTGGCTGAATGAAAATACAGCTGGAACAGGGAATGATAATATTGTCTGAAATAACTGCATATCTTCTGTCCTTGTAGAAGGGGATCAAGCTAACTGGCAGCGCCTGTTGCCCCCAAACTCAAGGTAACCAGCAACACAGCAAGTCCTTTGAAACTGCCAATTCCATCTCAGTCTGTGGTGGACAGCTGGGACCCATTCTCTAACTCTAAGAGCACCATTTCGGGATGCCTTTAAAAGTTTTGTTTCCATTCTCTCTGCCTTGCTATGCTTTGACAAACAACAATTGTGACATCTCCTACTTGAAATTGGGGATACAGATTACGTATTAGTCACTGGCGGTCTTTGTAATTAGTTATTAAGCTTCAGGTGCCAAACCTCAATGCAAATCTATTCATCGGAGAACAATTAATTAAACCTGACTTTCTCATTAGACACCTATAGTTTCCCTAAGCTTTCATTCAGGCCAGGGAGTCCATGTGTTGGATGTCACCTTATAATCTGTCACATCAGTCATATCATTTCATTTTATCTTACAATATTTGATACTACTTAAAATGACATCTCTTGAAATGATAAGTTCAAAGGACAAAATGCTGGTCATGTAATAATTAAAAGATAGTGTGAAACAAAGAAGACAGTATAAAATATGTTTAGTGACTAATTTCTGTTGCATCAACTTTGAACCATTTTCAAGTCTACATTCTCTCTACCATTCTTTCATATACATCATGCTCAGAACACACTGTATCAACTGGTAATCAGTTTATGGGAAGGTATCTGGGTACCACTCTTAAATTCTTATTCAGTAGGTCTGGAAGCACTCCAGGTGATTCCAAAGTCGGCGATCTGAACACCTTTGGGGAGGTTCTGACCTTTGTTACTGCACTTGCTTCTGTCAGTAATAAGACAGTGTTTCCAAGTTCACAGAAACTCCCAGGCAAAGCTGGGCTTCAGTTAAGCATCCATGAGAAGCCTGGAGGGCTGACCTCATGGGTTAGTCACCATGGAAGTCCACCTGCCATATACATAAGTCAGTAAAGATCCCACAGCCCTGGGAGTGACCAAAGTCACCGTCAGTAAGAGGCGCGATCACCACTGCAGGAGCAGAAGACAAGACTTCAATTTGCCTTTGGAAAATATTTAAACATTGAACTGCCTTCTAGTCCTTTTCTCTCCATGGGTTGAAGTCTTCAGGTCTCTTCTTTGAAACATGAACAACAGTAAAAACCACCCCTGTATTTCATGGAGGGAGAAGAGGGTCACTGAATTTTAGACCAGAAGAAAACACTGAGAGTGCCTCAGTCATCCCCAGCGAGGTGAAACGCAGGTAATGACAGGGTAGAGAACCCAGGCCCTCAGTCCAGGGTTTCCCACCAGAACCTTATAAAACTATTTCATGGCTATTAATTATCAGTCTATCTGTTTAATCTGTGCCCTGCTTCAGAGAAAAATTCAATATACTCCCAGAAAACAAATAAATCACAAGCAACCAGCTAAACCCACTGATTCGCAGGTGGCCTGCGGCTGCCACCCACTGGGGCGGCCCAGCACAAGCCCCACGCCCAGTGGTGCATCTAGTGCACTTGGCCCCTCGAGCAAATACCCTTCCTCTGTCCTAAACAATTACCAATGTAATCAACAACGATGACTAGAAAAGAATGACTGACAATAAAATTTTTCTTAAACTTTGGACACATGACATTACCAGTAAATAAGTTAAAAAAAAAAAAAGGAAATAGAAAAAGAAAGAAAAGAATACAGTACAAACATGCAAAAACAATAATTGGTATATTTTCATGCCATTTACATATTTCAAATGGGACAAAAACTTAAGAGCTACACAGTAATCTGTCACAAAATGAACACTACAATTAAATAACAAAAAGGCCTCCCTGGTGACCTAGGGGTTGAGTCTCAGCACTATGGCCTGAGTTTGATCTTCAACCAGGGAGGGGACCCACATGGCACAGCAGACCTCTCCTGCCTCGCCCACTGCTCCCCTCAGCAGTGTGTTTCAGTAGATCCACTTTTTCTGCTTCCCACTCAGTCTCTGGTGAATCCTCTCATCCCTCTGTACCTGTGGCCTACACCCCAGTTCTTCTATGCAAAAATAAATAACAACAAGAAAATGACCGACAAACTTCAATTTTAAGGATATAACTCAATCAGTAAAATATTTTCTATATGAATTAATATTTTCTCTTACAAAAATTTTACACCTCTTGGTTTTGCTGTTTTAAACACAAATAAAAACTCCAGTAGTCACACAGCAATAGCATTAAGTAACTGAAGTTTTGTTTCTTTGCATCTGTATTCATTGTGCTGTGATTATCACTTAGACCTGTAGGGTCAGAGAACAATCAGGCCTTTCTACCCTCTCACCACTGTGATGATGGACATCTGCGGTGCTGCGAGCATTCCAGGGTGGACACGGGCTTAAATGGACGGTGTCATGAGGACGCCAGAACCAACAGAACCAACAGGACCGACAGTACTCATGAGCAGCAGAAGCACAGAGAGAGAAGCAGCAGCTGAAAGGGTGAGATGCGCTGGGGGCCGGGAAGCCTGCCAGCCTCCCAGCCCCCCGGCACCCATGCCTGCCATGCACCTGGCCATCTCTACTAATAAAAGCAGAAATGCCACCGAGGGCTCCAAGACTCCTTCCTTTACCCCCCCCCCCATCTGCTAGGAACCATCCCAAACCTTGCCCCTATGATGCCCTTCCTGCCGTTACAGACCCCATAGTGTTAATGCCGGGGTTGTGCATCCTGGGTCTGGATGCATCACTGTCCCCATAGCTAACTGGAGTGATATTAGACTGGGACAGATTTACTCTCCAAAGACTGTATGTGTGAAGTCAGTATGTGGAGTGGCCAGCGAGGGCAGAGCAACAGAAAGACAACTGCATAACACGGAATTCTCTAACTTTCATACAAAATATAACTACTAGAGGACAACTGATATGCATGTTTGTACTGTAATACCTTAGGTGTAAATGTGAAGCTTACACATACTTTACTAAAACTCAACAGTAGCCACAGTAGTTGTCTGTAACGTAGACCAACAACATTTATTGTAATTTATGTTGACCTTATATAAAATTGGCAGGGTATGGCAATAGTTAAAAGCAGACTACATGTTAGGTTATCTACAAAGAAACAACAGCTAGCGTCATGCTTCGTGCTGAATGACTGAATACTTCTTCCTAAGATGGTGAACGAGGCAAGGATGTCCTCCTTTATTACACACACTCAACTTTGTATTCAAGTTCTAATCATTACCCAAAAAGAAAGGAAAAAGATGAAAATGAAAGAAAAGGCATAGGTATTAGAAGGGGGAAAAATTATCTTTTTTTCACAGATAACACCATGATAGAAAACTCTAGGGAATCTACATATACACATATACACACAGCTACTAGAACTAAAAAGTTGAATTTAGTGATGTCATCGAACACAAGGCTAATACATAAATTCAATCTATCAATTCAACTATTTCTGTACACTAACAATGAACATTTGGGAAAAATATATACTTTCATTTACAAGACATCAAAAAACATGCCCTGCTTTGGAGTAACTATGAAGTATGTGTAAAACTTATAGATCAGGACTATAAAATACTAAGATCTAACAAATGAGACATATATCATGATCACAGTATTGTTAAGATGGTAATTCTTCCCCAAATTGATACACAAATTGAATATAATCTTAATCAAAATTCCAGATTACAATTTGACAAATTGATTCTAAACTTTACATGGATATGAAAATAGCTTAAGATAGCAAAGCAATTTCAAGGCTTTCTATAAAACCACATTAATCAAAACAATGTAATAATGATAAAAGTCTAAACATGTAGATAAATGGAACAGAGTTAATCTAGAATAGATTCTCAAATATGTGGTTGAGCAATTTTTCAGCAAAAACCATTTTTAGCCAAAGCATTTCAATGGGATAAAGTGATACTTCAACAAATGGTGCAACAAATCCAATGAGAACAAATGGATACCCATGTGGAAAAGTACAAGTGTTGACCCTTATTTCACAGATATGCAATAATTAACTCAAAATATGTAGTAGACAGCATGTAAATGTGAAAACTGTGAAACTTATAGGAGAAAACTTAAAAGAAAAATGTTTCTAACTTGGTACAATAAACATTTCTTATATGGGACATAAAATCACAAGCCATTAAATTTGTAATTGGTAAATTGGGTTTATATGAAACTAATACTTTGCTCATCAAAAAACACTTTTAGAAAAATGGAAATGAAATCATAGAATGGGAAAAACATTTGCGATACATACAACTTACTAATATGTAGAATATATAAAGAACTAATATAATTCAATTATGAAGTCAGAAATGATTAAATATAGGCATAGTAGCTGAAAAAAATCCTCACAAAAGATTATATAAATGACCAATAATGAGATATCACTTCATGCCCAGTAGAATGACAAAAATAAAATACCTACTGTACAAAATGAAGTGATGTAAGAAAATAAAATGCAGGGCCTCCCTGGTGGCGCAGTGGGTTAAGCAACGCACTATGAAGCAAACCGCAGCCACTGCAGCATGAGTTCGATCCCTGCTGCCGGCCAGGGAGGGGACC
>JAGFMF010011381.1:9901945-9938775 GCA_019455555.1 Galemys pyrenaicus
AGTGTACTTCTGTTGATCTGCCTGTTCTGCTCCACGCTCTCTGTGGTGAATCTTCTCACCCTCCCACGCCTCTGGCCTGTACCCCAGTGCTTGTATGCATAAATAAATAAATCTTTAAAAAAAAAAAAAAGAAAATAAAATGCAATGAAAGAGACAGACAACGCTAAGTGTCACTGAGAATACCCAGTGTCATGTACATGTGGCACTCACACACACTGATGATAAGAGAGTAAAAGATGACTGCTACTTTGTAAAACATCTTAGCAGTTTCTCACCAATTTAAACATATACTTACCATACCACCCAGTAAGTCCACGCTAAGTATTTATCTAAAAGAAATTCAAACATATATCTATGTTTTGTCCATAGCAGCTTTTTTATGCTTATATAATACTCCCAGAAGTACCCTGAATGCCCATCAACAGAAGAATGGATAAACAATTTATGGTATGTCCATACCATAGAATGCAGTTCAGCAATATAAAGGTAGAATCCACTAATAAATACAGTAACATAGAATTTCAAACACTTAATAAACAAAGGAGGCAATTTATATAAAATTCCTACAATGACAGAAAGCATATCAGTGGTTGCCTGGGAAAAAGGGGAGATTTACTGAATGGGACAGAGGGAAACTCTGGGGGCTGTGGAAATATACTGCATCTGAACAGAGCTGATTCTATACATTTAAAACAAAAGCATCACTATAAAATTCATTAAAAAGCAACACCCCCCCCCCCAGTTCCCTAAATGTACCACTCACCTAGGTGTAAGGTTATAAAGGGGACACTGTACACCATGGGCCCTCCAGGAAAATATATATTTGACTACCCAGTGGCCCTTAGATGGAGAGAACTAGCCCTAGGTGAACCCCAACATGAGCCTGGCCAAAGGCAGAAGGGCATACTCTATGCTCCCCCCCGCCCCACTCTCAGATTCCCACTTCCCTTTCTGCAGCAATTAGCTCTGAGTAGAGAGCTCGTCCAGCAAGAGGCACCAGGCCTCCAAAGGAGTAAACTAGAGGGGAAGAAAGAGTACAAGAATTACAAGACACCCTTGGCCTGTTTTATAACCTGCTCAGTCAAAATAACCATTATTTATTGGTGACTCTCTTTGTACCAGACGCTACAGTGAGACTTTTCCATGTTATCTTATTCAATTCTTCCAATAACCATAGTTGTAACACCTTATGTTATGCCAGTTTAGAGAGGAAGAAGCAAAGGTGCAGAGATACTACCAAACTACGCCAAGCTGTCAAGGCTAGTGTATGGCAGAGTTGAACCCAAGCAGCGCGATGTCAGAGCCTGCGTTCTCTACCACCACACTGCCTAGCTCCTGACTGCCCATCCTCCTGAGCTGCACCTCCCACAAGGCAAGTGCACAGAGCCAGGGGCAGGCTCAGAGGATGTTGTTCGGAACAATGGGACCCAGGTCCAGAACACAGAGTTCTGTTCTCTCTGCTCCAACTCCATCAAGAGTGCCCAAAGTTCAGAATCCTATTAAGTCATTTTCTCTATTAATCAAATATAGAACTTCTTTTAAGAGACACCAGCATTCTGGTTATTCCCATGCGCTATAAATATGTAATTTATGGGGAAAATGGGAACTCTGTGTCACATTCAAATTGAGGGCTATTTGAAGAAAGGGGAAAAATATCCCATCGTATTGAGTCATGGCGGAAAATAACTACAGTAGATCATACTAGTAAATAGGAATGTAAAAATAGCTTCTGTTTGGAAGTGCAAATGCAATGTTAACGTGCCCTTGAGTATATTTCAAGTATTTTTCATTAAGCGTTTCATTTTTCATTTTCATTTTAACAACCTGATAAGTCCCCCCCCCCCGCCCCGTTAAACCAAGGTCAAAACATTATAGATGCCAACATGAAAAACCTTATGATCGATGTTCTCAACTCCCTTTGAAAAGAAACTAAGGCAACCGCTCTTTGAAAACAGACCAGCATGGCACATAGTTCATTAGTCACTGAAGAACAGGGTCCTTGAGACTGGGTCCCTGGCTGATTTTTCCTTGGCTTGTTGAGATCACCAAGTTCAATGTCGGGCAAACACCTCCTTTTTCTTTGCCCCAAACTCCCTTTTTCCAGGAGGCTGTGGAACTCCTCCCTTGCAAATCCACCCACCCCAACCTCGCAGTCTACTGAATGCTCCCAAAGCTGGCATCTGACCACAGCAGAGAGCAAGCCAGCCAAGCTGGGTCTCTTTGAGTCCTTTGCCAAGACTTTTCTGAATGTGAAGGAAAGAAAGTGAGCATGCGCAGGAAATGTGAGCCAAAGCTGCTGCGGGCTGGGTGTCGGGCTAAGTGGGGACGGGGGTCTGAGAGGCAGAACTCTTCCTCTGACATCCTGAGTGAGTGGTTCTTCCAGCCACCAACCTGGTGCCTTCCAGGTATTGAGTTACAAGGAGTGTTTATTTTTTTTAAAGATTTATTTATTTATGCCTACAAGAGTTAGGTACAGGCCAGAGGGGCAGGAGGCAAGAGGACTCACCAGAGACAGAGTGGGGAGCAGAACAGGCAGATCAACTAAAGTACACTGCTGAGGGGAGCAGTAGGCGAGGCAGGAGAGGTCTGCTGCACCATGTGGCCGGGGATCAAACTCATGCTACAGTGCACCGATGCTTCACAGTGCTACGCTCAACCTAGTACACCACCAGGGAGGCCCACAAGGAGTGTTTATTGTAGACAAGGCACTGACAGTCTACAAGGGGCCTGGGGTCTGCTTTCACCCCTCTCAGATCTAAGTGAAAGGCACAAATGAAAGAATTCTCAGCAACCGCTTATCAACAGCCAGACACTCCAGCTTCGATTCTGACTCAGGTACTCCCAGGAATTTCACCCAGTTCCTCCTGCTTACCCTTCACAACAACCCTATAGAGAAAGGGACTATCACTACCCCTATTTTATAAATGAGAGACAGAACCAAACAAAACTTCAAGATCTTAAGTAACGTGCCCATGAGTTATTAGTCTTTTGACATCACTCTGCTGGAAACTATGTCTCTGTTTGGTCTAGGTGTGGACTGCTTTCTAACCATTCTTGATCTAAACTAAAGCTTGATGAAAATATTTCCATTTTTTAGAAAAAGGACCTACAATATGGGAAGCTAAGCCCAATATCTGGACTTGCCCAGCAAGTCCATCAAAATGGAAATGTTATGCTCAGACACCCACATCAGCTGAGGTGTTCAGGGTAGGGTTAGAAGAAAGAGCTCTGATTTCTCCAGCATGAGACTTTTTAAAAACAGCATTTTTAAATTGTGGTATAATAGCCTTATAGATTTAAAATCTACCATTTTGAATTTTTTAAATACAGACTGACTTGAGAGGCCTTAAATGCACTCACATTGTTGGGCAAGTATCACCACCATCCATCTCCAGAACTATTTCAACAGAAACCCTCAACTCATTAAATATGAACCCCCAATCCCGCCTCCCCCATTGCTCCTGGCAACTATCCTTGATTTTGCTATGGTCATGAATTTGACTATTCTAAGTACCTCATGTTAGTGCTACGGTATATGCTTGATTTTCCATCCCTCTGAGAACTTACAGAGACCTACTATTTGCCCAGCACTGTGGCAGGCCTTATGAGGGGAATAATCAAGTAAGAGATCTGATTCCCACCAGGGGTCATCAGGGCTGTGAAGGCAAGGCTCACTTCTAAGAAATACTGTGTAATGTGCACAACACCGCCTTGGAGGAAGGGAAATTCGGATGAGGAAGAGAGCCTTATGACCTGGTAGAGTCTAAGAAGCCTTCACAGGAGTAACTCAGGAATGAGAACACAATTTGGTTAGGCAGAGAGGAAGATTTTGGATTCACAAATCTAGGGAGGCTACTAGTCCCAAGTAGCCCAGCCACCGCCAAGTGGCCACAGCATTCTGACCTGGTTTCTCTGAAGGCATGATGGGAAACTCTGGGCCCGTGAATCAGACTCCCACTGGTATCCCTAAATCATGAATGCAACAGTCCCCTGTTTATACTATTGCAAAAGAGACACACATGTTTTTGTTGTTGTTATTCTTTATAATTATCTTAGAAAAGAGCTAAACCAGCTCTTTTGTTGCAAGTTTGTCTTTTTCCTTCAGTAAAAGGAATGAGTAAGAACTTCTGAAACGTGTGGAATGCGTGACACCAGGATCGGGTCACATCAACCCTGACCATAGCTCAGGACACGGATCCCTGGAGTGGCGGTGAGATAAGCCCGCAGATGCTTGCTCTAACCAGCCATGAGTCCTTTGAACGCTGCTCCCTACTCTGCACCCCACTGCTGGCACTTGCAGCAGTGATCAATGGAGCGGCACCCACCAGGCTGTCTGCAGGGTCACCTCCCTCCTCCCAGGTCTCCTCCCTCTCCTCCTCCTGCTGGGTCTGCTTTCCTTTGCTTATCCAAGCACAGTCTGTCCAGGGACACTGGGGGAGGCAGTAAAGAAAGGCTGCTCTGCTGTCACTCATATTGCTCTGTCTTCCCTGTTCTGGTCTTTCTCTTCTTCCTCTACTCCCTTTCCTTCACTTTAAGAGTGGCAGTAATTTTTTTATTATTATTATTTTAAAAATTTAAAGAAAGAGACCCTGCTTTCAGACACAAACATTTCTGGATGTGTCCTGAAGCATACAGGTTGGATTCTGATTGTCCCGTCAACTGTATGTATGAAATTGCCAAGTGCAGCAACCAGAAAGTCCACCACGGGCCTTAAAGAGGCACTTCAGGCCCTAGAAGAAGGAAAACGTGCCATGGCAGCAAGTGGGTCCTGCCCGCATAACCTGCCAGCCTCCCCTGTCACAGGCAGGTAGTAGTTTCTGCTTAAGGGATGCACATATACCGCATCACATTGCAGGCTGGTGAACTAATGGATTCTAAGAAGGGTTGAAATTTTGAGATAAATCCTGCACCACCCCTAATAGTGCTGAGAAATATAAACTAGTTTCTAATTAAAAATTAGAATAATTTCTAATTTCACGCCTCTGTGAAATTCCCCTAAGAAAGGAGCCATTCCTTTCTGCTACCAGTGTTTTCCTCTCATTCTGTGACTTGGAAAAGGCTGTCCTCGGGGAAACTACTATGGAGAGCTGAATACCCCATGGGTGTAGTCCACCAACAGCAGCTCAGTCTCAAGTATACCAGGGCTAGTAAAAGACATCAAAGAGAATAGGAACCTACAAGCCAATCTGGTGTTACTTGCTACCACGCTCTAGTCTATCCATTCTCTGGTCTACATTCTACTATACACTGAACAGGTTAAATCTCAAAAAAGTATCTCAGTTCTGGTCCACAGTATTGCAAAATTCCAACTGGTCTATGTAGCTCTATTACATTTTTTCAAACACATTCCCAGTAGTTCCCCCAAGAGTCACTACAAAACTCTTGCTAAAACTATCTCCAGGATAAACTCCAATCTTAGCCCACTACATTCTGAGCAAAAAGGGACTTGCACTTATATATAGTTACAGTGAAAATGTCAAGTTTCAAAGATAAATTTTTAAAAATTCATACATCTTCAAGCCAAAAGCCAACCAACTGAAATAAGCATAAAATCCATGTTAACATTTTCCTAATATTAAATGACAGAAAATGATAAAATTAGAAGATGAAGAAGTTGGGTCTGAAAAAGTCTAAATGTAAGCACTGAAAAAAGTGCATCTTGTGGGGATAATTTTTGCTAAAATCACAATTACAAACATAAATTAAGACATTATTTGAAAGACACATTATTTATTGTTTCAAAAAAAATAAAGCCCCTTTTATTTTGGCATGCATTTCTTTCATTACTTTCCCTTCTCCCCCAGCCTTGCTTCCTGTGATTACCTCTCCAATACTCTGAAGCCTAGTTCTTGTCTCAGTCATTGCATTTTGTCTTAGTCATTGCATTAAGAGGAACCCAAACTAAGGAAGTAGAAACTGGAGTGGCCCTGGAAAGTAGATTCTTAAAACTCTTGAACTGTAATCCCACTGGATGGTAACACACACCCTATTTCTCGTGTGATGGTAGCACAGAGATCCTCATACCTGTGGCAGATGAAGATGAGGAACAAATGGAAGTGGAAATGCTGGTTTATGTAGTAGCTTCAGCTGGTGCTATAAAATATACACATCCAGAAGTACCGACCTGCAGAACATCAGAGTAGCTTATGAAAGTCTCAGCTAAGGGACCACCCTTGCAGGAATGCAATGCTACCTCCAGGGTACGCTACATGCACTAAATCGATGGTTTTATAGGTTTGCCCAACAGCTAGAATATATGGTTCCTCAATACTGTATGCTTTCCAGGGACACAATTCCTGGGTCCACAGTGCTTCAATAATGTGGTAATAGAAGTATCTAGAACACCCCATCCTCTCCTCATCTTCAGCTCTTCAAACTACCTTCCAATGTTTGTTTAGACCAGCAAGCTGTAGAGAGCTAACATTGCTCCCACCTTCTCAAAAAGAGCAATTCTGAGGTTCTCATAAAGCCCATAGAGCAAACCAGTTTTCCAGCCACCTTCCCTACCACCACCATGTTTCCTAAGCTTCATGTCTGATTATGTTCAGCAAACTTTCCTTTGTCCTTCCCTTTCTTTCTGCTAACTTTTCCCTCCTCCTATCTTTCCTTTCTGCCCTTTTTCCTTCAGCCACTGCCAAGGATGCATATAATTAAGGAAAAACTAAATAATTTAGGGAATTGGAAAAAGTAAAATCTAGGCAGAGAAACAGATTAGCACACAGGAAAGTTGAGAATATGGAACTGGTAGATAAATGTTTTAAGTGGATTTGTGCACCTCAAAAAAAAAAAAATGTTGAAATCCTAGCCCTGGGAGCCCATGGATGTGACCTTATTTGAAACAGAGTTTTTGCAGATGTATTAAACTAAGAGAGGCCATTGGAGTGAGGCTTCATCCAATATCATTATTAGGAGGAAACTTGGGCACAGAAGCACAAGGAGAATGCCATGTGTCAGCAGAGGCAGAAGCTACATGACACAACTGCAAGCCAAGGACTGCTGGCCACCTCGAGCTAGGAAGAGGCAGGGAGGAGTCCCCTCCACAGGCATCAGAAGGACAGTGGCCATCATGACACCTTGATATCAGATTCTGAACTTCCAGGACTGTGAGAGAACAAATTTCTGCAGCTTTAGGCCACTTCATTTGTGGCACTTTTTTTTTTACAGTAACTGGGTATCCCAAATTTGACTTTAACCTTCCTACAGCTAAAGCAAGAGATAGTCTATTATAAGGTCCACAGAGCCCACAGGATTAAAGGGTCCCATTTGTTCAAGGGGTGTAGCACTTCTCATGATACTGAGGATGAGAGAAGGGTCTTTTGTCTGGATCCTTATGAAAACAACAGCAACAACAAAAACCACCTAGAATGCAGTGGATGACTGAAGTGGATGATTTGATGGCACTAGCCCTGAAAATGAATTTATGTCGCTGTTTCCTATAAGGTGCCTCCCTGAGTGCAGATGGCATGGTCCCAAGGAAGAGCTCATTAAAAGCACATAGAAGAGCCAGAAATGAAAGAAGGACGTTATCACCAACTTCATGGAAACAAAAAAGGAATTCTATGCACAAACTGTATACCAACACATTAAACAACTTACGTGACATAGACAAACCCTGGGAAAAGACAAAGAACCAAAGACTCAAGAAGGACTAGAGAACCTGAACGGACTTATCACAAGTGAAGAAACTGAGTTATCAATAACAAAGAAACTACCTAAAAAGAAAAGTCCAGCTCCAGATGGCCTCCAGGTTGAATTCTCTCAAACATGTAAAGAACAATTAATATCAGTTCTTCACAAATTCTTTCCAAAGACAGAAAAAGAAGGAATACTTCTCAATTTATTGTAGGTGGTCAGTGTTACCCTGGCACCAAAACCAGACAAAAACATCACAAGAAAAGAAAACTACAGACCAAAAAGGATGTATAGGATATACTGAAACATCACAGTCCAGTGACACAGTTATGATTTCGTGTTGTGGTTACCTCATAGTTTTCTAGAGTTGTTTTTGATAAGGGTTAGACAGCAGGTTTCAGAGCGTAAATTTTCTTTACTACCAGCGAAATGTAGGTGCTTATGTGCTGCCAACTTTCAGAGCAGGGAACAGAAAGGAGATTCTCTTATAAAAATATATTATTTATTGTTAAATGCCTGGTGAAAATTAAGGGAACTATCACTAGCAAAAGAAGAACTACAGATTATTATTCTTGCTGAAACCTGAACAAAAAATGTGAGACCCAAAGGAGAGTAATAATATATTTGAGATATATTTTATAATTTGATTTAAAAAGATAATATTATTAAAAGAGTTTTCAGGCTTCTTTTCTCTGGACTTTAAAAGAAATCCAAAATACATCTTACTAGCACAATAAACATGTCATTGCAGGAATCCAGTTCTATCCTTCCCAGGGCTGCCATTTCTGAGAAGTTGTACCTGTTCTCAACTTAGTGTAGCACTTGACTCTTTCCTCTTACAAAAACACTTTCCTCTTATATTTTCACTTTCATCCTGGAGCTGCATTTCTTACTGTCTAACTGGAGGGCAAGATTCTAATCTTCCTGAGGGCAAGAAAGGTTTTTTGAATTACCCAACTCTTACTCAGGTTTAGAACAGTGCTTTGTTCATAACCAGCTCTTACTAAAACCTCCTCTATGAACTAATAAAAATATCATATATCTCTTTACATAGTCAGTGAAAAGCCAAATGGGTTTTTAAAGTATTCAAAGTAAATAAGTCTCTTAAAAGGATTGTCTGACACAACATGCTTTAAAAATATGTAAATTAAAATGAAAGAAGTTATGGCTTTGACTTGATTCATTTATTCCAATTACTTTTCTGTTAATCAGATGTCCATAGCTTTAAGTGTTGCCTTTGGGGAGAAGTATTATTCTAATAAAGTTCACATTGCAAAATTATCCCTTTAAAATTTCTTTTTCTGAAACCAGCTTTGGAAAGGTAAGGAGAAACTCTGTTTATGCATTTTTAGACTCTACAAAAAGAATGAAGTTTTAAAAATGACTTGAACCAAAACATGTCAAGTGGATTAAATTAATATAACCAGTTACTCCCTCTCCTCTTTGAAGAGGATTACAGGATCTCTGCCCGTTGTCATGTGACAACATGAGTGACGTGAGTCTTCCTAAAGAGAGCTTACTTTCCTCCACTGACGGCTGGCTTTGTCCTGTAACTTCCTTGGGCCAACGGAATGTTAGCAGAACCGAGACATGCCAGCTCTCTTAAGTTCCAGAGTGGCATGGGCCAGTAGTGTATAAGAGCTGATTGTTACATTTCCAGAAACTTGGCAAGCCGCTTGTTAAACTGTTAGTAGTCTGAAATCAGCCATGGTGGGAGGCTTTACATCATGGAAATAACAAATCAGGACTCCTCCCTCAAAGCTGGGTCCAGAACACAGTGCATTTGTCTCCAGTAGGCTATCTTTCTGTCTTGACTGGAATAAGGGAAGCTGGTGGACTAGAGCTAAAGCTGCCTGTAGCAGTTGTCATCTACTTAAGCAATGAATCTTTGTTATTGTAAATGACTCCGTGTAGGTGGTATTTATTACCTCAGCACAATTGGTCAGAAGCTAACTGATACACTGTGCTAGTGTTACCATTTTGTAGCGAATACAAGTGAGCCCTCCCTTTACCTAAATCTCCCTTGGGAGATTTCTTCTAATCGCTTGTGGCAGCACACACCTTGAACCTGAAAGAATGAAATTACACTCAGAGACTCAAGCCCGGGAATCCAGGTCTTGGAAGGTTAATGCAAAAATACGCCACAAAATTTACAGTTAAACAATGACTAAGCGCTGTCATTTTCAAAACTCGGCAAACACTAACCTGTCATTTGTGGACGTGGATGGTTTGGGAGTGAACCCCACCAGTTCTTCCACGTACCTGCCACACACTACCATCCCCCCCTTCCACCACCCCTCCCCCAAAACCCAGAATTGAGCGCTGTGTCTTTAAGGGGGACGCGGGGAGGTTGCTGCACAGGACAAAATGTCTGCGAGGATCCTGGATCCGAGGTGATCCCAGACGCTCAGCCTGTAGCCCGCCCCTGCCGAGCTTCGTGGGTGATGGGGTGAGTGTGGGCGCGGGGACTCGGTGGCGCAGCCCAGAGGGCGCCTAGGGGCTTCCTGCCGCTGTGGCCGGTTTGGGGGCTGGAAGTTGCTGGGGTGCGGGGCAGGGCAGTGAGGTGAGCCGGGCTGCCGGGGCCTGGGGTCTGCAGGTGAGTCAGAACCCCCAGTAGCCACAGCCCGTTGTTATTGCAGACTCGCTTAGGCTGGGGGCCTGACTAGTGCCTTGCTAAGATGCGGGATTCTGCGTAAGGGCCCATTTCATTTCCTTCAGCACCTCATTTTTGCACCTTCTCTACAGTCTCCCTGAAAAAGTTATGTGGGAATATGGAGAACCATCCACTTTCCTTTTGTTCAAGTTGCCTTACTGCAGACCAGAAGTCCTACTTTTAACAGTGCAAGGGTTTGGGTGCCCTGACGTGCGTTTTCTCCACTTGAGACCTCACTGTTTTGCACGTTGGGGAGTAACCCAATGCAAGCCAGCCACTCAAAGAAGAATCGCTAGTCCCACTTCCACGGTGCTCAAACAAAAGAATTTTCTGAACTGTTCGTAGTATACTGGAGCAGCTTGCTGGAATTAATTACACTGACCAAATGCCTGTAGCTTGTTGAGCAAAGTTATTTTTCCCTCTTTTAAGTAAAAAAATAAGTATCTGCCACCACTGGAACGTCTAATTAGCCAAGACTACAAAGATAGAGTGTTTCAGAGAAACTGTTGTAGCAATAGTTTAATAAATTAACAAAATTAGGATATTTTCTGGACTTTCCATTAATGTATTAAATGTACACTTTATTATTTATTTATTTGATCAAAGTAACTTGAGGCAAATGACAGTAAAAGGTATTTAGCAAAATGTAAATAAAAGGCCAAAAGCCAAACCCAAGTAATTCACAATTCAGAAAATCTTTTGTATTACGAAGGTCTTTGAAGTAGGGCAACTTTATATCCTTCGAATTCATATTAAATTATGCACTTTACAAGATAATGTAGATTAACACCCTTCGTTCTAAGAACAAATGTATCAAAGTAGTGTAGACCTGAAATAAAGGTGAACTGTAAGTCAGAACACTTTACAGTGGGAATTTTAAAAAATACATGAGTAGAGAGATTGCTTCTGAGCCTTTCAGCTCTGGGCAGAGTTATCCAAGAGTTTGGCTTACCACAATTAAAGACTATCTCGATTCATCAGATAATTCACTGTAGACGCAGTACATTTTTTTCCACACTTGCCCCCTTTATTGTCTAACCCAGGTATCCACATTTTTACATTTTTGAGGCATTTTTACCTGCCTTTTAACTTCAACTAAGCCTACAGCTTGGTGTTTCCAGACCAATATAGCTCACTGTCTGGATCTGTTTATAAATAGATGGGCACATGTCAGTAAACTACTATTTCAACAGAGATGGACAGGTAACAGATGAATGAATGAATTTTGGTCTCCTTGATACTTCAGCTGTCAAGGCTAACTATTTGTTTTAAATAACAAATAAAAAAATAAAAACATAGTAATTTGTTTAATTATTGTTTTGCTTTAAGTTACTGGTAGATGAAGTAAATGAAAATGTTTTCAGTGTTTCTACACATCTGCATGGATTTCACCTTAGTATGATTCTCTCACATAAGGTCCAGGCTCAACTCCACATAATCCAATTGAAGTGATGAACCTTGACAACCTAAACAACAAATAAAGTTCTAATTCATTTGTTACTTGTTTTTGATAACTCTGCTTGATTCTCTGACCTTTAGCCTGCCTAACATTTTGTGTATGTACAAGCATAGGTTTAAAATAATAAAATTAACTTTCATGGGTGGTGTATAGGATGATTCTCAATGTTACAGTCATAGTTACACAAATTATTCATCTAGATTTTGATCTTTTCTTTTATCCTCTACATTGCTATTCAGGGATATAAGATGAGGAATCTAGGTTTTAATCTGATAGGTTATTAGAAAACCAGAACTTCTTTAAAAATAGACTCAGATGTAGAGGTAATTAACGTGAGTTTATTATCATCTTACATAGACTAAATCTTTTTACCATCCCTCCCAGATAATGGGTCTTCAAATGAAATGCGCCATAGGGGAGTTCAGAGGCACCACGGTACCAACAACACTATTCTCTCCCATTTCACAAAGTGGCTAGAAATCATCCCCATTTCCGCCTACCCCCCTGGAACTAGACTGCAATATTTCCAGTGTTAATTTCTTGCTAATAGTGCTTTTATTTAATTGCAAGAAATATTATTTTAATATATGAGCGTGGGAGCCTAGTTGTATGACTCAAGCACGAGACCTTTACTTGTGAGAGTCTGCACTGGTGGTAATGTGTTTTTGTAAATTTTTGCATCATGAGGGCAGTGGGGAGGGGAAAAGCTGCTGAAGAATGACTGTTCCACACTAATGTCTGAATTAGGGCCCCTTGGCCAGTGCTTTCCCACTATCACAAGTAGACACTGCTCTGACCTTTACCATTATCAGAATTATTGGTGGCAGTATCTCTCACCATCAGCTGGTGGGATTCTGTGGGGCAGGGACCAGACTCCCCTTGGTATCCCAGGCAGTAGGGACTACCTGACTGTGAACAAGTGCTCTGGAGTGTCTGAATAAGCGTGGAGTGAATGGTGTAAGCAAAAGAATCACATTCATTGAACTTTTTTGATAGTTTTAAAACTGTGAAGGGGCTCTTATTTTTCACTTGTTAGCTAAACATCAGTTAATGGGCATGTGGTTTTATTGGGTACCCGGTAAGGCAGAAATGTAAATATCATAGGATTCTAGCTAACCAGACCTCCCATTTTCTTCTACCTGAGTCATGAGCAACATATTTTGCATGAAGGTCAGCTTGGAAAGTGAAAATAAGTTTAACCTGACTGGGGAAGTGGATCTGTGATTTTTTCTCTCCATATATTTTTTTGTATTCAAAAATCCCCTTAATTTTTCAGACTTAAACTACTTATGTCTTGCTAACAGAATGTAAAAGAGAAAACTAAGATTGCATTTTAGCCACTAAGATCTTTATGTGAGCAGTAAATACTGGTAGCTTTTTGTTCATGCCTTGAGTTTATACAGCACTGCAGAATCCAACAGTGAGATTGTTTGCATTATCTGATTTCAGCCACCAATTTAGAAACAGATGAGCTTATCATTTCCCTTAACAGATGGGCAGATGGAGACTCGAGTGAGCTCGGACCAAGAAATGTCGAGTGGGACCTACCCCATATAATGCAACATCCCCGGAGCACCTGCCCTATACCAGGTTGATGAGTGAAATGGCTGCTCTCCCATTGCACCCTCAGTCTCCTATTGATGTAGGACCTACTTCTCTTGGTCAGGGAACAGTAAAAACTCCCACACTGAGCCACCCCCAAATGAGTTCCCTCCAAGGTCAGATGGTGGCACACTGTGTGTACAAGATCTCTGAGTGGCTGTCGTGGACTTTGCTACAGGATTATTCATTCCAGCCTCCACAGTTAAGATTGCCTAGCACTGCTTGAGTTCATGTGCCTGAGGACTGTTTCATGCCAATTATTTTTAGTTATGTATAGACCTAAGTGATATATTCTACCTAAATGTAGAAGCAAGATCATAGGCAGGCTTTCTAAGCACCTTTTTTCTTTTCATTTTTCTTACTCCTGTCACATTAGCTATACAGCCTCCTCAACCCATAGGTTATGTGGGGGGGGGGGGGGGTGCACATGTGCTATACAGATCTCTACGTTGTGCNGGGGGGGGGGGGGGGGTGCACATGTGCTATACAGATCTCTACGTTGTGCACTCTTCTATATTTTGCTTTCTTCCCTGAATAGTTCCTTCAGTAATCTCTTCAGATCATCTGACAGCACTCCAATCTCTCCTGTTTAATGAGTTCTTACTGTTCCCTGATGTGACTATACATTATTTCATCCACCTATTCTCCTGCTGATAGGCATTCCTTTGTTCCCAGTCTTCTAAATTAGCACTGGAATAAACATCCCTAATACATATAACTACATATGGCAAGTAAAACAGAATTTTACAGAATAGATTCCCAGAAACCCAGAAACCCCTGATTGTCTATTTTTAATTGATTACCAGATTGCTTTCCTGAAAGCCTTCACAGCCCTATTAGTAATGTATGAGTAATACATCCTTTTTCTGACTCCCTTCTAGCTTTAGCTGGCAGATCTTTATATTTTTGTTACTGTGATGCATATAAAATGAGACCTCATTGTTACTGAATAGCACTTTCTGAACATAATTCATACTGTGTCTATTCACAAACTTCCTGCTACTTGATTTCGCTCTTAGGTCATTTGCCTATTCATATTTTTCTCCCCTTTTCCTATTGGGCACTTTGTCTTCTTCTTGTCACTTTGTAAGATCTCTGTGTATCCGGGTTATGGCTGACGAGTGTAAAACTCTCCAAGCCAAGAGATGCTAACTAGGCGGCTTCTCTCCTACCACACTGTAGGGGCAATTTAAATGAGAACTGGGCAGTCTGTTATGACTTGTGGCCACAGACTGCTAGTCTCTGTGTAGATACTAAGTCTGAACAGGAGACTTAAGTGGAGCCAGACTGTAGCTGTGTGTGGAGGACTGAGAAGGTGAGGCAGTTGCGTACCGTGCTGCCTTCCACTGGTTAAGACCTCCGAGAGCCAAGGCCTGCCAAAGCAGAGGATGTCCCTCTGCCGCCCTCAGAGGGGCAGCACTGTGCTGGCCAACATTTGTGGTGCTACCTGACCTGGCACAGATGAGGCCTTCCACCAAGTCTAAAGGATTAAGGCTTCGGAATCAGTGCTTCTCACCCCTCTTTCCACATGCACTCTTCTGAGAGATGGTATTCATGTATGTGCCTCTCCCTAGGACAGTCCAGATCTGAAGAAACCAGAGACATCTTACAGGGAAGTAAAGCATGACAGTTATTGTCACCTTTGGCACTTTTAGGGGAACATCAGTAATGACGATTCTGAGATTGTGGCACAGGTAAGAGACTCTGTAGGTTTTGTGCAATTTTGAATACCCAGCTCAAGAATGCAAGGCCAACTCTTGATATTATGCAAAAACTTTAAATCTCTTTTGATTTAGAAAACAGGTTCATTATATTATTCTCAGCATGCTTGTGTCTATTCAGTAATTTAAAAAAAAAAAGGAACTCTGGAAAGATGAGATTCAAATGTAGAAGGAAATAGAATTCTAAAAAAAAGTGTAGAAAACAATTTTAGTTAAAGTTCGGTAACAAAAATATTTTTAAGACTAAAACCTTTTCTGTTTACTAACCATTTCACATAATCAAACGTCTAAAGTTATTCTTAAAGGAGTTCTGTAACTCCCCTCTTCATCCCACCACTCCTACTTTGGAGACTTCAGCAATTTAATACACCCATGGAGATAAATATTTTCTAAAGACCTTTTCTACTAATTGGTCATTATGAGTAATCATACCCAAGTCAGTGCATACTGTATCAGAAGATATGTAAATAGCTATTTCTTTTGTTAGAAAACAACTGGCTCTTGTCTTTTTGATAACTGTCTTTCTGGTAAATTTGTTACTGTTTAATGTGAGAGATGAGGTTGAAGGTCCCACCTGACCCTGAGCAAACCTGCTTGATGGGAAAAACAGTATGAGATTCAGAAAACTAGAATGCATCTATAACAAGACTTAGTAATTGAATTAAAAGCTGACGCTAAATGCTGTTGTTACTATTATAGCGACTTATTTTTCCTGTTCTTTATCTTCATTTATTCCAAGTGACATTAGCGAGATTCTGGATCTGTGTCATCTCCACTGTTGCTGGTTCAAAACTTGACAGTATGAGGGGACACTGGTTGTCTTCACTGTATATCTTCCCCAACCTTGCTTTGAGTTTTCCCCTTGAAATAAAGTCTCAGAAGAGCTCCAAGTCTGTCATATGTTCTCTTAATTATTTTAAAGTTCCGAAGCAAACTTGCCTAGAATCACATCTTCCCAAAGTTATTTCCCAGAGACAAACTTTACCTTTGTCTGTCACCCCTTGTTTGATAGGGCCCTGCAGCGGCCATTGTATTCCTAGTAGAGTTTCATTGCATTGATTTGGATCCCTTTAACACATACTTTACTGGGCAAAGCAAGAAGCTATTACTCTTCTTTATTTTTTCTAACTTAACTAAAGATATTGACTAAGCTTTGTCAATGTGGTTGGGATGAGCAATACAGAAAACTAGTTTTATGACTCAAGCACCTGTGAGAGGATCAGAAAAAAACAAACACCAAAAGGGTAGGTGCTAGTCAGTATTACTAATGACTATTTTAAGGCTGTTTAATTGAATTTCCCTTCCTCGACTGCCTGTCCTCTGAGTGTGCTCCTAGTACAGCTGATGGTTCTCCAGAACTCAGGAGTCACGCTGCAGTGCCTCTATCAGAGCACTGGGGTTGGCTGGACACCCTGAAGCAATGACAGGGACCAGAAAGCCCTCATGACATGGCCCACCATCTAATTTAAAGGTAAAAGTTTAGAAAGCTGCTTTAGTATATTGCTAGCTCCTAAATTTGCACATTTTCAAAAATATTTTAATGGCCTGGACTGCCAATTTTCTCATAAGCACGCTGTTTTTAAAAGAAAGACAAAAAGATTTTCATCTTGGAAAAGTTTCCTCATTGAGAGCTTGTACTGCTGCTCCTACAGTGAAACCAATTTTTCACCCCCGAAGCTTTATTTCCTGCTTGTTCCTCTGCCACGTTGAGAGAATGCATTGTTCTTTCTTATTCCGAGAGAAACGATTGTAACTTATTTTTTTTAAGGAGAGCAAAGAGTAGGTAAACTTAATTTATACATACAGCACTTATTTAGCTAGTTCTTCTCATGGAAGATGTGTGGCTTCCCATTTGTAGTAGATGCTAGCTGGGCAACCATTTGATTTCGAAGAGAATTCCTAGTTACGAAAAGAAAGCCTAGACATGCTAGTCTTTTTTCCCCTGAAGAGTCAACAGTTAACACTTAAAAAGAGACTCAGGCACCTTACCCAAACTAACCACAGGATTTTTATCTGTTATCAAAAGAAGGTGTGGTTTCCTCTTGAACGACAGTCACAGAAGTTGCGCGTCTGAAATAAATTCTCAGAGGAGCACAGTGTGCATCTGTGTATACACGTGACTCTGTCCTTACCTCTGCAGACGCTGCAGGCAGAATGAGGAGTGACGAGCGGGCCGCGACCATGGAAGAGACCCGCGGGCCTGAAGATGCGGCGGCTCTGGGCGGCCCGTGCGCGGGGCTGGCGCCGGCGCCTCCCGGCCGCCTGGGGGCGCCATACTCCGAGGCCTGGGGCTACTTTCACCTGGCCCCCGCGCGCCCCGGACACGCGGCAGGTCACTGGGCCACCTGTCGGCTCTGCGGGGAGCAGGTGAGCCGCGGCCCCGGCTTCCACACGGGCACGCCGGCGCTGTGGAAGCACCTGAAGAGCGCGCACGGGCGGGAGCTGGAGAAGAGCGCCGCGCGCCGCTCGCCGCCCGCCGGCCCTTGCCCACCGCCGCCGGCCCCCGGCCCCGCCGCGGCCGCAGAGGGAGACTGGGCGCGCCTGCTGGAGCAGATGCGCGCGCTGGCCGTGCGCGGGAGCCTGCGCGAGCGCGAGCTGGCGCGACGCGAGGCGGCGGTGGAGCAGGGAGAGCGCGCCCTGGAGCGGAGGCGCCGGGCCCTGCAGGAGGAGGAGCGCGCGGTGGCCCAGGCCCGGCGGGAGCTGCAGGCCGAGAGGGAAGCGTTGCAGGCTCGGCTGCGGGAAGTGAGCCGCCGCGAAGGCGCCTTGGCCGTAGCCATCGGCCCGCAGCAGACTCCGCTTAAAGAGGAGCCGGACGCGGAGAGGGACGGCTACATCATCACGAAGGTTCTCCTGTAGGCTCCTCCACCTTGGGCCTTGTCTTCACATTCACCTGGGAACCGAGTCTCAGGCTTCCTGCCGCCTCGCTGAATCAGACTCTCCTCCGAGTGTGAGGCCTTGAGATGCTCTTGGGAAGCAAGAGTAGAGCCCAGATTACCTACACTCTGCGGCTGCCTGGGGCGCTCAGGTGGGCAGGCTCCAGTGACTGTAGGCTTTCAGTGGGCATCAGTGTCCAAGGTGGCTTTCCTCTGCCTTCGAGAATGAGAGTCCCAGCAGCCTGCATCAACCTAGATCTCACGGAACCATGGCCCGGTAGACTGACTTTTAGAAGCTTCCTTACACACGGAGCCTGGCACATCACGTGGCCATATACCAGCCAGGGCAGCCACAAAAATGAGGATAAAGCATTTTACCCTAAAAGAGAGGCTTACTCATTTCCCAATAAGTTTGTCCAGTGCCAGGTTCCTAAAGGGAACCACTGGTTTTCATGTCAGCTCCTTACTCCAATTATCTGTGCCTCATCGGGGAGGGCAGTCCGGGAGCACCCCTCTGTTGGCTCCCGCCCGGGGCTTGCCCATCAATACCAAGTGCACACTTTCTCACCTCAGCCATGTTCTTTCCCAGTTCAGACCCAGTGGCAGCTGTAGTTAAGTCTACCCCACTTTCCTGCCTCACCTTTCTTGCAGCAGGACTACCAAGATGCGATCTCATCCCCTGTTGCTAGCGGTGGTGCTTCCTTACACATGTGCCTCCACAGTCCTCAGTTCTGGGCATCGCTCTATCCTTGGCCACTTTTTCCTCTCATCTCTCACCCATTACTCTTCTACCGTTACTGGGCCTTTCTTGCATTAATGTACCTCTTTTCTTGTGTCTCATTCCCTCCCTTTCCCCAGACTCTTCCTCTTCTTCAGTAAAACTCAGTCCTCCTTGTACAGAAAAGAAAGACGGACTCCCCCAACCCAGAAGCTGCTACTGAACACCACCCAAGTAGGGCCTAATAGTCCTTGCTGTTTATACTTTCTCCCTGCCTTTTACACTGCACTCCAGGCCAGCACATCCCGCTATCCTGGACTCTAAGAAACCACCAGAGTCTCCCAATGGCCAAATATGATTTATTTTCAGCTTTCATTGTGCTTAATCTCTCCCCTCTTGAAATTTCTCCTCCGGTGATTACAACTTACCTTTCCTCCAGAGAACCCCTTTTCCCGGCAGACTGGTTCCCAAACAATTTTTCTTCAGTTCTTTTCCTCACTTTTCATTGAAAAATATTAAGTATTCAGAAATAGTTGAAAGGCTAGTACAGTGACAATCCATATATATACATATATAGATCTATATATATGTATCCACTTAGAGGGAACAGCTGTTAACCTTTTTCCCATATTTACTTTTTCTTCACCTCATATGTGCACATTTCATCCCTAAGTATTTTAGCTTCTGTCTCCTAAGAACAAAGATATTGTTATACATGTTACAGTATGACTATCATTCCTAAGACTATAAATAATTTCCTAAGGTAGACTCCTTAATCAAAAGTTCTCAATTGTCCCAAGAGTGTCTTTATATCTTTTCTAAGAAACAGGGTTCAAATCAAGGTTCATACATTACTTTTGATGTGTCTTTAGTCCTTTGGTTTGGAACAGCCCCCTCACTAATATTTTTTCCATGACACTTTTGTATAATCCCAGTCATCTGTCTTATAGAATGTCTCCTAGATTTGTTTCCTTAGGTCAATTTCTGTACTCATTCCTGACTCATCTACCTGTACAGCTATAATAATCACCTCTGTGCCAATGACTCCTGACTACCTCCAGTTTTGATGTTCTGTCTGGGTCTGTCCTTCATGTCTAATCCCCTGCCGCATGTCTCATCTCTATTTACATCTCCTGCTACAGATGGAAAGTGTATGTCAATTCTGAATCCCTGCCCTCCATCCAATAACACTGGGTGCTGAAAATGTATCAGGCACATACTGTACATTTTACATCTGTTACCTTTATTCTCACAGCAGCTCCACAGAGAGGATACTATGCACATTTTACTACTAAGGAAACAGGATTAAGTAGCAGATCACCGCTGATTAGTAGTGGTGGAGCTGAGATATGACTCTAATCTCTGCCTCCAGATGCCATGCTCCCAGCTGCTATAGTGTGCCTTTGTTAGCATGGAGCTGACACCTATTTTCCTTTCCAGCTCCAACCCCAGATAGTACTATCAATGATAGTAACATATACTAAGTATTTACCATGTGCCAGAATTATGCTAAATGTTTTACAAGAATAATTGCATACCACATCACAAACCTGTAAGTGTGCTTATGCCCATTTTGTAGAGGGAAACAAAGTAAAGTTTTTAGTCACATAGCTACTTAGAGGGTGGGATTTGAATTCCAGTCTCACTGGAGCTTAGGTCCCTGATTACTGAGTGCATTTCTACACAGTATCACAACTTTCATCTGATGCGATGTACCAACAAGCTCAGGCCTCAATTATCTTTCACTGGGGGGTTCATCTCCCCCCATCCTTGCTTTGTCTCAGTCCCCTATCTGACGTTAAATTGGACAAAGGAACTGTTCTAAACCAACATTGACTATCACTTTTCCCTCTCAAAATATACCCCCAACCCCTTCAAATTAGCCATTATCTACAAGCTTTGACTTTTCAGCTTAACATTTAAATCCCCTACTCTGGTGCCAATCTTTTGTGCCCCTCTCCTACATCTGCTGTAGCCTCCAGCCTAATAGACTCATTTTCATGTGCCCTGGTCTTGGTACCTCAATGTCTATTGTTAACCTGCCCTTCACTAAATGAGTAGTTGATTTCTGAGTATGAAAAACCCCATGCATTTTTCTAAGATCAAGCTCAAATTCAACTGACTGCATGAAATTTTCCTTGTTTCTCATTAGAGATGATTCCTTGTCTGCACTCTTAGCATTTTGTATCTCTTAGCCCTTAAAATGAACCCTCCCGGGGCCTCCCCTGGTGGCGCAGTGGGTTAAGCAACGCACTATGAAGCAAACCGCAGCCACTGCAGCACAAGTTCGATCCCTGCTGCTGGCCAGGGAGGGGAACCCACATGGCATGGCAGACCTCTCCTGTTGTGCCCGCTGCTCCCCTCAGCAGTGTACTTCCGTTGATCTGCCTGTTCTGCTCCCCACTCTATGGTGAATCCTCTCACCCCACCACACCTCTGGCCTGTACCCCAGTGCTTGTATGCATAAATAAAATAAATCTTTAAAAAAAAAAAAGAACTTCTTTAAAATGAACCCTCCCATATTTGGTGGGGTTTTTGTTTTACCTCCCTTGCCAAACCTTGACCCTTTGAAGACTGGAATGGACTTCATTCATCCTATAGCCACAGTGCCTTCCATATGATAGTTGTTCAATAAATATTTAATGCACTAAACCCACACAATGAGTTTAAGAATTTTTATGTTAATTATTAATTTATCTTTAATTCTGAAAATTGTAAACAGAAATAAAAAGTCTAAAAAAGAAATAGCAGTAATAATTTTTAAAAGCTGTTTAGTCAGGGGCCTGGCTGGTGGCATAAGTGATTAAGTAGCGGTACTATGAAGCAATCCACAGCCACCGTAGCAGCATGAGTTCAGTCCGCCAGGAAGCTGACCCACATGGCACAGCAGACCTCTCCTGCCTTGCCTGCAGCTCCCCTCAGCAGTGTGTTTCAGTCAGTCTGCCTATTTTGCTCCTCACTCTTGTCTGGTAAATCCTCTCACCCCCTGCACATCTGGCTTGCCCCCCAGCTCTTGCATGCATAAATCAATCTTTTTTTTTTTTTAAAAAAAGCCGTTTACTCAAAAAATATTTAGTTTAGTGTTAGTTATTGGGCTGTTAGGAACCCAATCAACTACTCTAGCATGTCCTTATCAGGAATGGTTTTCTTAGAACTACTTTTTGTATCATTATACAGGTAATACAAATACATTCTAGAAAGAAAAGAAATAACTGTAGTCCTGTCACCTTGGTAAAACAACTATTAACATTTTAGTATATTACTGTGTCTTTTTGTAGTTTTTATCTTTTATAATAGCATAAGTTATTTCCCTTAAGTACTGAAATTTTACTTCTTGATGTGGATAAGCTGAGCTATAAGATGTGAATTAAACTTTTCAGAATAAGGGAGAAAAAAAACTAAACTTCTACAAATGTCACTCTTTCATTTCACCATTTGTTAGAACAATCACAATAAATCAAAGATTTAGAATCTTAACTGCTCCCTCAAGAAAGACAGCTATTGGGGATCTAAAATAGCCTGTTGAAACAAGAGAACAGCTGGTGTGACTGATGATTGAGTGCTAGTTTGAGTGTTAAGGGATTTTTCTGTTTTATACACTTTATTTTAAATTTTTCATATTAAGAATGAATTATTTTAATAGAGTAAAAATTGGCATTTTGCAATAAAAAAAAAAAAAACCCCACCGTCAGTATTTTGCTTCCTATTGAAAATAAACAAAACCTCTAATACAAGGACTGACATAATACCACTTCTTGAAAAGCCTAGAAAGAAATGTAGCCCTTGTCTAGTCTACCTCCATCATGTGAAAAGCTGCAAGTGTGTACAGTGATTAGGATCCTGTTGACTAGCAAGGCCAGGCGTTGATGTGTGAGGGTTTGATCAAGCCTGTGGAATCAGATGTAAATTAAAATCTAAGCCTTCCACCATGTTAGGCTGAGTGTATTTCTTGATAACCACCTTAACTTGTCTGAAACCTATTTTCCTTATCAATAAAATAAGGACAATATATACCTTATAGGGCTTTTTTAGGAACTAAGTAAGCTATTTAGACAAATTCTGACATAGTGTAAACTCAACAAACAACTATTACCTTCTATTGTTCTTACCTGAATAGGGGCTGGAAACCAATTCAGTGGACTTCAAAGAGTACGATGGGCTGATTCCTGAGTAGTTGTATGCAAGCTACAAAGGCTTGGCAATAATTTTTTCATGCTAGAACTTTTTTTTCATCAAAAAACATAAATTTCATAGCTGATTTACCAAATAACTTGCTACAGTCAAAATTCAGTATGACCTATGACTGTAAAATAGCCTGACCAATCTTCCAAGTAAATATGTAAAAATATCCACCTAAGTACCTTCCCATTCAAAGTAGTCACCTTGAACGACTATGTAATAATCCTTCCAAGAAAATTTCATTTTTGAACGAGCTGTCAATTATTCAGAGCCCAATCTGGTGAATATGGTATATGATTAACCAGATTAACATTTCTGGTTAGTAGAATGAAACTATAATATAGCAATGTAATTATTTTTGTGTGGCTCATAAATTGGTCTTGAAATTATTATATATAATGGTGAAGTAAAGGTAAATGGTAATAGTAGAGATTAAAGCTCACTTTAGTGGATTTATGATGTGACTGAATTCAGATAGCACTGGGAGTCATTTTATATTTAAATAGTATTAAATGTTTCTTTTCATGAAAACCTTAATTATGACATTCTCTGAAATCTGATTCCACAGTATTGAAATAAAGGCTTTAAAGAAAAACATTAAAAGCTAATGAAAGCTTTATTATTTCAGAAAATATTCTACTGGGTCTTTGGTCAAGATAAGAAATGATCAGATGAATGAGTTGGCAACCTTCCTGGCCTCTGAACTCTACGAGTAATTGGAAGCTTAGCAACACTTTGTCACATATTTAAGTACATCTAATAATATTCCACCAACTTCTCCCTGTCTTCTGCTTTCTAGGCAATGAATACCATGGCATTTTATTTTTTTTTAATTTATTTATTTATGCATGTAAGAGCTGGGGCACAAGCCAGAGTAGCAGGAGGTGAGAGGATTCACCAGAGACAGAATGGGGAGCAGAACAGATGGACCTACTGAAACACGCTGCTGAGGGACGCAGCGGGCGAGGCAGGAAAGGTCTGCTGCAACATGTGGGTACCCTCCCATGCTGGGGATCGAACTTGTGCTGCTGTGCAGCAGATGCTTCACAGTGTGGCGCTCAACCCGCTGCACCACTAGGGAGGCCCGAATACCATGGCATTTTAAAGAAGCTGGCATTTCACTGAAAATTTCTGAAGCATTCTTGCTCAGCAAACTGAAGACACTTTTTACCTCAATTCACATTGAGCCTACTCCAGACCCTCCAGGGACTTTTTGATTTACATATTCTTCATAATCTCTAATTTCCTGTGACCTGACTATTTTTCCTTTCTGTATGTCAATAATCTACCTTTCAGATTTAAAATCTGCCTAAATAGATTATTGATACTATACATGTTTTCTACATACCCAGTGTCCTAAAAAACATGACTAAAAATTTTTTGAAGGCAGAGCTTGTAAGCTTAGAGACAGATATAAAAAAAAAAATTTTTTTTTAAGAATTCCCTCCTTACTCTAACCCAAAACTTTGGCTTTTGAAAAAACTTTGAAATGAACAGAAATAGTATATACTTTTTGGAACTAGCAAGATCTTCATGTGACTTCTTGGCCTTTACTTCCTACCAAATATTATCTAAAAATAAATTCAAATGCCAAAAATTCAGGGAATCTTGTGCAATTTGTTTACTGCTGTATCCTGAGTTCCCAGAATAGTGTCTGGCCTGTGTGACGTGCTTCATGGCTATTTGCTGAATGAATACATGCTGTTGAAAGATCTATATATGCAATTACCTAAAATCTAGCTCTTCTTAGTTATTTCTATAACTCTCCAGCTCCCACAGGCACTGCTGGATCTACCCATTATTTCTCCATATGGCTCCATTTCCAAAGTCATGCAGAATCCATCTCTCCTTTGAGGGTCACCTACAAACTCCCTCTTCTATCTTCTACCAATCTCCTGTTCACTCTCTAATATTCATTAAGAAAGTCAGCTCCTGGGGCCTCCCTGGTGGCACAGGGGTTAAGCACTGCACTGTGAAGCATCCGTGGCCACTGCAGCACTAGTTTGATCCTTGGCCAGGGAGGTAACCCACATGGCACGGCAAACCTCTCCTCTCTTGCCCACTGCTCCCCTCAGCAGTGTATTTCAGTCAATCTAGCTGTTCTGTTCTCCAGTCATCTCTGGTGAATCCTCTCACCCACCCCCATACCTCTGGCCTGTACCCCCGTACTTGGTTCTTGTATGCATAAATAAATCTTTAAAAAATAAAAAGAAATTCAGCTCCTCAGTCTTCTTGCCCATATGTATCTCCTATCAACAGCTCAGGGAAATAAGACAACTATCCATATATGGCCCTATTTTCCCTAACTTCAATAGCCATCTTTCTCCAGAAACTACTCCTATAAAGGTGCCCTTGCTTTCGCTAACACAGCAAATACAAGTAGTAATCACTAATATTTGAGGGCCTATTAGGCACAGGACACTGTGCTCAGTCCATATTTCATTTAAACTTTCTATAACTTCATGAAGACAGTAAGGTACAGAGGTTTAAATAAATATTTAAAGGTCACTCAGCTCAGAAATGGTAAAACTGTAATATGAACCCAGTAAGTCAGACTTTTCAGCCTGTGCTTTTAACCACCCCACTGGGATGGAAAGAATAAAGATGTAAACCCCTACTTGGTCAGTGTCAACGTGGGCTTTTTGACCTTGAAAAAAATAAAATCCTCGCTAAGCCTCTAGTTCATAAAATACTGGAATAATGAAGATCATAAGTACGCAGTGTCTGACATAACACACATGTGTTCCATGTATCCTAACACTTATTGAGTGAGTACCTCCAGTGGGAGGTATAAAGATACAGCGAAGTTCCTATCTTCACAGGTCTATACAGCAGCTAGTGCTCAGTAAGTATGTGATAGATGGAACAAACCCTCCAGGTCTGCCAGCCTCTACTCCGCCTCTCTTCAGTTAGTCTGCTATAAAGCAATCTAATGAGGGTCCTTTCCTGATTAAAATCCTTTAGATCTTCATTGCCAAAGAGGCAAAATCCAATTTTTTTTTGTTTAACACAGTATGCTAGAATAGCTGTAGGTAAGTGGGTGGGTTCCCTTCACTACAGCCTCTTCTATCAGCAGTGAAAACCTTTCATTATGAAATCTATTTGTAAGTATGAGTTGTAAACCAGATCTGTGTGCACCTATTCTGGCAATGGCATACCTCCTGGCAATGGCATAAAAAGAGAAAAGAAAGCGAAGATTGTTTAAAAATGAACAATGGTGTAAAACATATATAAATAAAAAACTTTTAAAAAAGTAGAGTCACCATTATGGCAACTTAACCCTTCCATAACCCACTCCAAAAGACACACTTGCCGCTCCTAAGACAATGCCATGGGTTCTGTCGAACAATGAATTTTAAGATCTTTTTTTTAATTGTAGGACACAACCCATTAGTGGATTATATAATCAATTTAGTCATTGGAATCAGTGATCTGCGAAACAAGAGTGCATTACAAGAAATAATAGCTAAACATTGAGATATAAAACCTGTTATACATACACAAAAACTCATATACTAAGCTATGATATATACTGTATTTCTTATTGTAGTTCACAGAGAAGAAGGTTTGAAAGTCATTGCTGTAGAACTTCTTTGTTCTCAGTTCCTTTCACTTTCCTGAGTCATATCAAATTCTCTCTATATCAAGCCTCTTGCAGTGAAAACCCATTTTGCTTTTCACTTCCATGACTCCAAGTGTCAGGCATGGTATTAGGCATGTAATCATGAGAAAAACCAAGGTCATAGCACTTTAGGATCTATACAGACAGGTTTTATACCAATCACACTAAATATTTAATATATAACTATGAACCAAAATAAGTAGTATAAGTAAATAAAATACAGATTTTTCAAGACTCTATCAAAGCACTTATTCCAAGGAGACATCCTTGAAGAACTATCAAGAGAACTAAACAATGTCAGAGTTAACTATGTAAAAGGGCAGAGGAAGGGCGTTCCATGTACAGCAGAATGTATGTGGCCCTGAGTTGAGAGAAAGCATGGCATCTTTGAGGAAATGGAAAAAGTCCAGTCTACTACAGCCCAGAAAGCAAACAGGAGAGTGGTACAAGACAGGACTGGAAAAGCTGGCAGTGGTTCAATCAGACAGTAGTTCTTGTTTTCTCTCCTCAGAGAAATGGAGAGCTATGAAAAGATTTAAACATATGATGAAATAGGAGCTCTAAGGCACTGTGTGCAGTGTGGAATACGGGCTAGAGGCAGGAAGGAATGACTGTGGGGAAACCAGTAAGGAGATTAATAGACTATAGTCCCAGTGACTGGTGACAGTGAGTTCATTTACTATATTGAAAATTAGAGGGGAGAGAAGAAAGGGTGGTGAAGGGGAAACAGAGGACTTTTCCTAGATTTCTAGCTGAACAACTGGCTAAGGTGCTGCTGGCTGAGTCAACTGAAAGATACCTGGGCTTAGTTTTAAGTAAGCTGCACTCAGGGTGCCTTTAACGTGGATATGTATCCTGCTAAGACAACCTGGAAGTTTTAGGTAATATATGGGTAAATGAAACTGGGCATAGAGTGAGAAAAGGCCTGAGACTAAGCCCTGAAGGCCTCACCAACTCCTGATGCTACATTTCCACTTATTATGAATGTGTGAATACACACAGTTAACAATTATTCCTACTTTAAAGTTCAAATATAGAAATAATAAAGAGTGAAAGTCTACTCATTCCTTGGGTAATTACAACTTGCTATGTGCCCTAAAAATTTTTTTAGTGAGATTATGTACACATAATTTTCCACAATCTGCTTTTCAAAAGGAGCAATGTAGTAAGAATATTTTTCTGTATCTGGGTACAGACAGTTCTATCTTACTCATCTGAATGACTATAAAGCCTACATTGTAGGACTACATCACAATTTCATCAACCTGCCAGTCCCCACAGATAGTTGAATGACCTGGCAAACAGTTACCTGTCTATTTAATATCCACCATCCACCTTCTGCCTTGCTCACTGAACCCTGCTTTTATTCCAACATGTTCAGTCCCAGGTAATGGTTTTATGATTGGCTTAAGCCAGCTGAGACCATCCTGTTGCCCATCTTATCATTTCCCTTGCAGCTGTGTGGTCATGTTACCGGTTTCTGACTTAATAACCTTAAGGAGAAGTCTGGTGTGTGAGTTTTTGGGTAAGCTTTTGTTTTCCTGATAAAAGTAAGTAACACTTATACTTCTCTTTCCCTTTCTTCCTGTTTTGGACAAGAATATGATGATTAGAGTTCCAAAAGTCATTCTGCAACTATAAAACCACAAGCCAAAACTAAGAATAGTTAAGCAGACAGAAAGTCGGGCCCTAATACACACAGAGAAGACACATAAACACTGGCTCACTTTAATGAACCCAAATATATTTCCATTTGGGAATCTGAAAAAGCAAAGTGAAATATTTGATTCAAAGATTTGGAACAGCGATATGAGTGAGTCCTACACAAATAAGAAGCACACTTAAAACAAGATGACAGGGAAACTATTTTTCACTGTTCTTGAGAATACCTTTAGTTGTTGGTTCAGAAAAATTTCCTGGCTCCCTGCCAAGCACAGCCCTCTGTTCTGTAACTTGATAAATGGGCTTTGTACACAATCTCTGACACCTCTTGCTTTCCCAGTTTGAGATTTCTATCTTCTTGCCTGCTCACTGAAAATATGCCAAATATGAAATTATCTTTTACATGAAAATCTGGAAGATGCTTCATTTGGGTGAGCTAAATAAAAATAGAATAAAAAAAGAAGTATCAGGAGTATAACTTTTAAAAGCAAAAAGAAAATTCCTCTCTTTTTGAGAATAAGTGCTTTGTAGCTATTTAATTCTAGAAAATAATTTCTATTATTTCACATTCTGATGTTGATGGTTTCTTGTGTTTTCAATTTTATCAGCTTCTCATGTTCTGGCAAAATATACAATGTTAGATTTCTTGAAATTCAGCAAGTTCCACTTAAACACATGAAAAATACTAATACATTTAAACTGTGACAAAACTGTAATTTAAAATAGCAGACACAAAACAGCTTTATGTATAATCCAAATTGTACATAATTCACATCTATGCTTCTAAACAAATAGAATATCACATGTGTACTACATTTTTATAGTTTACAAAATGTTTTTACATACATTTTCTCATTTTCAAGACAGATATGTGAAATAATCTTATTTCACAGATGGAAATAGACCCAGACATTATTCAGTGCTTGAACCATTATATAATATAGCCCTGAGACTTTAGATCTGCAAAGGGTTTTAATAATATAAATACCATATATATTTTCATTCTATCACCATTTTCAAGTCTCTATTTTCTTAACAAAACAGAAATGAGAAAGCTTCCCCCAATCTAATAACAGAAATGGAAAATTTAGACAGTAGTATCGGAATCCAATGAATGAGATTTACCCAGAAGCCAAGTCCAGTTTAGGGGTCCTATATTGTTACCCATGTTCAAGGCATCAGTACCAAAACAACATTTAAGAGAATAAGCTATTTTAAAGAAAATTATGCAGGACACACCTGCTGCCTCCAAGTTCAATGTTTACTTATATATTGTTCCAAAGGACCAAGAAAGATACAGAAAACACTTTGCCCAAATTTGGAGTTATAGGGCCTGATTACCCCTCCTTAACTTTATAGGAACTTGACAACTCATTTGGTCCTAGGTAATACATTGATTTTTGGTAATACATTTATTTTTCTTTCCCCACCCCTTTACCTTCCTAAGTACCCTGTACCATTTAGACTAGAAATTGCAATAGGAGCCTTCCTTCTGAATTATCTTCCCTATTGTATACTTTTTCCAGAATTTTCCTTTCTTTGTTTCTAAATCTTAAAGACATTTCTTTATAGTAGATGGGGGAGCTATAGCTTATATTCACTGCCAGAAAAGGGCCAGTTTCAGCATTAATTTCCCAGCAAAAAGCTGAGAGAAAAGAAAAGTTGAATAGAGCATGGTGATAACTGGCAGAGCAGTGCCACCTGCACTTAGAAGGCTACATTGCAGTTCTCCAATACTTTGAGGTTATCTTTTTGTTCTTAGCCAATTTAAAGAGGAAAATTCTGACTGGTCCTGAGTTCAAAGCAGACCATTACATTTATATCATTGGTTCAATGAATCACTATTTGATGTTATAATACTTTTATTGCATTTGAGGTCATTTTCAATAAATATCTTGAGTTTGAGGCCTTGGCTAGGTAATCCTTTTGCACTAGAAATCAGTTTTTCTGGCACAACTCCATTGCCAGCAATGGGATTTATCAAAACTACAAATGTCAACATGTTGAATATTTCAATACTGTATTCAATTGTTCGTATCTAAATATTTCAGCTATGAAACAAACCAAATGTAAACGCTTAGTATATAGTACAAATCAACATATTCTTCACAGAAGAAAATAATGAAAGACTAACTCTCTACATGTCACCTGTTCATTAGTTTTTCAATAAAGTTACTTAGGTAATTTCCAGGACAATAAAATTTATGCACCTCTACCCATGTTTTTCAACATTTTTTATCTAGTTCTAAAGGGCATAAATAAGGATGCACATAGTTAGAATTGTTTTTACAACTTTTGATATTTCTTTTGTTGTGCATCTTACAATAAGGAATATATGGAGAGAAGGACAAATGTACAGTTAAGTATTAGTAGTTACATGAATTTTGTTTATATGGCTAGTGGCTTATTTGGGTCTTGTAAATGACAAGATAAAATAAGGTTTGATAAGCTTGTCTGTTCCCTGTGAACTTTAGCCCACTCCACAGCATGACTTGATATAGTCATTATTAGTTTTAAAAAGCTGCAAATCATACTTTATTACACATTTCTGAATCATGAGGGGGTAAAGTGTGACACAGCTCTCTTATGCCACTGACTTTTAGAGAGTCAAGTTTTTTTCTTTTTTCTTTATGGGAGAGTAAAGTTCTCCAATAAAATAAGAGTCTCCCAACTCTTTTAAAAAAACAAAACAAAACAACAAAAATTTGAATGTTCTATAACTGATTTTCACTCTATTGTCCCTTTTACCCAAGGCACAGTCCCTGGTACATCTTTTTGTGGTTTAGTTTCTGGAAAGTTTTCAGCAAACCGCTCTCGTGCTTTTTCCCAGTTCTTTTTACTCTTGTTTTGGAGAAGGTGGATATCTTCAATTGAGGATGGTTTGCCTGTCCCCAAGCCTGCATGTGTTCGCCGAAGCTGAAGTTGGATCTGTTACCAAAAGTTGAGCAGAAGACTTATTGTAGAGTCTAAACACACTGTAATCTGCTGTGTCGAGATTATGTGTCCAGTTTCTGTACCCATAAACTTGATACTTCTAACATTAATTCTTTGATTTTAAAAAAGAGTGATGCAAATGAAAAACCTAACAAATACATCAAATACATACAGGAATATATACATATACATGTATCATTACACCTGAAACTAAAACTCATTTTTCTATGCCTTGCCTGTCAATAAGAATACCTGATGCCAGAGAATAGAGAGTGCTCCTAAAATAGCAATCACCAAATTTCATCGAGATGACAAAGAATCTATTATCCCATTCTAAACACAATTAAAGGAAAAGAGGTATTTAAACCAACTTTCTTAGACTGACCTAAGTGAGTGAGCAGATAGGTTAAACAATGAGTGATAAAGAGTTTGACTTTATTTTCCTAATAGGAAAGTAGAACTTCTCATTATTTTAAGAACCATTAAAAGCTACCAGTTACTGAGTGCCTAATATATGTCAGGCACAATGCTAGGAGTTTTAGCTTTACAACATCTCTGAAAAACAATTCTCATTATCTTCATTTTTACATAAGAAAATTGAAGTTTATACTTGCCTTAAGTAGTCACAGGCTAATAAGTGGTAACAGCACATTCTAACTACAAAAACAATGTCCGTCCCATTGTATCACAATACAAATGAGAAAGTTTACATTAAATTCTCAAGGATCCACACATTATTTAATTAAGTACGAAGAAATTACCAAGGAAATTCTTCAGTCATGTTATTTTGTAAAGTTTTCATAAAAAATAATCTGAATTTCCACTGAATCATGACACTACAGAAAAACCTCTGTATAATTTTAGATATTATTGTATTGTTTGTTACATGGTCTGATTCTTGAACCTGAAACAATCCTCAGTTAGTAATTTGCCTATTTGTAAGTACTGATTGATACCACTATGTTTAGTACTAGACATAGTAAGGAAGTTACTAAAAATAGCTAAAAGGCACAGAAAAATTTTGGCTCAGAAAATAGCAGTATCCTATTAGGGTTAGTCTTTCTCTCTCTCTCTCTAATAGTGAACATCACAAATGGAGTAATCAAGTCTATTTTTATTTGCTACTTGATTCTGAGTACTGAAAGTCAATGCCTGGCATATAGTAGGTGACAGTGAGTATCTATCTTCTGTAAGAATATGAAATGAAAGAAATCACAAGTCTTACCGGAGTTTTCATTCCTCCACCATCCTTTCCTAGGCCCTCTCCTTTTTTCCAACCCATCTTCTCCAACATCTTCCGACCTTTGTTGCTATCAGTAATTTCACTTTAAAGAAAATTTAGATAAGAGTTGATTTCTAAAGACCATTTAGGACATATATACATATATATATAAAATAAATTAATGAATTAAGAAGTAAGTATAACTACTGTGGAAAACTTTTGCATTACCTAATAAAGTTGAAGATATGCAAATTCCATGACCACATATACTAGTCACAAGAACAATTCACAATGATAAACTATAGCAGTCAAGAGAATGTTATTATACAGCAGTGATAAAAATATACCAAACAATATTATAGAATAGATACAAAGTAAATACTGAATTATTCCATTTCAACTATTCCCTAAAATTTGAAATTAGTGAAATCAATCAATTGGTGAAGAGAGACTAGTGATTAGGAAGAGGCACTAGGAGGGTAAGCTTAAGGTGTTACTGATTCTTTTCTATTTTTTGATCAAAAATCTGTATTTGGCTATGTTTTAATCTTTTTTTAAAAAATATTTATTTATTTATGCACACAAGCACTGGGGTACATGCCAGAAGTGGGGGGGGGGGGTGGTGAGAGGCTTCACCACAGAGAGTGGGGAGCAGAACAGGCAGATCAATGGAAGTACACTGCTGAGGGGAGCAGCGGGCATAGCAGGAGAGATCTGCTGCACCATGTGGGTCCCCTCCCTGGCTGGCAGCAGGGATTGAACTCGTGCTGCAGTGGCTGCGGTCCACCTCATAGGGCACTGCTCAACCCACTGCGCCACCAGGGAGGCCCTAATCGTATATTATTGACACTGACAAATAATTGTGTACTTTTCTGCATATGATATACATTAAAAAAGTTAAAATGAAACAATCTCTCATTGACTATATTTTGTTCTATGATTTTATATTCTGCTTATTTCAGGGAATTTTAATTTTTTTCTAATACATAATCTTTACAGTTCCACAAAACATTTTTTCAGATATATTTGACATATTAGTTTTTTTTAGCTATTTATGACATACAACAAAATTTAGTTTTTGTATATATTTTTAAATATTACATTAGCTCTTCAATTAATAAAACCAACCAGGGCCTCCCTGGTGGTGCAGGAGTTAGTCTCAGTGCTATCAAGCTATCACCAGGCACTGCGACATAAGTGTAATTCCTGGCCACAGAGATAACCCACATGGCGCAGCAGAGATTGCCTGTCTTTCCTGCTGCTCCCCTCAGCAGTGTATTTCAGTTAGATCTACCTATTCAGCTCTTCACTCGGTCTCTGGTGAATCCTCTCACCACCTCCCACCTCCGGCACTTATAGCCTAGACCCCAGTTCTTATATGCATAAATAAATAAATCCTTAAAAGAAAAAAAACAGCCAATGTCAGATCAATAAGTATATTTTTTATTTGTCTTTAATTCCAATGCATATTCATATTCTCCAGGAATTATCTAAAAAATATTAAACTTAAAATATTTGTTATGTTGCTTAGTATATTTACCGTAATACCATATTATACATTAAATATGTAATATGTACTGTATCTGACTCTATTAAATTTAAGAAGCACCTTTATTTAATACACCATTATGCAAACTTAATACCATATATCTTCTAAAAAATTATATTCATATAGTGTATCTTAGAATCAGTAAAATATATTTAATCAAAAATTTATAATTAGTTGTCAGCTTCATATGAAAGATTTAAACTTTAACTAAATGCAGAATTTATATGCCAAGAAAAAATATAGCCAACAGATTAAATGCAGAAATGTGATCACATGTAGGCCTCAAAATAACATATTTATCATAGCTACTTTATCAAGAGAAAACTAAGGAAAATAGTATTTCAGGAGGTTTGTGCTAAAATAACCTCACAAAATACTAGTCTATACCAATTTTTACTAGACCAGGCTTTCAGATAGCTATTGGTAGTATATAAAAGTATGCTCACTCAGTTGGTGAGTAAATATTAGTTAAGCATATATACATGTGTTGAAGTATGTATACTCATATATATATTTAGCAAAATTTTCTAAGGAGTAGAATTCTATTAAAAGGAAAATATAAACAGAAGTAATGTTTCTAAGTTTTTCTGAACCATTCCTTTCAAGGAGACATATCAGAATATGTAGCCCTATAAGTCAGATTACTCTATGAATATGATTATGTATGAAGAATGTTCTAGGCAACTAAAATTTAATACTTACGAATGAACAGATGCTGGAGCATCATCTCTTTGGAAAATTCCTTCACTTCCAATCTGCTCCCTACGTTTTCCAGCTCTATCTTTATATTTTGGATTCTTCAGTTTCTTTTCATCTTCATAGTCTGTATTCTTTATAAACATGAAATATTCATTGAGGAAAACAAAGCTGATAAATAAAAATGTAATATCTGCATATTTGTATTACTTAGCAAATATGGTTCAATTTGGTCTCTATTAAACAATGAATTAAAACAAGCCATGAGAAACTGAGATAATCATAGTATTGAATACACTATTTTAATTCTATCCACTTTTAAATGTTGCTGTTATTTCACACTGTACAACATAAATTGTATATAAAACATAATATAAATCACATGTAAGTTATAAAAGGTAATCATAAGTATGAAAAAACTATTTTTGGACTTAATGCTGAATACTCATATTCTCAAATGAACTATCAGAATTGAAAGAAATATGAGAACCACTGGGGTTGGGAAAAAACTCATTACTTCTTTTCTCTAAGGAACCAAACATTCTATAGAATGCAAAATACCTCCACACTGTTCCTTAGAAGTGAAAAATGTAGAAAGTCTTTTAAGAATGAATAAAAAGCAAATACTCTTTTACCCTGGCAATAAGAAAAATTTTTGGCATCAATACATCTCCATATATATGATTAATTGGTCAAGTATTTACTGTGTTGAGCTCCACACTAGGTGACAGAAATGCAGAATTTATTATATTAGAGGGCAGACACACATAATCTTTAGCATGTTCCAGTATGACTGCTTCAACAATAAAAGTATACAAAAGATGTGGCAGTAGCAGAGAGAAGAGGTAGTCAACTCAGCGTGGATCTTCAGAGGAGGCTTCTCTTCCCCTTTGTTGATCTTTATTTAAAAAGTACGACATTCATCCACAGAGATGGTAGGGACTGCTAGAGCAATTCAAGGAAAGTACCACAGATGTTTTTACTTAATTTTGCTCTTAAACAGAGAAGAAAAATATAGAGCCACCAATACACTGGATTTTCCCCCCAGAAAGGGATACAGAATTAAGTTTTAAGAAAAATATTTGGTATTCCCTCCTTATACATTTTCCTCTCAAAGTAGGCCATTTTTTTCTAATGGTTGCTCCCAGTACAACAGTAACAACAAAAAATAAACATTTGAATAAAAATGTTACTTCATAGCATCTTTACACATCCTCATGAACTGTAAAACCACCAAATTACACTTGTGATACAGATTCTACATCTAGCTTTGTGGTTTAGTAGCCAACTGATCTTAGCTCGGGAGTTATTAATTATCTTTCTGGTCAGTTTATAGGATTAAGTGGTAACATTTTTAATAACCTTATTGTGGTTAAATAACATACAATAAGTTACACAAAGTGCACAATTTGATACTCTTGAGATTTATCTATTTGATGGTGTGAAGCTAGCACAAGAATCAAGATAATAAATATATCATCCTTCTTTGTAATGCATCTCTGCAGAACTTCCCTGTGTATCCTTCCTCTCCTGTGTCCAGGCAACCACTGATTTCTGTCATGATATGTTAGTTTACTTCCTAGAATTTTATATAAATAGAAGTATATAGTACGAGCTTTTATGCATGGCTTCTTTCATTCAACATAATGATTTTGAAATTCACCCATACTGTAGCCTGTATCAACAGCTCATGAATTTTGTTTGGCTAAACAGCACTTAACTATATAGACAGATCATACTTCGCTCATCCATTCATGATGGACATGTCTGTTTTCCAGTTTTTGACTATTAGGGGAAAAAAAGATGTTACGAACACCTGTTTACTAGTCTTTGCATAACTTATGCCTTTACATCTCAAGTAAATACCTAGGAGTAGCATGGATAAATCATATGGTACTTGTATTTACTTAACTTTTAAAGAAATCGCTAAACTCTTTTCCAAAGCAGTCACATATTCAAAAGACAGTACAACAGAGTTCCACTCCTCTTGAGACTCACAATACTTGAAACGGTCAGTCCTTTAACTGACTTTAATTCAAATTTTTTCCTCATTTTTAAATTGATCTGCTTTCTTATTGAATTTTGAGAGTTTTCTATTTTCTAGATATTAGCTATATGTATTTATAAGAAATATGATTTGTAAGTATTTTTCCTAGTCTATGGTTCATTTTTTTTTTTTTTAAAGAGGCCTGACAGGAACTCTTTTATGGTTCTTTTTTTTTTTTTTTTAAAGATTTATTTATTTATGCATACAAGCACTGGGGTACAGGCCAGAGGTGTAGGGGGGTGAGAGGATTCACCACAGAGA
>JAGFMF010011381.1:9948316-10010535 GCA_019455555.1 Galemys pyrenaicus
AGGTGGTGGTGCACTGGTGAGATGGTGATGGGGAATACATGGGGATTACATTTGATGGCAAGTATATGTAAATTTTAAAATATTTTAATAAAAAAAAAAAAACTACTCTCCCTACCTCAAAACAGAAAAAAAAAAAAAATTATGTGGATTTCTTCCACCTTAAATGAATACAAAGTAAAACTAGTTAACAGGAAATAAGTTTTATTTTAAAAAGATAAAAACCACATAAATATATATATATATTTTAAATCTTTAATTAGAAACAAAAGGGAGATGATGAAAGATCAAAAAAAGTAAAAAGGTAACAACCATGGTGGAAGGAGTACGGGAAATATGGTAAATAAAATTAAGAAAAAATATATAGTTTCAGTAACTATACTTGATGGTTTTCCTATCACTTAAGTTGTAACTTTGATCATATTGTTTGTTTTAAAAACCCAATTGCTCTTTTTCCTGTAGAAGATATTCAACGAGGAAAGCTGCAAAGGAGACCCTTGGGTTACAGAAAGTAGACTGCTCTCAGATTGTAAAACACTTGGACTCAAAGTAACAATTCATCTATTAGAGTGGCTTGAACCCAGGTCTGACTCATTTTTGAACTGTTACAATACCGAATATATTTATTTCACTGAAATATTTATTAAATAGCTATTACTTTAATACTAAAATTAATCTATATCCTTTTCTAGATCACTAAAAATAAACAATTTAGTTTATGCAAACTGTGATAAAGATTTTTTTATCCACAAGCACTGGAATAATCCATATTGCTTGTCACTGTCAGTACCAAACTTACTATCAACATTTCTATTAAACTGGAAAAAAAAAATCAGACTTTCTACAATAATGATGACCTGTAAAATTATATGAAAGAGGCTAAGTCTGAAAAATCAAAAAGCTTACCTTACTGACACCAACTTCAGGGATTCGGAGAGTATGCTCCATATCTTTTTCTCTGTAGAATTAAGTAAAATGTCTTTTAACAACTTTTGTTGAAGTATATGTAAGTGAGTACTTACATGGATATGGAAGAAATTTTTAAAAAGATTATGTTAAAATGCAAGTCTATCACAGCAAGTCCAATTTCCTTAATCTTACTCTACATTCCTATCTAAAAGGTTTCAAAACTACTTTTATTCTCTGATACATCTACCTCAGGCTAAGAAATCACCAGCAGGAATAAAGTAACATTTGTACTAACACCAATCATTATTCAGATCTGTTGATCTACATGTAAAAGAACAGTATTCTTCAAGAATTTAAAATTAGGATATTCTATAGAATCTGAATTAAGGATTACCTTCCCCATTGAAATGAAAGGAAATGATCTTATTCATGATTAAAACTACCTTTCTCCAAAGCTGGTTACAAATTACAAAGGGATAAAAGAAAAGCAGCAGAGAAGGAAGTCAATACTGGGTTTAGACTAGTAAACAGACCAAAAAAGGGCAGTACAAAGGGTAAGAAAATGACAGAAACCTCTTCTGTCTCTTTAAATAGGCAATTCCTTTTTGGGACTATGAAGTCATATCAACTTCCTTAACTGACTTCAAAGAACAAGGAACAAAAGATTAGTGTCAACATGTATCTTGAGTTGAGGAGAGAGGGACATGGATACCCTTTTCTGTCTTTTCAACAAGTACCTTTTACATATAAATCAAGCACATTTTACAATAAATCAAGAAATGTATGAGTCACTGGAATTATAAGTCATAAATCATAAATCAAACATTTTTTACCTTCCAATTGTAGCAGGGTTTACAGCTGTAATGATAAAAAGTGATCCTGTCTGCAACACTGGTGATCGAATAACAATTACTCTAATACATGGGGGCCAAATTTTTTCTTCATCTGTAAGGAAATAGTGGGTAAATAGTCACATACATTTACAATATGCCATTAAAACAGTGTTTAAAAATCAGCTTACATTTTGGCAGATATATTGAGTTACTAACATTATTAACTATATCACTCGTTTACAATGACCAGACTATATTATTTATATAAAATTAAATAAGGGTTATTTACTCACCTTCATCCTCAGTATCTTCTGCACTTACATTGTCTTCACTAGTAATCTCTTCATCATAACTGTCTTCAGTCTGAGAGTCTGTAATTTCACCTTCTTCTGGCTCACTATCAGTCTCTGTGATTTTCTCAACTTTAAGTGAATTTGAATTATAGATGTTTTCTTTGAGAGGAGATTCTACAGTTTTTCCAGTAACTGGAGTAGTGAATTTAGGAGGACTATTTTTGTAATGAATATCTGTTTTGATCTTCTTTTTCACATTTGCAAAATCTTCTCCTTCACAGTTAATGTGTTCAACAATGGGTGCTTTTTGATCTTCTGAATTCACATCCTGGAAAGGGGTAGGTAGGAAAATGGGAACAGGGAAGAATAATCTTAGATATGACCAGCTTACAACGTTAAATCCTAAATGTGTCAATGAATTAGTGAAGATAAATGCACAGTGAAATAAACAATAGCTATTATCTGTACCCATTCTTCCTCTCACGTTCCCTTTCTTGGTTAATGACATTACCATTCACTTATCATTCAAATAAAAAATATTATGTGACTTGTACATCCCCTAGAATAACACTTTTATAAAGTAATCCACAAGGAATGTTATCAAATGCTATGAACTATATTTATAATTTACCTGAAATTTCTTTCCTTATTTTCATTGTCCCAACAGTCCCTGTTAAAGCCCTCATCATATAATGCCTAGAACAATGCTATTCAATAAAAATATCATGCAAGCCATATTTAGTCTTTAAAATTTTCTAGTAGTCACATTAAAGTTAAAAAACAGATGAAATTCATTCTATTAGTTTATCTAACCTAGTACTTAAAAAAAAGTATCTATTATATATAAATTTTAAAATTTACTCATTATAAAAATTATTCATGAAATATTTTCTGCACTAAGTCTTAGTTTACACTTACAACACATCTTACTTAGAACCAGCTAAACTTCAAGTACTCAACAGTCACATATAGGCAGTAGCAACCTTAAAGGACAGTGCAGGTCTAGAGAATACATCTACCCTACATTCTCATTTTAAACTTTCAACCAATTATCAATCAACACATATAAAATACATAACTGGCTTTTATTATAGCATAAATTTAAAGATCCAAATATATCTAAAGTAGCAAAATTACAACACTTTAGTAGTAGTGCTTTACAGGTTAGTTTGATAATATACAACTGTTTAATCCAGAATTCTAACATATATGTCATCCCTTTATTATTATACATATATGTTGAGTATTCCTTATGACAAATGAATAAATTATTTTAATCTCAGAAAAAGCAGAGCTATTTTCCTCTGGTTTACACACTCTGAATTTTCACCTTAAAGCAAGATGATGAAGTGAATTCATCTATTCATTGTGTTAAAAAATATGAAAGCATCTTAAATACCATTTTAATAGCAGCATAAATTAAGTTTAGAGACTGCTTAAACATACACAGTATGATAAACTATACTTCCAGCAATACAAATTCACCAAGGACAAGAACAACGGCAAAGAGCTGAAAAAATACGAGGAGCCTTAAAGGTCATTGTGAATTGCAGGAAAAAAATTCCCTATTTATATATACCTAAAGGAAAAAATAGCAGTTTTTGGTCTTGTATATTTCCTTACTATTACTGCATATGGACACAATATGCAATGGAAAAATGAGTGACATTGTCACAATACTGCTTTTAAAAAACAATTTGCCAGTCCAGAATGTTCAACATTTATTTAGAGAAAAGAAGAGGGCCTACATGTGTGCACTGAAGAATATATGCACATTTTAAGTTATTTTTTCCAATTTCCACACCTTGTTCCCTTTGCTCTACATAACCTCCAATCGCCAAAGAATGAGGCTAAAGAACATCTTAAGGACCTCCCTGGTGGAGCAGGAGTTAAGTCTCAAGGCTATCAAGCTATCACCAGCTACTGCAGCATGAGTTTGATCCCTGGCAAGGAAGCTGACCTACAATGGTGCAGCAGACCTCTCCTATCTTGCCCGCTGCTCTCCTAGCAGGTATTTCAGTAGGTACACCTTCTTGCTCCCCACTCTACCTCTGGTGAGTCTTCTCACCACCTCCCTGCCCCCCAGCTCTTGTATGCATAAATAAATCATAAAAAAAAAAAGAACATCTTAAAATATAGAATCCTCAGGAAGTTCTCAAAATTCCATCATGATTTTTCTTAAGTCTTTTCTCACATATTTTCAAAGGATTATAAAGAAGAGTAGTGATGGGAACAACTAGACTGGACAAAAATCTCACTTTTTTTCAAAACGTATTCTCTAGTTTATCAGAAGGTCATTTGAAGACCCCTATACATTCTTTTCTCATTACTAGGGAGAAAAGCTCTCACAACTAATCCTTTTAAATAGTTCAACCACTAAGTAACAAGTGGGAGTCATTAAAACAGAGGTCTTGAAAGCAAAAAGAATTTTTTTAGTATTTTAATCAAATAATCATCTATTTTTAGGTAATGTCAGTGAAAATAAATAGAACCAAATCAAACAGAGAAGAAAAAATAGAATACTAATTCAATATGCAAGCTTTAGTGTTAAACATTTTAAACAATTTTTCTTGGTAAAGAAGATTAAAAACAAGAGACAAAATTCCAAAAGTAAAGAATCAAATACTTGCTAAAATTACAAAAATGAATACAACAAATAAGCCTCTTTTTCTGATTATAAACCATCAACTTTATCTGTTTAGAGCACTAAGAACATTCTTGGTATTTTCCTTCTTTCAATTTAACATTCTATCATAAGCACTGTTAAAATTCCCCCTGTCCTTACAACTACTATTTTTAAGGCTTGCATAATATCTTTTCAATTAAATGTACTATCATTTTCTTGACCAATATCTTGCGGCCATCTGAATTCTTGGTTTTCTTATTCTTACACATATAACTGTTAAATATATAAAAGCACTTTTCATTCTTAGGCTTTTTAAAAAAAGAATTACTAGAAATAAGATTTTACCATAAAAAAATACAAGTATCTTTATGCTTATTGTACAAACAGCTAGTATGTTTTCCAACAAGATACCAATTTATACTCCTACTGTATATTTGTCAACAAACTTTTTTTAATGCCTGCTAGTAGGTAAGAAATTGCCCAGCATGATCAAGAAAGTTGAACTTTTATCACATCTACTCACAAACTGTTTTTATTTTACTGTGAATTGTGCACTGACAACTTATCAACTGAGAGTCTAAATGTTCTTCTAAATTAATAACACAAGAATATTTTATCTGCCTTAAATTTACCTCCTTGGAATTTTTTTTTTTTTAATCCATGTTTGGCTCAGTTGAATGCTCTTTGTTTCAGAGATTCTAGTATCTTGTTATCTTAATGGATGTTTGAAATATAGCCACTGATTTTCAGTTTCTCATATATTTTGGCTTAATTATGACATCACCATTACATAAAGTTTAAAAATTATGAAGCCATTACCTTTTCCTCATGTGTTGTGGAAGAATCTGGATCCTTTCTTTTCTTCTTCAATTTTTTATCTTTGCTTTGCTTTGTACCAGAAGTCTGATAAGGTTGCAAATCTACTCGAGAATGGAATTGATAACGACCACTTTCTACATCACAGTAGTAATAAATTCCAGTGGAAGGATCATAATATAGTTGATTTTCCTTTCAAAAACAAGAAAACAAGTTCTATTCATGTGAGATGAAATAAAGTAGAAAACTAAACTTAACAGAAATGTCAAATATAATTAAATACAATAAACATTTCTTTTAAAAATTATAATATTTTCTGAAGATAATGAACTAGATAACAGAATGAAGAATATTTGTAATTTCCCAAAATACATCACCACTCAATATCTGCTCTAATTTTCCTCATGTGCAAAATGAATACATTTAAATACTAAATTAAATCATAGGAAATTGCCAATACTTCACTAGTGTTTAGCTTAAAGCAATAATTTGATATGGTTCAACTAAAGACCTTAATAAAAGAAACCTTTCAGAAGTCATGAAAATTTCATCAGAAAAAGCTAACCATATAAAAGCAATTCCAGATTAGGCAATAATGGTACAGTATTATAAACCCCCAAACCTTCCTCTCAATGTCATAAAACAATGATTTGCCTTTTAATGATCATGACTAAAAGCCCTGAGGAAAACCTTGAAAATAAAGTTAAGTTCATAAATCCACAAAATAAGGTTCTATAGAAAGAAACCAATAAACAAGTGCCTTTGTATTAATTAACTTTATAGTAGTAACTAAATAAGATTTACAAGTAAAACAGTCATTCAAAAATAGATCCCAGCATATTATGGATAAAAACTAGAAAGATAAGGTTATATAATTGTCTACATTTATTAGATATCAGCCAGTACTCTTGAACCATAATTTAACTGAACAATATATATATTATATATAATTTTTACTTAGATAGTATTTACATATATAACATAAATCCTATGCAGACCAGACTTGAAAACATACTATGTTGACATTAAGCAATTAAAGTTTCTTTAACTAGAATAATTTCTTTTTCTAACTGTTGATACTATTGCAATTTATTTTCTTTAATCCACTGCAGATTTTCCTTAAACAAAATAGAGTGGAAACTTTCTAGTAACAGAAGTAGAAATTGAGATAGTGACAGAAATAGAACTTTCATATTCAGTCTTTTTATCTGTTAAGTCCTCCATTCCAATGTATAGACATTTCCAAAAAACGTAAGAATAAGCTTATTTAATTAAAAGCTAGCACAATGAAAATGGTAAAATAATGAAATCTCTAATTATTAAGACATAGCATACAGAATATAACCATTTACAGAGTGTATGTGTAGAGGAAAGACACAGAAAAAAAGGTAGAAATAACAAAAATGCCATATACTTGGAAACTCTGTACTGTCTTAGAAACCAAATAAGTAATAGCTACCCTCTTTGACAGCGAGAGTTTAAACATGTATTTTCTGGGTGTTAATTCACAATGTCAATTACATACTCATGGGGATGACTCCATGTGATCTGGCCCTCAGGAAATGTAAAATGTAGCACCCAAAAGTGGAGCACATGTTCAACATTCGTGACTAATAATAAACATGCTATAGAAAATTAAAAAGAAGACTCTCTATGGTCTCAGATGGATTTATAAAGATAACAGTATTTAAACAATTGTTTAAAAAAATCTCATCCTAAACCAACCACTCCAATATCATTTATAAATTTCATAAAAACAATGCTAGTTTAAACTCTTAAAACATTTTACAAAAATGCAGCTGTTTGCTTTTATTAATAAATGCTCTAACATATTTGCATCACAATATATACAGTTATCCGACATCTCTAAAATACTAATCTGTAACAACTTATTTAATTAAAAACCTAAGAGCAGCATATACACCACTTTGTCATTTTTTACTCTTGTCAAATATCTTTAAATCAAATATAATTTTTAAATACAATTTCTTGCTTTTCTTAACTCAGCTTATATAATTCAATATTTGTTATCAAGCATCTAAGTATCCAACCATTCAATATTAAAAAGTCTGAGATACTTACAGAATCATAATAGAAACCAGTGCTATGGTCAAAATACAGTCCAGTACTTTCATCGTAACTAAATCCAGTCTGTGATACAGCAGCTTCTGCTGCAGCTCTCAAGCTTTCAGCTAATGACGAACCTTCCAAAGATGTATCTTCTGTTGCTAACACAGATGCTGGCTCCTAGGTAAGATACATTCATGTCAAATAAGACAAAAACATCCTAATATTGATTTAAAAATTCAGTGGAATTTGAAACACTATATAGACTTACAGGTTTATTTTAAATGATAAGACTTCAATTTCTGCAATGGCTAGGGATAGCTATTGATTTGATCCACTTTAAAAAATATTTACTAGTATGTCAGTTAATTCAATTTTGAACCAGTTCTGAAGGCACTAAAAGTAGGTGAACATTGCTCAAAAGTAAATGCATATTACCATCAGGAGGCAATACACAAAATACAGAATCTGAAATAGAGAAATAACCTTGATTCCTCAATAATTATAGGTTCAAAGAGTTAAAGCTTTTGAAGAGAGATGGAGGGGAAAACTAGATTATGTGAGATAATTCATACACTAAGGAGGTGCACTGCATGAATCTTACTGGGATCCTGATTCAAACAAATGTAGAAACAAATTTATAAAACAGAAATTTTAACCATGAGAGGATATTTGATGTGACTCATTAAAAAAAATTCAGGTTTCTAAAATTTTTTGGTTCAGTTAAAATATACAGACAAATTTTCTTTTAGTTTATGTATATCATAAATTTTTGGAGCACAACAGAGCAGGAAAACATGAACAAGTTCTAATTTCTGTTTCTTAAAAACTGTAATATTCACGTATAATCATATACCAAGAGTTTACAACCCTTGTACATTTTGTGATGGACCAAAGAAGTCTACTTTTTACTTAAGAAAGAGCAAGTCCTGGGTATAAACAGTTTCATGTTTAGCATTTTATACCTGTGAATTCGAGGAAAAAGGGTCCTCTTGTCCACATTTAACATTTTCCGTTACATCGGCACCAGCGTAAGCATCATTCTCTACTTCTGACTGGTCTTTAGAATTAAAAGTAGATGCTTCAATATCCTGATCTTGCTGAACTGTGAGTTCAGTCACTTTATTTGGAAGACTGATATCTTTATAGTATGTCTGATAATAATAATCTGTAGCGAAATAAATTTAGTAATATCATTAGAATAGCGACTACAAGAAGAACTTATTACAAAACACTGGCACTGAACACAAAACAACACACATTACAAACAAATCATTGTTTATAACGGTACACATTTTAAAAGATTATAAAGAATGGCGCATGAATATGCACATCTTTGACTTATACTATCACTGTCAGTTGAAAAAAGGAAAAAGGAGGTACATATATTCGGACTTTCAACAGCAACAGTAAAAAAACAATACAACATGTAGATAAGTAATATAAATACCGCTGCTGTGTCTAGTAATTTCATTAAATTGTGTACTGAATAAAACAAGGCTAAGCTTAATAGAAAAGACCTCTCTTGTGATCCCTATTTATTAAAGTTCAGTTGTTTGGCTACTATGCCTCACAACATAATGCCACTGATGAGGCCGTGGTGCAGGGCTCACCACTACAAAAACTGCCTGAAAGACTGTACTGAATAGGATGCTAAGTGACACCCATCAACAAGAAAACACATGGCCTGAGTCACAGGGAAAGTCAGATTTAGAGCACATGGTTCATGAAACAAAAAATTATTCTGTGAAAATGACAGCATTTGTTATATGAAGGACAACTTATTTCTGTTTCTCACCAGAAGGAAAAATTAGACTATCAGAAAAATACCAAACCACAAGGAAGAAAGTTAACATTACATATTTATCTTAATGTCCACTTCAAATACCAAGAAAGCTCCATATTAGCATGATGTAAATGTAATCATATTAAGTGATCTTTAATATAAGCTGAATACCTGAGATTGACCAAGGAGGGTGGTTTTCTGTTTGTACTTCTACATCAGACTTTTTATTATCTTCATTTTTTCCACAATGGAGTATTTTACTGAGCTCTTCTACCTGAAAGAAAACAAGATTTTAGGAAAAATAAATTATATAGCAATCTATAATATAAACATCATCCTCCAAAATTACCATAATTATTTTACAAACTAAAAGTTTTAGAAAAGTACTAACAGCCAGTTTCCTTTACAGGAAAACTAAAATTACTACAATCAATTTTCTTTCACCTTTATACCAGCATAGATGTTTTTATTCTTGTACTTTCTTGCTAATCCTCAAAAACCCTTCCAAAATCCAGACTGACTAAATTAATAGAACTATGTGAACAGGAGCCTTTATTTCTAACAACTAAGAATGCTTTATACTAACATTTTAATCCTCTAGTAGTTCTCTCCAAGAATTAGAAAAGAACATATTCCCATTTATTGAGTTAAATTATCTAGTACCATTGTGTCCATTTGGCATTATGTATTCACTAAATGTATCAATGTTACTTACATGCTTTATTGTAATTTACTTTTTCTTTTAATAGTGTTACGATTAAATACCTGCAGCAGAAGGAAACAGGTGACTGCCTCAGAAAGGCATCTGCACTCTCTGTGCCTCACCAAAAGCAACTGAAAGGATGCTACGTAAGCATCCTTTTGCAAGAGCAAGAGTGTGGAAATACCCATAAGCAAAAGAGGACCAGCCTCATCAGTATACCTTGTTGGACAGAATCTTGATGTGAAACAATGTCTATTGGATATATGAAACAAACTAAAAAACGAACTTCTAAATATTTCTTTAAAGATGCATAGCACTTAAAAGAAGAAAGGTGATTAAAAGTAACAGTATATAGGTATCTAGGCACTTCATAAATTATCATCTCTGCTGCTTTATTCTACCAGGGCTACAACTAGAGTGAAACAAGCAAGGCACTGAGGAAGCACTTAACTCTCAGCTTCATGCAAGTATAAGGTCTGTACCTGCGAATAAGGGTCCCTAAATTTATGTGCCCTCAACTACTTACTGCCTAGTCCTGGCTCATTTATTTAATATCTGCTACATGCTAGGCACCATTTGGTACTTTAGATAATATCCCATTAAGTCTTGCAACCGCTTTACAGATTAGTTGCCCTAATCCCCACATTACATCTGAGAAACTTGAATAATTTGCTCAAGGTTTTCTTTTGACTCCAAAGTCACTATACACACATGTATATATGTGTATATGTACAGATATTTAGGGTCTCTATAAAAAAGCAGTACCTTAACAATTTAAAATTATGAGTTTATTAAAAGGTTATCATAGCTTGCTATCTTTCCACCACAATTATTTTGACCATATCTATAGTTTCTTAGCCATAGTCTTTCCTTATGATTGAAGTTGTTCAAGAACTAGTTGTTGAGTGTACAAATGCAAATTATCTATGTCACAGTGTGGACACAACTCACTGCATTTCAGCAATTATTTTTATAAATCACTTTATAACAAAGCACAATAAAGTATGATGACGTTTTAGTATTCAGTTCACTTACATGGTTTCAAGAAACGCACCAACATTATTACAAAGGACTAGGCAACAGTTTAATTGAAATTAGTAACTATGTGGAAATAACTTGTCAGGAGGGCATGCAAACTGCCCAGCAAATCAAACTGGAAAAAAAGACCATGCTATTTGAAAATAAATTTATGACTGTTTAAATATTTGCCCTAACTGTATTTATGAAAATGAAGTTTGCTACTTAGCACCTTTAACAAAGACAGTTACATCTTGCCAGAAAACTGAAGGCCAAGGCCCAAAACAACCACCTCACTCACGTATACTGTTCAAGTTTGTAAAACTGTAAAAATTCTTTCACTCTTAATTTGACTTAACCTGTGGGGTACTAGCAAATTCTCATTTTATGGACAACTGAGGCTCGATCCGTTCACACACGTAATGGAATTCTGGTTCAAGTCCGGCGCTTTAGCAAACTCAAAAGTGATTCTGAATAAAATATTATAAATGTGCAAACTACCAATGGCACGCTCCAAGTGAAAATGAAGACAATCCACCTGAAGTGTTTCGTTCTAGTCATGTCAGCCCTAGCTGCAGTTCACTCACTGAACTAAATGGAATATCCCGAACTCTAGGGATTGTCCCTAGTATACTTAGAATTTACTCGCACAGAACTTCTGGTTCCTTTCAAGTGCTCTACAGGGAAGTTCTGGGTCCCTGCCGGGGGAGCTTCGGAAGCCATCAGAAGCTTCAAACGCCTCCCTCGGCTGGCCGGGCCAGGGGCTGGACGCGGACAGCGCACCTGGGTGCGGAGCTCCTGGTTGTTGCTCTCGGCGCTCTGGTACAGCCTCTCCGTGTGATGCAGCAGCTTCTCGATCTCCCGCACCTGCCGCTTGCAGCTCCGCAGCTCGCGTTCCAACTTCTCCACCTTCCGCCTCAGCTGGGTCAGCTCAGGCTCGGGGGAGGTGGGTGGCGGCGGCGACAAAGACGACGACGGCGCCTCGGAGGCCATGGGTCTGGCGCGAAGCGGCCCCTGGGCTGCGTTCAGGCTGAGGCGGACTCCGGAGAGATCAGAAGGCACCGGAGCGCGCGGGCAGCGAAAGGCGGCCTCAGACTCGCCCGGCCGCGGCGGTCCCAAGCCATCACGACCCAAAGCTAGTTGACTGTGGTCGAGAGAAACTGCAGGCGTCGGCTAAGGGGACGCAGGATGGGCTCGGCCCGGTCCCGCCGACTTTGAAACAGGAAAACTTTATTAGCAACTACCTTCCCCAGCGACCGCTGAGACAGCCGCTGGAGCGCTGGTGGAGAAGGTGGACCAGACAAGGAAGGGCCAGAGACGCTCAAGCCGTTTGTTTGCTGAACCGGAAACGATGGCGCTGGTGGTGGGCGGGGCCGGAACGGAAAGGGAAGCGACGGGAAGCGGCAAGGGCCTGACGTTGCACATGCGCATTTCTTGCTACCTGGGCACAGAGTGGTGGGAGGGTGGATGGAGAACTGATGCGAAGGAGTCGCAAAGTCTTGGAGGGTGAAGAAAACCTGAGCTTTTGCTCATGCCAACTTTCAAAACGGTTTCAAGATCTTAGCACAGAATGCACTTTCTAGCCTTTTTTTTGTTTTATAAATTTTGTTTAATAAAAGTTTTTATTATTTAATTGCTTTACCATTTTATATAGTAGGTAAGGTTGGTGAATACAGTTTCACATCTCTGTATGTATATATGCAACTCTGCACCCACCACCTTAGCTTAGGACTATTCAACATTATTTAATTGATCCCCTCTACCATAACTCTCCCCTCTGGTTAACCACAGTATTTTTCTGAGTGGAAGAGTCATTTTTGAAATATTTTGTTTGTTTGCTTTATTTATATTCGACATGAGTGAAACCACCCAGTATTTGATTTTCTGCCTTATTTTGCTTAGCGTTTTCCCTTAAATTTCAGCCATCTTATCCCAGAGAACAAGACTTCAACTTTTTAATAGATTGTTACAGGGCAACCCTAATATAAAATGGGTTTCCCTGACTGGGTCCTCACCCATGGGCTCAGAAGACTTTTATGATAGCCTCAACTTCAGGCACACGTGACAAAAGTTATTAAAGGGTTTTATTTTTCAAAAGAGGGGGAATAAAATAGTAATAATACAAAGAGAAGAGAGGGATACAAATTCATAAATATCCTACCAGATCTTCCGAGCTGGAATGCAATGGCGCATTGAGAGCTGGCCCTGAATCAAGTGACATGGCTCCAAAGGAAGAGAAAGCCCAAGGCTCACCTCTCTAGTTTTATCGCCAGCCTGGCTGTTTAACTCCACCCTCAGGTCCCAGTGATCCACTCTTGGATAACCATATTACCAGGTTTGTGGTTCTGGAATACGGGTGGTCTGGAGTGGGGGTTGGAGTCCACAAACCCATCTGTGTAATCCATTCAGGACTACCCTTCCCCCTAACAGATGAGTAGTATTCCATTGAATGTATATACTGCAACTTTTAAGTTATCCAGCATTCTATCTATAGGTGATGGGGGTCACCTAACTATGTCGTGAGGCAAAAGCCTGTCATAGGGGAACCACCCTGAAAAATCAGAGGTTATAAAGCTGGCCCCCCTTGGACTCCCTTTTGTTTTGGCTGATTTAATAATTAAAGTATTAAAAGTTACAAAAAACGTGTTTGCTGGAACATCATCCACGGGGGTGGTTGTATAATTGGCTCTTTTTATTAAACAAAGTAATTAGTTGCCACACATTTTGATGACATACTGCCAACTGGCTGATATTATAGTACAAATTCTAAAATTAAATTATTAGGAAAATTTTTAAACTCAAACATTTTACTATGGGCTACAAGCCTCGGGAAATCTGAGACCTGCGAGACAGCCATTTCTTGCATATCTTGGCCATATATCCCATATCTGCCTTCCCTAAGTGATGCCTTCCTGCATTACTCTTTGTAATTAAATTTATGGCTTTGCTTTTTCAAAAGGTGGGTTCTACATTTCCTCAGGTGAAAATAAGTTGCAGAAGCCCTCCTCCTGTCCCCTTTTTTGTTTGTTTTTTTTTTTTTTGATCTCCCTTCCCCTTTTTGTTTTTTGATCTAGTACAAGAGATAACTCAGCATACATTATCAGCTGAAAGACAAAGAAACCAGTGATGCCCAATAAGAGCCTGATGAAAGGGTGCAAATACTATTCAGATGTTGATTTAGGGTACCTCCTTCTTCCTGCAGGCCTGTAGCAGAATGCTGACACCAATTTAACCTTAAGCTAAGAATTTATTTTATGCTCAGAGTGAAAATAGAATAGTTATGATTTCATGAAACTAGGATACCTGCCATAATATAAATTAACCAATCATAATAACTAACATGAGTAAAAAGATGCTGTCTTGATTTTATAATCATCTACGTTATCCGGCTGATGGTCACATGACCCCACGCTGCTCTTGAAAGAAAAAAAAAATGTAGTCATTCCTAATCTATGCACATGTTGATGTAATCCCGCCCCTTTCTCCTTAATGTATAAAATAAAGACCTGTTGAGATTTTTCAGCAAGGACGCACACCAAACCCTGAACCCCCCTTCATTCGCCAACTTCCGTTCCATCCTTTGGGGACCTGGCCTTCTGTCATAGCTGGTCTTCGGCATATAAGCATTCAGATTCTTTCTGTATCTTGGTTATTGTAAACGGTGCTGCAATGAACACAAGGGTGCATACATCTTTTCAAATAGTGTTTTAACAAACACCAAAGAGCAAAATTTTGGATCATATTTTTTTCTATTTTCAGTCTTTTTTAAAGATTTATTTATTTATGCATACAAGCACTGGGATACAGGCCAGAAGTGCAGGGGGTGAGAGGATTCATCAGAGACCGAGTGGGGAATAGAACAGGTGGAGTGACTGAAATACACTGCTGAAGGGAGCAGTGGGCAAGACAGGAGAGGTTAACCATGCCATGTGGGTTACCTTCCTGGCCAGGAATTGAACTGGTGTTACAGTAGTTGTGTATTGTTTCATAGTGCTGCGCTTTAAACTCTTGAGCCACCAGGGAGGCCCCTATTTTCAGTTTTTTAAGGAATCTTCATATCATTTTCCTTAAGTGCACCAATTTACATAATCACCAAAAGTGTATGAGAGTTGCTTTTTCTCCACATTCTAGCCAACACTTTTTACAGATCTTTTGTTATAAACCATTCTCACAGATGCAAGGTGATATCTTACTGCAGTTTTGATTTTCTAGCCCTTCATTTTATAGATGAGTTTCTAAGAAATTATTTGCAGGGTTTATAGAGATTGTGCCAAACCTAGACTAGACCATAGTGTCCTGATGTTCTGCTTACTCACTTACCAGTGAGTTTGGATATCTGAAAAAAGAAAGAAATTTCATTAGGTCTTATTTGCAGAGAGAACTCTCCCTGAGAGGAAGATAAGCCTCAAGATTCTGTAGACGCGGGAGTAGAAAAAGCAATGGTGAGTAGATTTATTCAGTATTTTGTCTGTGTGAAGCTCATATTTTTTCACAAGCCTCTAAAATGATGAAGGGGGCCTCCCTGGTGGCGCAGTGGGTTAAGCAACGCACTAGGAAGCAAACTGGAGTCGCTACAGCTCGAGTTCGATCCCTGCCTCCGGTCAGGTAGAGGACCCACATGGTGAAGTAGACCTCTCCTGCCTTGCCCGCTGCTCTCCTCAGCAGCGTGTTTCAGTCAGTCTGCCTGCTCTGCTCCCCACTCTCTCAGGTGGATCCTCTCACTGCCCTGGACTCTGGCCTGCACCCCAGCTCTTGTATGCATAAATAAATAAATAAATCTTTTTAAAAAAATGATGAAGGCTTCCCTCCTTTGCCAAGTTAAGTTACAATTAGGGCCTGAACTCAGAATGCTGGGCCTCAGACTACTGGAGACCAGCACCTAAGTCTTGCTGGTCTTACTCTCCCAGGGTCCAGCACAGTGCCAGTCACAGAGTGACCTTAATGTCTGCAGAGCACAACTAGTCCTTCCTTAGTGGCTTCGTGTGTCCTCTTGTCCCACACATTTCTAAGTGGACAGCAAATTCTCTGCAGGGAACTGCCCTCTTTAGTTTCCTTGAATATTCTTCCTTAGGTCTTTAAGAGCCCTTCTACAGGTACCACCAGCCTATGGTCACAGTCACAGTAACCTTTCATCTGTCAATACATATTTAATGTGAAGACAGAATATGTTCTCAATATAGAATAGAGATATACTGCCAAAAAACGACTTTAATGCATTGTGATTCAAATCAGGAATTTATCCAAATCCTCTACAAATGCTATATGTTCCCCTTTCTCTACCTCTGAAGGGTAAGAAATTTCCATAAACAACATCTGAACATCACCTTTAAGATAGAATTTGAAGTTTTAATCATTTTTTGATGTCTGGTCTTATTACCTTAAAAAAATCTCAACTTTGATTGGACTCAGAAGTGGAAGCTCTCAAAGAAGACAGCCTCTGTCTCTTGGCAATATGTTTCTGGCATTTTTCTTTGGCCTCCTTCGTATTCTTGGCCAAAAGTTGATCATACTGTGTAGCTTCTTTTTTTTTCTCAGTACACTGATTCTTCAAAGCAATGCACTGACATGTGTGTTGGGGAACTGTGGAATAACAAGACACTGAATCTTGGATGTGTTGGTCCTAGATTTGTTACCTTCTTTGTCTAGGGGCTTTCTCACAACATATTGGTGGACATTGTCCTCTTTAGAGAGATTGAAAAATTTTTGGATTCTGGCATCTCCTTGGACCCCAGGTGACAAGGCACAGTAGTATCAGTGAGTTCTAAATATGCTTTGCCTCTTTTTTTTGCAATAACCAAGTTGAGAATACTCAGACTGACATCCACAATACAACCCCGAACAGACTTGCATTTTCTTTCACCAGTACTCCTTGGTCTGCAACACAAATGCCCCTTACCCAGCAGTAGGCAAATCCAACCATGGTTCAAGACACCCTGCTTCATGGGGAAACCTTGTTTGTCATTTCCACCACAGATTCAGACCGCATAACCCTTCCATTCCTAACTCAGAGTGTCAAGTCAAGAGCATCCTCTGTGACCATAGCCTCTCATAAAAGTTACAAAGTTTTTGTTCATGGTCCACTTTAATGAGTTTCTGACAGCAGTGATGGGGAAAGAGATGTAGAACTTCATCTTGAAATGGCCAAGTGCTCCTCAGCCAACATGAAAAACAAGTTTTACTCAATTATAGAATCTATAATCTTATTAGTTGTTACATGATGCATTACTTATTTGATTTATCTTAAGGATAATCAATGTAAGCTTTGGTCCATTTGTTACAGGGCAGGGAGAGGAGTACTTTAGAACCTCCAAGCCTGCCTTTTTTGAATGGGTTTTGTTATTTGCTGCATTAGGACAATATATAAGGCCTTTAATAGAAAGGAACTTTAATATAATTAGGATATAACATAGAAAGGACAAAGAACATAGTTACTAAGTTAAGTATTTAAAGTTACCCATCTCCTTGAGGGTAAAAGTTTAGCTAAATAGGACTGGCTTAAAGCAAGGCCCAAAACCCTGCCACATGTCCAAAGGACCTTTTAGTAGAGACCCATAGGAAAGGGTTAGAAAGAGTTAGACAAATTTGGGAGGAAAAGAGCAAAATTAAAATTAAGATGAAAGCTGCCATTGTTAACCTCCCCATGGGTCTCTCACCCACATCTGTTTTAACCAGTCCAAGACCAAGAAGCAAGCGCAGTTTCTTTACATGTGGCTTTGCTCCACGTGCCTCCTCCAGGTCTCCTTGCTACTCTCCATCTTGCTTCCTTTCTTCCTTCCTTCTTCTCTGCAGAATCTTTTTTTTCCTCCTCAGCTTCACCCACTTAGAGTGGAACCAGGATTTTGGAACTTCCCCCTTTCCTGGGACGACCCTGTTACACATTGAGTGAAGAAATGTGCCAGAACAATGGACCAGTTCAGAGCATAGGTCTTATGTGGGCTTAGAATTTCTGCTTGCTTTCTTAGATCTCTGCCATTGCCATGAAAAGGGCATACGCATGTCTGCTTGTCCAAAATGGAGTACAAAAGTCACATGGAACAAGTCTGTTTTAGTTAAAATCCTTCAAATAAACCCAGGGAAGATCAGAGGTCCCAGGAAAACCTCAGACAGATAGCAATAGCACAGAAAACAAGGTCACTCACAGGCTTATGAGAAATAATAAATGATGCTTGTTGGAAGCCAATAAGTTTGGAGACGTTTGAATGTAGTAATAACTGATACTCAACTTGCTCTAGAGCTATTCCAGGAACCCATGAGTTTCAGCAGGCTGGACTCTAAGTACCTAAGATATTATTATATTCCAAAACAGAAGAAAATTATAAATTAAATAAAACCTAATTTATACCCAGTTTCCTTTAGAGTATCATCAATTTTATGTTTAATGGACATTTGTCTGTCATAATTTATGATCGATCCAATGGATAGCCAGCTTTCTCCTATCCTGTTTGATATTATAACACAAGAACATCTGGGGAGCTATAGCATTTCAAAAATCCTGATTTATTGCTCCATATTACTTTTGGTCAATAGACTATTACCTATTTCCTGCCCCTGGAGGTCCAAGGAAGAATGGGTGGGTGTAATACTAAAACATTTGTTTTTTTGTTTGTTTTTTAAAGATTTATTTATTTATGCATACAAGCACTGGGGTACAGGCCAGAGGTGCAAGGAGGTGAGAGAATCCACCAGACAGAACAGGGGGCAGAACAGGCAGATGGACTGAAACACACTGCTGAGGGGAGCAGCGGGCCAGGCAGGAGAGGTCTGCCTGCGCCATGTGGGTCACCTCCCCAGTTGGCAGCAGGAATCCAACTCATGCTGCAGTGGCTGCGGTTTGCTTCATAGTGCGGTGCTTAACCCCCTGCGCCACCAGGGAGGGCCCAACACTAAAACACTTCTATGATGGTCAGGGAAGGAAGCCAAAGGAAACTAGGCAGCATTTCTATTCCACCCCCAACTAAAACAATTAAAAAAACTAAAAGTTTACACCTTTATTTTATTGATTTTTAATGAGTAAAAAATACACTACCATGCAAATTTCCCCAAGATTCATCCCCTCCCCTCACACATTCTTAATATTGAAATTACTGACTCACAAGGAGAGTCTGTCTCCACTGGACAGATTCTAGGTCTCAAGATACAAAACCAATACTTAACACTAGACCATCATCTTTTTCAAATGCTGTGATGAAGAATATTTTTTAAGTTCCAATCTCTTGTAGACCGATATGTTTATAAAATACAACAAAATACATGAGTAGATGGGAGAAGAGAGAATAAGGGATGCAAGAAGGGTTGTGTAGGATGAAATTATTCCCCTTTAATAGATTTCAAGAGTATAACTTAAAATTTGTGGTTAAAAATTACTTCTGTATTTGAATGGTGTTTCTTTCTATGCAAATGGTCCATTTAGCTTATTAGTATTAAAACTGGGTATAAAATACAAAAGTTAGCAATCACACATCATCGCTTGTCTCTCAGGTGACCAACAGCATAAGTTGGAAGGTTCCTTATTATTTCTTGTAAAATCACTCAAGCTACTCTATGTTGAATTAAGTCTAATTGCCCATAGTGGGAGCATACGCAATATCTTTGCCCTGAGCCTGTAAAAAACTTTTATTCAAAGTGTTAAATTTATTTTTCTAAAGCTTCCCAAGTTCCTAGGACTTAATACACTTCTGGATTCCATTTTAAAGAATTTTTATCACAGCTGATGTTAGTTATCAACCCAAAAGTCATTCTCCCTTATTCCATACAGGAGAACCCAACATTTTCCCAGGGTAGTAGTACACCTAATTGAAAGTCTCTATTTCTCACACTTCCTTGCTGCTGGGTGACCATGTAACACCATTTTGACCACTGAGGTTATAGATGCCTAGAGGCAAGGCTCCTGGGAAAACTATTGCTTTCCAATTAAAAAGGAAAGAGTCAGGCTTTTACCTTGCCCGTTTCTGTCTTCTTATTCTCCTCACCTAGAAAGTAGTGATTATATTGGAGATGAGCAGCCAGATCGTGACCATGAAGCAAACATGAAGAGGAATACACGCTAAGGGAAGCTAAGCTGAAGAATAAAAGTATTCTGGGGTCTTGATCATGTGAACTGCTGTCTTTGAACTTCCCATTGAATAAGGAAAGTGAACCCCTTTTGATTAAGTCACTGTAATTGGATTTCTAGTTCATTCTAACCAGAAGTAGTGCCTAAGAGACATATTTACAGTTTACACCTTTATTTTATTGATTTTTAATGAGTAAAAAATATACCACACTGCAAATTTCCCCAAGGTTTACCCCCTCCCCTCATCTGCTCATCTGCTTTTTCAAATGTCTAAGTAATTTTAATACCTTAATTCTTAAATGAGTAAGGAATGTCTACATTTTCCTCTAGACATACTTTATAAAAGTTTCAAACTCAAAGAATAATTGCTGATACAATTATTCTCACTTTAAAAACTTCTGACTTCTTGATGTCATTTTGATTAACTGTGGATGATTTGAGAATTTGCAGGACTTTTTTAAGCATCTTTTTTTGTTCCTATACATAACTGTCTTGGAAAAACTTCTAGCTAAGAAACAATTCATTGGCACAAAGATGAAAGTTTTATTTCCTTCAATCTTTTTTTCAGAAGTCAAATATTGATTGTCAAGCCTTCATAAATTAATATCTTAAAATTTACTAGGAATTTGAAAAAAAAAAAAACTGTGGATGTTTTCCTAGCAGCATGATAACATGAAAATGTTCCTAGTATGTATTGAAGTTTTTGGCTTTCTTACTTCCCTTTTGATAAGTATTAACCAAGAAGTGATGTATAGAAGTTATAACTATGTTGAAAAGAGGGGGCTGACTTGTTTATTTTTTTTTTGACTTGTTTATTGTGTTGTGTGTGGGGGCTGGGGGATAGTGAGGTGGATATGTATGCTACCTAGGTTTATTTGCAAATTGCAGTTTGTTATATTTGCAGGTAACTGTTTGATTCAGGCTTTCACAAATGAGTGGTAAATTGTGAGCCTGAAACTGCTCTAAAAAATAGACTATTAAAAAAGTGAATAGTGGGCCTCCCTGGTGGCGCAGTGGGTTAAGCAACACACTATGAAGCAAACCGCAGTCACTGCAGCACCAGTTCGATCCCTGCTGCCAGCCAGGGAGGGGACCCACATGGCCTGGCAGACCTCTCCTGCTGTGCCCGCTGCTCCCCTCAGCGGTATACTTCAGTTGATCTGCCTGTTCTGCTCCCCGCTCTCTGTGGTGAATCCTCTCACCACCACCACCCCACACACACCTCTGGCCTGTACCCCAGTGCTTGTATGCATAAATAAATCTTTTAAAAAAAAAGTGAATAGTAAAGGGAATACCTACGTACCGCATACCACTAGCACATTCCCCAGATAGCAAGTGTTCAGTATATGCTTGCTGAGTTGAATGAAAAGAACATAAAGTGCACAAGAGCCCTGAGTTATTTCTAGACAGATGGCTGGATGGTGTAGAGTTGTGGAACTCACAGTTTTATGAGCTGAAAAAAACCATGTGAAACATTGATCATGTGTCATTACTCCCTAGCCCACTCCTTCTCGGTATGAGAGATGAGCAACCTACACACAGCAAGGAGGTAGCAGCCACTCAGCTCTACCAAGCCCATGCTTAACCTCATAGTCTCAAATCTCCTTTTTCTTCTTAATTCTTCTGTCCTTCTTAATCATCAATACCACTGCTTCAGGTGACACAACCATTGACAAAACTATCTTAGGTTATGAAGACTGGACTCACGTAGGCATGAACCAGGGAGTTGGGGACATAGGAGGTGTATGTCTTCCACATGGATCTGATAATGTTCTTTTTCATCTTTATTTCTAAAATATGCACAGTTTCTTCAATGGAGAAAAGTTGGATACCATTATTTCTTGAACAAATATGTAACATAAGCTGTGTACCATGTGTGTCCCAGACTCTGAGGGTACCGTGATGAATGAAAGTAGATTTGATTCACTGTCATATACAGTCTAGTAAAAAAATCATACAAATAAAAGTAGAATTATAAAATGAGATTACTAGGGCCACCCTGATGGTGCAGGGGGTTAAGTCTCAGCACTGTGAAACTATTGGCAGTCACTGCAGGACGAGTTCAATCCCCGGTCAGGGAGGTGACCCACATGATGCAGGCAGACCTCTCCTGTCTCACCTGCTACTCCCCTCAGCAGTGTATTTCAGTCAATTGGCCTGTTCTGCTCCCTACTCTGTCTCTGGTGAGTCCTGTCACACCCCACACCTCTGGCCTGCACTCCAACTCTTGCATGCAAAAATAAATGTTTTTTTTTAAAACATGAGATTACTAGCAGTAGAACTATATCATCCATTAAATGCAACTTATTCCAGAGAACAAGAAGTTTAGAAATGTAATAGAAGTTAGGTTTAATGGACAAAAGGGCTAAAAATTATCACAGAAAACAGGGTAAGGGAAGTATCCTTAGAGAAGGCAAGGAGTGAAAGGAAGAGAAGGGTTTTCCTAAGTTCACAAGGAATAATAGACTAGACAAATGAGGAAGCTGTTTATTTTTATTTCTTGTTATAGCATTTATTTATTATTTTGTTTAATAAATGCTTACACAGTACCTGTTTTGTGCTAGGCATTGTTCAAATCATCTTTCAAAAATATTTCACTTATGTTCTAGGCATTAATTTAAGCACACGGATGATATTAACTCATTTAACTCTTATCACAATCCTGTGGGATAAGTACTAAGGTTATCATCATCACCTCCAAATCAGAAAATTGAAGCCCAGATATTAAGTGGCTTGTTAAAGATAACACAGCCAGTGAGAGTCAGAGCGGGGAATTCAAATTCAGATAATCTGCTTCCAGAGGTAGTTCCCTCCATGTCTGCATTTTATTATCACCATAATCTTGAGTCATAAATTGAATGTGATAGATAAAGCACTAATACATATATAATATATTCATATATATATTTGCTAGTTGGTTATTAAAATTTTTTTCTACAAAACATGTTTTCATAATAAATGTCACATTTGTAAGCAGAATTATATTTTAAGTGCAAAAGGAGGCTTGCTAATGAAAAAAAGCATCTATGGACTCATACTTGAAAGATTCTAAAGATGGAGAGGGCAAAATGCCTTGAAAGAAACTTAAGGGCTCATTAATAACTCCCAGTTTTTTATGGGGTTGCTATGAATAAAAGTCATTCCATTAATTATCTCTACTATTAAATCAATAAAGGCTAGATGTGAAAACATTTTATAAATTTTTTAAAACTAAGAAACATAAATTTTAAAATATATATATTTATTTTTATTTATTTATGCATACAAGAATTAGGTGTTGGCCAGAGGTGTGAGGGGTGAGAAGATTCACCAGAGCAAGACAGAGCAGGGAGCAGAACAGGCAGATGGACTGAAACACGCTGCTGAGGGGAGCAGCGGGTGAGGCAGGAGAGGTCTGCTCTGCCATGTGGGTCCCCTCCCTGGCCAGGGATGGAGCTTGTGCTGCTGTGGTTGGGGATATTTTAATAGTGCAGAGACTTCAACCTCTCTACCCACCAGGGAGGCCCTAAACATGTAACTTATAATTACTTTGTATAGTCTGAGTGACAGTATTCATTTATGTATAATATTAAGACATATATATTCATGCACTCAATTTGAAATTTTCTCAAAAGTTATGTACTTTTCTGTCCAGGTTGATTGCCATGGAAGTGGGATTGCTGATCTGACAGGGACTTAACTTCTCTCTACTGAAACCAAATGACGTGAAGAAATAACACATACACATTTTGACCAGTAGGTGGCAATACAACATTGATATTTCCAAAATGTTCCAGGCAAACTACTGAACTTCCACTAAGTATTTGTAGATATAGGAGCCAAAATATTTTCTAGGTTCTTATCATCTAGTTCCTATGATTGATGGTCTTCTGGGATGAGGGAATTAGAGGACTGTACCCACGTATGATGAATCACTCCCCATCCTCACTCCATCCCTGCTCTGAAGGAGTCGAGCTAAGACAAAAAGTGACAGGGATACAGCAGGATTAAGTTCCCTATTGAAAAAGCACAGATTCTGAGAGCAGTTATTTAGCTAAAAAATATGTCTTCATCATGGGGCATTATTGGAGAATAGTAATGAGATTAACATTGAAAATCTACATTTTTAATGTTACATTCAAATCTACACTATATTTATTAACATTAAAAATCTATACTATACTATATAAGTGGAAGAATAACTAGAATATTGTGGTCATATTTTTTTCACTTTTAGAGGAAGTTTTTCTTGTACCAATTTTATTGTACCTAGTAATGTGATTTCTTCTCTTTCTTCTTCATTTCAGGAATGACAAAGAAGTACTGGGGAAAAGTGGTATAACCTTGAATTTTGTTCCCTCATCCTCCATTCCATGCAATCAAAAGACCCTGACAATGGCTCCCTTTCATTCTATCTAGAATAGACCAGACTTGGGGTTGTTACAGTTCAGACTATTGCACAGGAACAGAGAAATTGGATTCAACTCCAATTACAAGCACAGGTGGGGATTTAACATCTATGTGCCAACAAATTGAATAATCTAAAAGAAGTGGACACATTCTTAGAATCATATAAACTTCCAAGATTGAATCATGAAGAAATAACTTGAACAGATTAACTATGGGTAAAAAAATTGAAACACAATCAAAAATATTTCCAAAAACAAAAGTGTAGAATCAGGTAACTTCACTAGTGAATTCAACAAAACTTTCAAAGATCTAATACTTATCCTTCACAAACACTTCCCGAAAATCCAACAAGAAGACATGTTTCCAGACACATTTTATGGCCAACACTGTCCTGATTCCAAAAACCATACAAGGACATCACAATGCAAACTATAGACCAATATCTCTGGGAGAAAAAAAGTAACTAAAACAAGAGGGGTGCTATAAGCAGGGAACAGGAATGGGGGGCAGGGAGCCTAACAAGAAGGTGGGGTACGGCTTGCATGTGAAAAACATGCTCACAAAGCCAAGATTGCCATCTGGGAATTAACAATATGAAAGGGCACCCTTCCTTAATTCTGCAAGACCCCAAAGAATGTCAAAGATGTCAAAACATCATAACATATAGAAAAGAATTTAAAACATGATTGACAAATGATACGGTTCTTCTAGTTTCTAAAATAGAATGTATGTCAATCATCCAAGTATCTCAAGAAATTAGAAAGCAATGAAGTTGCCAGATTATCTGATTTCATCTAATAATCAAAATACACAACATTAATTCATTCCTCTTGTGCTAAGCACTTTAAATAAATAATTGTATTTAATCCATATGTTTGCATCTTGATTGTAGTGGTGGTTATAAAATGTACTAAAAGGGGGCCTCCCTGGTGGTGCAGTGGGTTAAGCAACACACTGTGAAGCAAACCGCAGCCACTGCAGCACAAGTTCGATCCCTGCTCGATCCCTGCTCCGGCCAGGGAGGGGACCCACATGGCCTGGCAGACCTCTCCTGCTGTGCCCACTGCTCCCCTCAGCAGTGTACTTCCGTTGATCTGCCTGTTCTGCTCCCCGCTCTCTGTGGTGAATCCTCTCACCCCAACCCCACACCTCTGGCCTGTACCCCAGTGCTTGTATGCATAAATAAATAAATCTTTAAATAAAAAAATAAAATGTACTAAAAGGTCTCAGACTTTACACAAAGACCTACACAAAGAGGGGGATCTGTGCAAAAACTGATGTAATAACAATATTTCAATGATGAGTAACAATGCTAGCTTAATTACAAAATTTGTTTAAGATTTATTTATTTATTTATGCATACAACAGATGGGGTACAGGTCAGAGTCACAGGAGGTGAGAGGATTCACCAGAGACAGAGTGGGGTGTAGAACAGGCAGAGTGACTGAAACACACTGCTGAGGGGAGCAGTGGGCGAAGCAGGAGAGGTCCGCTGCACCATGTGGGTCATCTTCCTGGTCGGGGATCGAACTTGCACTGCTGTGCTGCCGATGCTTGACAGTGCAGTGCTCAACCTGCTGAGCCATCAGGGAGACCCTTAATTACAATATTTTGCCAGTTTCCTGATTTGGATAATGTACTGGAGTTATGCAAGATGTCACCATTAGGGTAAAGTAGGTGATGGACACATGGGAGCTCACTATACTATTCTGTCAACTTCTTGTAAATCTACAAATAGTTCAAACAAAAAGTTAAAAGGCCTCTGTGGCCTTTGACGCTAATGTGTAAAATGATTCCCAATTTTACACATGAGGAAACTGAAGATTGAAGTAAATGGCTTAAGGTCTGTCAGAATTAGTGACAGTGTGATTTCAAACTGGAAATTATATATTATCAAGCTCCCTTTAATATTATCTTCAGATAACATAATAATTCCTGCTTCTCATAGGCTGTTTCTAGTTCCAATGTGGTCTTAAAATATATGTAAATAAATTCAGTTTCACTACAGTGCTTGAAAGTTAAATCACATCACACTTAAAAAAATTAATATAGGAATTGTGCTGGGTCTGTAACAAGAAAAAATGAAATAACATTCTATTTTATGAACTCCTTTCAGCAAAGAATTGTAAAATGTCAATTTTTCTTTTTTGTTTTTCTATCTGGTTAAACACCAGCTATCAGACTTATAGTTATATAAATATTTTATTCATTTACCAAGAAAAATCTTAGATCTGAATCATAAATATCAGACAATGCATTTATTTTGAACAACTCAGTCTTCTCTAATGGCAAAGAAATTGGCAACATATTTCCAGAAATCTAATACCATAATAGGTAGATGAATCATAGCATTTTTATGACACTTGTTAGAAACCTGTTCACTTCATTTAGTCTTAATTACAGTGGCAGTATTCAGCACTGGATTGATTGAGCAGTCATATCTGATCTCAGGGTCTATAAAATGTCAGAAATGCTTGGTAATCAGAGACCCAGTTCTTTTTCTTTAATAAAGTATGTGCATTTAAAATATAATCCATAAAGTATGAGTCAGTGATCTCTACAGTTTTATTAGCCCCTGTGTGTCATTTTCCAAATGTTCTTGCTTGCTTTTACCTTGGTTACTTCCTTCCTTTGGTTTACTGTGTCACGGTCTTACTGCACTCTTGATAACCCGGTAGTGTGGGCTCTCATAATTCAGGAGGCCTGGGGTAGGCAATGTCTTAGCAAGACATGAGGCTATGCTCTGGCCAGGTTAATGCACAAGAAGAGAAGGATGTCCTTCTCAACAAGTAATTTCTACAGTCCTCACTTCCATGCTCTGAAATGTCTCTACAGGGCAGGTTTTTCTGTAAGGGGGGGGGAGGGTGACCTAGAGTGACTAAGGGCTACTGATGAGAATCGTCATCACCTTTACCTGACCTGCCTGCCAATCAGCAGTGAGGTTGATTTCCTCAGCCAATGACTAAAAATAAACTTTTTATAATAGGCATTGTTTATCTATGTAAAGTACCGCACAGATGAACTGATAATCATTTCAGGGGTTAGAGGGGAAAGAAAAGCTAGTGAGAAGCTATCAGCATTTTTGAACATTCTGATGGACTTCTATACAATAAAGTTAACTTCCTTTCTTGTCTCAGTCCTGTGACTGATTTCAACTTTATCAGTGTATCTTTACCATTGACCTGGGGTTTGACGGTGTGGAAAGACCTCTTAAACAATGAACTTTACTCAAATATGAAGTGCCATAGCGTGAGCTTGGTCATTTCAAAGTTTCTAGTATATTCTCAGATAAATTTTCCTTATCAACAGGACAAAATAGGTTTAATGAGTAAGTGCAATTTCTTTATTGTATTCCACACAGTTTTGGTAAGGATACAAGACAGCTCTTATGCAAACAGTTGCCACGTAACTCTTCCAGGTTATAGTGAAGCTAAGGGCTGCTATAATCACTCAGGATACTGGGTCCCTTTGAAAAGTGATAGGCCTCAAGCTAATAAGATAGCTAGGGCCAAGAAACAAGATCTTAGTTGCCTGGGTAATAAATTTAGACCTATAAACTACATCCAAGTCCTGTCTTCTATTTAAACCAACTCTTAACTTTGTGCTCAACCAAACAGTTTTAGTTGTAAATTTAACAAATTGAAGTTCTTGTTATTATGTGTGTTCATTAGTGTTACAGGGCAGGGAGAGGGACACCCCAGGACCCCCAAACCTGCTCTCTCTAAATGGGTTCTGCCATCCGCCGCATCAAGACAAACATATAAGGTCTTTAATGGAAAGGAACTTTAATACAATTAGGGAACAATACAGAAAGGACAAAGAATATAGTTACTAAGTTAAGCATCTAAAGTTACCCATCTCCTTTAGGGTAAAAGTCCTGCCAAATAGGACTGGCCCAAAGCAAGGCCCAAAACCCTGCCACAAGTCCAAAGAACCTTTTAGTAGAGGCCCATAGAAAAGGGTCAGAAAGGGTTAGACAAATCCGGGAGGAAAAGAGCAAAATCAAAGTCAAGATGAAAGCTGCCATTGTTAACCTCCCCGCGGGTCTCTCACCCACATCTGTTCCAACCAGTCCAAGACCAAAAAGTAAGCTCAGTTTCTTCACATGTTCTTCTGCTCCATGTACCTCCTCTAGGTCTCCATGTTGCTTTCCATCTTGCTTCCTTCTTTCTCCCTTCCTTCTGTCTTCTTCTCCTCTCTCCAGCATCTTCTTATCCCTTCTCAGCTCCACCCTACTTAGGGCGGGAACAGGATTCTGGAACTTTCCCTTTTTGGGGGGACCATCCTGTTACATTAGGAACTATTTGTATATATCGTCACTTGGTGGCTGAAATATATTTGCCCGTACTAGAAACAGCGTGCCCAGTCATGTAGTTAACATAGCATCAACAATAGCACCATGGCAAGTTGACAAGTTGCGAAGATTCATCGAAGACTAATTTAGGGTCAATAAATACAGCCTGGCCAGTAATTTTGGGGCTGCAGGAAGATAAACAAATTTTTTCTCTTTAGGGAGTCTGGTTTGAACAAACTATTAAGTGTCCAGTAGACTAAGAGAAAGACAGTAACCGTGGCTATAGATGAAGTGTGGGTCTCTCCACCACACATTCCCTCAGCCATCCGGTTGTTACTAAGCAGCCACGCTGCATTCACTCCCTTCTTTATCCAAATGTTTCCTATGGAGAGAAACCTTTTTTGCTCAGTTTCAGACCGTGCTGCAATCTTCCTGTGTCCTTGTGGCTCAATCACAGGACAAAATGCAGATGCAAATGGAATCAATCATTTCCAAAATTATCAGACTCCAAAGGACTGTGATGATGAGTGTTCTCTTCCAAATAACCAGCAACAGAGGTAAGCGAATGAGTGTATCAGTATCCCAACAATATTATCAGACTTCAAATAACCTCATCCTTGTTTCACTTGTGTTTGCTTTATTATTCATCCTGTTTTCCTCCATCAAAAGTTTCAACAATCTTCTTTATCATTTTGCCAACATTAAATGTATACACATAAGGACGAGAATTATTTGCTGATATGTGAGATACTGAGTGAAATGTCAATTGTGGCAATTTACTAAAGGCAGAATTTTCCTGTTCCTAGGAATGAAATTAAACTGAATGAATGTGTGAACAAAGGAGCAGCTAAGTCTATCTATGGTTTATCTCACAGTGTTGAGTACTTCTCAATCATTAACAATAAACCTGTCTATTCTACTTAGAGAACAGGCTGATCTCCTTTCCAAGCTGGCGAGAAAGTGTTATATTGCTATTCATCTGTAGTTAAACTCTTTTGCAACTGGAGATATCTCATCCATTTCTATTACAGCTTAGCTTGCTACTAACCTACAAAATATGCATAGATATGTCTTCCTTTATGCAGTAGATGTTATCTTGGGTAAAACTATTTGATACTTTTATTGTTTCTTCACTGAATTGCATTATAATTTCATCTAGTTCATTGATCATTTTTCAAATGGCAATAATTTAAAAAAATTTTAACACTAAACTACTTATCAAGGACTGACCACATATGTATGTCATTTTCTCATTAGTGGAAAGGACACAATAAAATGTAAAATATGATACCTGTTCTCCATTAGCTTAAAATAAAACTATGAAAGCAAGACATACAGACCCTATTGGTAAATAAGGTTGGAAAGTAATGATTAAGTGCAGACAATATTAAAAGAATAATCAGACAGAAATAGAACCCTAGTTAGAGTTAAATGACAAAGAATATTTAAGTAAAAGGGGAATGAGATGGGGAGGGCATTATAGGCCATGAGCTAGCTTGTGGTGTTATGATGGAACCAGACTTACCTAGAGGTGAGAAGACTATTCAACAAAAAGCAGCCCCTCATAATGTAGGGATGATTTACCCCATATGTTCATTTCCTACTGCTGCTGTACCAGATTACCATAATGATTTCAAACAACACAAATGTACTATCTTACATTTCTGTAGGTTATAAGTCCAACATGGGCCTCAGAGGATGCAAGTAAACATGTCTGCAGAGCTAAGTTCCTTCCTGGTGATGCCAGAGAACAATCTAGTTCTTTGCCTTCTCCAGCTTGCAGAGGCCTTCTACAATCCATGGCTGGTGCCCCCATCCTCTGTTTTTACTATTACATCTCTCCAACCATTCTTCCCCAGTCATATCTTTCTGTCTTCACAGCCAGGAAAGCATCTCCATGTTTAAGGACTCACTGATTACATTGGGCTTCCCTGGACAACCCAGGATAATCTCCCACTGCCAGGGTCCTCAGTCTTAGTCACATCTGCCAAGCCGCTTTCATCACATAAGGTACCATATTTACAGGTGATAGGAATTAGGATGTGGGCCTTTGTGGGGTGTGGGGGTTGGAGAGAAGTGTAGTTCCTTCTACCACATCCTTTTATAAAACAATTTTCTTAAGAATTCATTCATATTCAAAATTCAAATGGTAAATGACATGTGGTAAAAAAAAAAATCCCTTCCCTCTTTACCTTCAAAGTTCCCTTTTCCTCAGGCAACCAATGTTTAAAAGATTCTTGAATATAAAGGGAGTTTCAGACATCTAGAATTTTCAAATGTGTTTGTTGCTGTGATTTCAACAGGGATTATGTCACAATGGTTTCATCGAGTAAGGGCTCTCTTATTAAAAGCTAACTCTTATTAAACTGTCTTTTTTTGCACTACCAATGAGATATTGATGATAATATCTGACCCTGAAGGCAAAACAAATATGATGGTGCTGGTAGCAGCGGGCAAAGAGAGACCATTGTGGAAAATTGCAGAATAAAGGAAAGGCGGGGCAGAAAAAACACTCAGACAAACAGCTATGGGCTGTGCGTACTTCTTCCCTTGTTCCAGGAAGCAACAACCTGGCTTTGTTCAGCTCAAACTCAGCAGAGAAGGGAACTATGGCGAGAGATCTGTGATGCCTAGAAGTGGCTGCTGAGTGCATCTTCAGAGCACAGTACAATTCCTGACCTGCTCCACAAACAGTCCAAATGCACCCTAAACGCACTGTCAGCCCTAAGAGCTGCAAGGGTCACCCATAAAAAAGATCCGCCCAGGGCCCTCCCTGGTGGCACAAGGGGCTAAGCAGTGCACTATGAAGCATCCTAGCCACTGAAGCATGAGTTCGATCCCCAGCCAGGGAGGGGACCCACATGGCACAGCAGAACTCTCCTGCCTCTCCCGCTGCTCCCCTCAGCAGTGTGCTTCAGTCAGTCTGCCTGTTCCGCTCCTCACTTTGTCTCTGGTGAATCCTCTCACCCACCAAGCCTCTGGCCTGTACCCCAGCTCTTGTATGCATAAACAGGCATACAAGGGTCTTATTAAAATCTTAAAAATAAAAAGATCTTCCCAGAGAAACTAGGTTTTTGAAATCAGTATAGTCCCTGGATCAGCATAGACATCATCTAGGGACTTGTTAAAAATACAAATTTTCTGACCCTGCAAAGCCCCACCAAATCAGAAACACTGGAAGGGGTCATTCTAAAGCGAGCTACAATTAAAGAGCTGCTGGTTTAAATTAACATTTTCCCCCTCTTCCCTGAAGAGAACACTCACCTGGAGAAGGGGTCTGGGAGGCAGGAGGCTGGTGAAAAACATTCCCAGGTCCCACCTTAGACTTGCTGAATCAATATATTCTATTGGAAGAACCTTGGTATCTACCTCCAAGGACAATTCAGAAACTGACTTAAATGAGTAACAGATGCAGTATGTTAGAAAAACTAGCCCTTCTCCCTGAAAATATCAGTTTCTTTTTTCTTTCCTATAAGCAAACATCAGAGTTGAGCTCTAAAGAACTTCTTTCAAATCACCTAATGAATAGCAAATCTCTGCTTCAGGAAGGAGTTTGACCCACAACCCCAGGCTTGGCTGCCTGGGGGTGTCATCGTAGAACCCTACTCTGACAGTGATCAGGATGAGGAGGGACAGAGCTTTTGACTGCTTTGCTGACACCCACTCCCATAACAAATGCATAGGTGATCCACCTAATGCTCACTGTTGTCACACAGAAGTAGGCGAGCCTCTGGAATATGGCTGGAGACCATGACTTAAGAGCAGAGATAAAGGGGGAATGTGGGATCTCTCGTGTTGTTTATTGTCCTGGATAACAGCAGACAGCTGCAGAGAGAGGTGTTACAACTTCCTCCATTGAGTCACATCCTGTCAGTGTGGAGTGGTTGCGTCACTCCTTAGTTACTAAAGGCAGAGAACTTTCCAGTACCCGCCTCTACTTCTAACTCCCTCACCCTAGGTCAGGAAGTAGAAGCCTTGCAATCTTAGGGCATGCTGGGTAAGCACCATGCTTTGAAAGCTCTTTGAATGCGATTTTTTTGGACAAAACCCAAAGGGCTTCCAGTCTGTCTAGGGAAGCAGAGGGAGAAGTGAGGGTAAAGACGCCCCACAGGGCTCACACCAGGTGGTGGTGGCTGCTACTGGGGAGTCAGCCCAACCATGAATAACTTTACCCCTCTTATTCATCCTACATACAATGAAATAATCAGTCACCAGCAGTTTGCTTCCAGATCAAGTTCTGTTGAAGAAGTCCATTCCCGGCTTGCTGGTCTAGAGTGACCTGAGAGATCACAGGGTTGAAGAACAGCACTGCAGTCTTGGACACACATGAGCAGTTAAGTGCAATACTGCAGCAAGAAAAGGATCCACAATTCATAAAATCAGCCAGTGTTTCTGAACAGTCATTTCCACAATGTTTCCTTTTCTGCACTGCACAGTACTCTTCAGCTGGAAAGTCTAGAGACCTGTTTGTTCTAGGCATTCAATCATAGTCAGCTCTGTTTAGAGAGCAGCTCTGTTTTAAGAGCAGAAAGAAGAAAGATAGGATGGGGGTGGGGTGGGGAGGTGCAGGTCAGGCATGAATGTAAGGACTCTGGGGGAGGCAGCTGATGTGTGATCATTTCAAAAGGAGGAACACAAGAGGAATCTCAGCCTCCTACTGAGATGAATTAGAATTTTGCCTTTCAACTGGACTTAATAGACCTTAAGCCATTTTTCAAAATCCGTATTTCTAGATGATTTTGTCCTAAGACCAAAAAACATGTTGTCAAATTGAACACAGTCATCCCAATGCAGCATTCAGATAAACAATACCTAAAGGATTGCTTTTTTTTTTTTTGAGGGGCTCAGGATCCCCTCAGGTTTCCCTAGTACTACTAAGTGATCAAGGTTTTGAGTCATTTTTGGTATGATACCTTCATTGTCTCATTTTACCACATTTTATACACTGAATACTAAAAATATAGACATCTGAGCAAAAAGAACAAAAGGTGGCTCCATCTAAAATAAGTATAAACTCTACAAGGACAAGGATTTTTGTCAGTTTTATTACACTGCTATGGACCAAATATTGGTATCTTCACCTCCATACTCCCCCCACTCTCATGCACACACAAATTCTTAACTTGAAACCCTAAATACCAAGGGGGGGGTCTTTGGGAGGTGGTTACCTAATGAAGGTAGAGTCTCATGGTTGCTATTAGAGCCCTTATAAAAAAAGACCTCAAAAAACTACTTTGCCCCTTCTACCATGTGAGGTTACAGTGAAAAGATGGCCATCTATCTATGAACCAGGAAGCAGGAGTCTCACCAGATTTTGAATCTGCTGGCACTTACATCTTAGAGTTCCCAGCCTCCAGTTATGAGGAAAAATAAATTCATTCTTTGTAGGCCATTTGGTTAACCGTATTTTGTTAGAGCAGCCCAAAGAGACTAAGACATCCCTGAGCACAGCGCCAGCACACGGGAGCTGCTCTGCAGGCATGGGTCACATAAAGAAAGATGACACACTGGCAGGAGCAGACGCCAGCGCTCCTCAAGGTCACTACTAAAGGACTACACTGGTCTTCGTCCTCAATTTAGAACCTGTTTGATTGGTCATACCAAGGAGGATCAACTAATGTCCCTCCCCATCATTCACCCATTGGTTGGGTTTCATGAGATTTCTTTATCTTACATTTCATGTGTCTTGCTTTGTCACTATACATGTGTGTTTTGTTGACATTTTTGTTATTTATACTGCTTCAAGAACTGCCCATAATTGCAAGTAACTATCACAGAGCCCTGGGGATTCAGGTGCCCACCCACAAGCCCAGGGAATAGTGATAATCAGAAGTCAGAGTCGTAGTCAGAGCATAGGCCAAAATCACTGTACAGACAAGGAAACTGAGACCCAGAAGAGAAACTGCCTGACCCCCAGGGAACATCCCTTTGGTTCAAAAACTTCTTGGCCCTCTAATATCATGCCGATTTAGCACCAGACCTTTGACTTCCAGAACTCCAGCTAGACAAAACATTGTATTTGGAAAAGGTAACTATACTGGAATTCCAATAAACTCTGCTTCACCTGGTCAATTTAGGGGGGTTAATGGTAGGTTTTATGAATATGTTTGTCCAGAAGGGGGTGCAGGACAAATTAGTTTTAAGATGGAAAAATTTTAATTCAATGTATAGGAAAAGAAAGTTTAACAATTATTTTGAAGAGGCAAAAGAACATAGAGAGTGATGACTCCAGAACTAGACAGCATAAGTTCAAATCCCACCCTTGCTATTCACTAGCTTGGGAGAGTTATTCAAAGATTTTACTCCATAGTTTCCTTCTCTGTCCTTATCTGTAAATGGAAGGCAGTAATGGGGGGCCTTATTATTCATAAATAAATACCTGATACAAGACATTGTTTTCTCCCACCAGGTCCCCTCCAGTAAAATTTTGCTTGTATTTGTCACTTATTTCTAGAATCAAAGATCTAGATCTGTGGCACATGACCCATTCACTATGTCCAAATTTGCTGTCTTTATCCTTTGACCAAGAGAAGAGAGGTGAGGAAAGTTCCAGGAGAAACAGAGATGGGATGCCACATATGGTCCTCCGTCTAAGGACAGACTTTGTAGAAATTAAATTTCTAGTTTAATAATATCCCATGTTAATCTATTCAAATATAGTTTTTAAAATCTGGATGCAATTTAGTGTTTATCATTATTAATTAAGGTTTTCTAGGGGGGCATCTTCAGCTAGAGAATATAAACATGGTCTCTCACAACATAGTTGAATAATTCAAAATTTGTTCAATAAGTATGAACTGAAAATGTATTTGTTCAATGATTCCATAAATATCAAAAGCAAGGTAGAGTCATGCCAAGGTGTGTGGAGATAACTAATAAATTGTCCTCATGTGGTTTTAAGCAGTTAGTCTACTGAACAAGTTGGCTGGATGCAATGACTGCCATTCCTATATAAAAATAGGTGAGAAAGGAATCATTTTATAAAAGATTATAACATTGTCATGAATTCCTTCCAAATGCTTATCTTCCTCGCTTCTAACGTCATAACATTATCCTAAACATTCATCTCTGAGGTTCACTTCCCTACAAATATCCTCCGGTGAACTGAAAAGTAAATTACATGATCAGAGATTATTCTGGGTGTCATCAAAAAGAAGTTAAGGTTTATTTTCTGATGTAAAAAATGAAGTGACAGTTCCATAAAATCACAGGATACAGAACTGTCAAAGGAAGAATAATTTTGTGTTAGCTCTCTAATAAACACCTCCCAATATTTTATTTTTAAGTTTTATTTTGAGAAATCTTTATCTATATGGTCAATCTTCATTTGGGCCTTTTACTCCAGGCATTAATTAATTACTCAAAATCAAATGTAGTAATATATAAAAGTAGGCGAAATGCTTTTAAAGAAAATGTTTCATTTCCTATTAAAATTTTTCCATGTTCACTCTGCAGAATTCTGAACATCATTGGCATTATCCAAAGCTGACTTTTAAGCCTGCAGTGGTAGATAGCCAGATTCTATTTTGAGTGCAAATTCTAGCATTAATTCACTATCACATCGTCCACAAAATCTTTCAGTCTTGCATCTGCCTATATACTGTGAAAATACCCATGTTATCTGTTTCACAAGTGAGTCCTTGCGCAGTGTAGACATTAAATGAAGATACATGAAATTTCTTTATGAAGTGTTAACAAATTAAATAAAATAGTGGTAATAAATCACCATACCTTTAGAGCAGAGCATGTGTGCCAATCAACTTAATATATACAAATGTCAAGCTATGTTGAGCAAAACATATCTAGAATTTGATTCTGCCTGTATGGTGGCAGCCATCGGAAGCCCTGTTGATCTATAATTAATTATATAACTCATATAACATTTCAACTTTCTTCAATATCAAGTTTATTCACTCAACATATTATTGTGTCTTTCCTGACAGCACAAAGACTCTACTTAAGAATAGAACCCTTAAGGCCTGATAATAATATTGGAAATTTTATGCAGCTGGTATAAGAAGTACAAAAGGAGACACTAGGAGCAAGTAGACTTTTTTTTTAATGATCCAATTTAAAATTAAATTCAGATTTAACTTAAAATAAAAATGTGTATGTGCATACATATGTATTTGTATGCACACACATTCAAATTCACCAATAATACTAGCTCTTCACTAGATGATTGGTATATGTGGGTCCTTCAACAAATGGACTTTTTTTATTTTCTTTTTTAAAATTTTTATATTTTCTTACACTGTTTGCTTTTTTCCTCTATGTGTAGTCCCCATAGAATTTCCACCACCAATTCACCCGTGCTCCATCACCATAGTCCCTTGTGCTCTTCCCGTCCTTGCCTTGATCCCAACCCCTCCCTCTTCCCTGCAGAATGTCTGTTTTATAGCTGTCTGTTTATTTTTGTTTTGTTTTGTTGTTGTTATTATTATTATTTTTTTCCCTCGACCCCCTATATTTCTCCTATAAGTGAGACCATCAGGTATTTTTCTTTTGCCTTCTGACTTACTTCGCTGAGCATAATCCCTTCCAGTTCCATCCATGTTTCTGTGAATGGCTCTAGTTTGTCTTTTTTGATTGCTGAATAGTATTCCATTGCATATATGTACCACATTTGCTTGATCGAGCAGTCTATTTTTTGGGTGTTTGGGTTGATTCCAAGCCTTACCTATTATCAATAGTGCTGCAATAAACATAGGGGTGCAGGCATCCTTTTGAATTAATGCTTTTGTATAACAAACAGACCTTTTATAACCTCTCGGTAGGAAAGCTGAGCAGAAGCAGCCAAGGAAGGACAGGGCCACATGCACTGTTCTGCTCCAAGTTTCTCAAAGGAATCTATACACATAGGAAGCCTAATTTGATCAAATGACAGATTATATACAGCAGGGGTTTTTCAAGCTTTGTTGCACATTAGAATCTTCAGACCAGCCTTTCATGGGCTTCGGGTCCAGGCATGTACTTTTGAACGTTCCTTTTTGCATATCTTGAGGTCAAAATAATTTAGAACCAGAAGCGCCCATGTCAAGAATAAATAAGTTTTTAATGTATTAAACTAAATTCAAACTTGTGATTGTTGGAATAGTTCTCATAGAGTAAAATCTGCGATGATCTAATAAACTCTGTCTATCATTGAGATTTTGTTTCCAATAAGCAGTTTCCCAGACCCAGTTCCAATCTGAGTGTGTGGAACACACGAACATGCAATTCTTTGGCATCACTGGCTGAGAATTCAGCTCAACTATGACACTATATATGATAGAGACTAAGAGTAGAAAATCTGGGAAGGAGAAACCACAAGACCAGAAGCTGAAGGTAGGGATAGAAATGATTAACGTCATCGCTAAAACAAATATGCAGAAAAAGTAGTGTCCAGACTCACAGACTGAGGTGCAGACCAGGTGGGGATATGGAGGTTGAGAATCACCAGTCCTTCCAAACTGACCTAGTCAAACCAAACATGGGAAAAAGTCCTTAGGTTCCAAACCCAAAAATAATTTAACAGCAGCTGACAGCTCCTCCCCTCCCAAAGAGAAGACAACTCTACTGACGCAGTCTCTACACTAGCATGGAGCACCCAGCCTTCTGCCCACCTGGACTACGCAGGTGCTTCTCTTCACCAACCTCCTCCCTTTGCAAAGCCACAGACTTTGCGGGGTGCCTCTCCTTCAAGGCCGCCCACCCCAAGGCTACCCGCTGGGGCCTACACAGGCCTCCCTTTTAACAAACCTGTCCCTTTAGGGGGGCAGCTCTTTCTGCCTGCTTATGCCTGTGCAAGCGTCCTTTACTTCCCTTCCCTTTTTATAATAAACCTGCCCTTTCGGGTATAACTGTCTTTGTCTTGTGGGGAAACTTTCCCGTGCCACTGAAAGAGCTCTTATGAAACTTTTCTCAGAGGTGACCCAAGGACCGCACTCCCTAAACCCAACACCTCCCCAAACTGACATCAATATGCGTCCACCTAGCACCAGATTCCACAGGTTAAGGGCTCCATTTCCCAAGACCGCCCTCCATTTTGATACCCTTCTAAGCCCAGGCATCACCTGTGCTCCTGCTCAGCCAGCAGACTAGAGGTTCCCAGCAGTCTCTCCTTATGCTGGATTCATTGACTAGAAGGACTTAGAGAACTCAGGAAATCATTTTAAGTAGTGGCTCACCAACTCATTACAAAGATAGTATTTAGGAACTATCAGATGGACACAATGTACAGGCACGGTATGGAGGAAAGGTACAGAGCAGCCGTGCCCTCCTGGCATGCCATTCTCCCCACATCTCTACTTATTCAACCATCCAGAGCTTCTCAAAGCCCCTCTCGGGTTTTAATGGCGGCCTCTGCAGTCCCTTTTCTGGGCCAGTACTAAAAGTCCCACCCTCTACTCTAATTGGTTTCCCTGGCAACCACCCCCATCTTCAGGTGAATCCCAATAAGTTACCTTATTAACAGAACAAGAGACATCTTTATCTCTCACCAACTTTGGAAGTACCAAAGATTTTGCAGCTGTGTCAGGAACTGTGGCTGAAAACCAAATATATTTGAGAAATGTATGTTGGCCATTTGAATGACCAAATGAATAACTCCCGTGAATCACAGTATCACACTAGCAAACATATTAATAGTGATTTCTGCATTGATGCTGTTAGCCTTTTATTTTGCTTACCCATTTTTCTTATCTATCTGTAGTCATCTATATTGTGTCAATAAATAAAAAGGTTTCAACTTGGTTTAGGACTCAAACAGCAGAAAGACACCAACTCGGAAATATTTTTCTCAGCCACATTAGTCAATTGAAAACTGAAATCCCATTCGAATGAATTTTGAGCTCAAACAACAGAAAATCACCTTGACTATACACTAGGAGAAGCAATCCTCCTTAACACCCACGGTTGAGTCTTTCTACCTAAAACACCTGCTTGTCAAAGCCATTTATCTTTTCCTGAGGTAAGGAAACCCAGCAAAGATGTCAGAATTCTAAAGAGAGAAAGACTAACTCAGTCTTCTGTGTTGCTTAGATTCAATTTACGTAGCCCAAAGCTCAGTAGTCGCTTTTTCTTTCCTTTCTATTTCTTTCGGTTCTGGCCAACACACCATCCTCCTTTTCCCTACTTCCTTCCTCCTTTTCTTTCTTCTTTCTCGCATGATCAACCAATCATTCTTCATGCCAGAAACCTTTTATCTTTAATTGTAAGAAGATGAAAATATTATAATGTTAAGTAAAAAAATGGCCAAAAGGATTTTAGTGGTATCACCGAGAGCCTATTTTTGTACCCTCCTTGAAGGTGAAAAATCCCCTATTCTTTCCACATATCATATAATACGGTTACATTACATAAAATTCTAAGACCATGACAGAAACGGGTGAATTTGCTAAGTAAGCTGTTTCTCTCCTCCCCTGGATTATACCTGAGAACGGACATTTATCTTCAGGTGTGTGTATGCACACACCTATATGTGTCACAGCAGAGTGTGAATCCAGAGTTGACCACTCAAAAGACTGCAGGGCCATGTCACAGCTTCCAGGGGCAGGAGACCTTAAGTAAACCCGAGGATCACTGTTCATCCCAAATGGTCCTCTGGAGACCTTTCTCCTGTGGTGTGTCTGTGAGCTGGATAATTCAGAATGAAAAAAAAAAAAAAAACACAGCTGGGGACTATTACACAAATTGTGGAGGGCAGAAAATGGGCCCCAGTGTGAGACCAATCCCTAACAGGAAGGGGTAGGATTTCCCAGGAGGTGGAAGGTGATTTGAACTGTGGAGGTTTGAGGAAGATGCTTCTAGAGAAAGGCCTGAATTTACTGTGAACAGGGAATGAAATGGTGACCTACAAAGTGATAAATTCTCAGAGGTTTTTTTCTTTAAATGATAGAAGTCATATTTCTCACACAGCTAAAAATTCTTTGCTGCATATCTTTTAATGCCTTTAATTTCCCTCACTCATTGCATCAGTTGCCAAAGGTTGCCACAATAAAGTATCACAAGCTGGGGGGCAGCAAAAAAAAAGATCCTCTCACACCTCTGGAAATGAGAAGGTATCAGGGTCACACTCCCTTTAAAGGCTTGTGGGAGAACCCTTCCTTATCTTTTCTAATGGTTGCTGCAATCTTTGGCATTCCTTTCTTGAGCTGCAACACTCCAATCTTGACCTCCATTATCACATGGCCTTCCTTCTTCCCAGTGAGTCACCTCTGAGTAGCTTTCCTCTTACAAGGACACCAAACATTAGAGTTAGGGCTTATACTAATCCTCTGTGATCTCATCAGAACCAATCACATCTGCAAATACTCTATTTGCAGCTATAGGCTTATTCCAAGGTCCCTGAACACTATTCAAACCACTATACTCATTAATAAAATTTTCAACTCAATATAGTGTCCTTACTTCCCTGAAGAGGGAAGTAAAAGAGAGAACCAAGAGGGGAAGAGAGAGCTGCTTGCCCTTCTAACCTATATCTCAGGAGCAAGAGGAACAGCGGACTATGATTCTCCCAGAAGCCACAGCCAAAAGCAGAAGTGAGTGGCCTACGAGGCTTGAGAGTGGCGAGCAAAAAGATGCCTCACAGAGGGTTGGACAGAACCCTCTTCCCATCCCGCAAGGGGAGATTTTATCTACAGTATAAAACAAGATGCCAGAAAGGAAGTTGTGTACACTTCTCTTTTTTCCATCTACAGTGAAAAGCCACTAAGAAAAAATGATGAGGATTTCCAAACAATTCAAGATAGCTAAATGTAGAAGCTTTTGTGTGTGGCATGGGTGGGCTGCAGAGGGGCAGAGCTGGCGGAGAAGGCGGTTCTCCTTCTCAGGGCAAGTCTATCAGATGTTTGGTGATAAATGACCACAAAGTGTACTTAACAACACAGGGTGTGAGTCAGGAAATAATTATTTGCTGGGAGCAGGGAAGTCTTTCCATGGGTAATTAAGATGGTGTCACTCGATACCTTCTCTTGGGAGAATCACTCTTCCAGTGCAGTGTCATCAACCTGGCGTCATGGTAACAAGCTGGTCTTAGGCTCTCCCTCTGGAGCTTGCTTTTATTAATGTGTCTGCTGTTCATAAGTTATGGCTTGCTTTTTCCATATGTTCTCCAAACACAAGTGATTGGGTAGAAAGAAAGCAAGGCAGATCTTATTATTTAGCACAAGCCTTCAAGAAAAGCAAAAACAAATACACTGACCATTGACTACCTACTAAAAGGTAATCTTTCTCCAACCAGTCCAAATATTTTTCTGGTTCATGGACCAGAAGCATCAGCATTACCAGGAGAAGTAGAAACATAGCATCCCAATCCCCATCCCAGAATCAGATTTTGCCCTTTGATAAAATCCCTGGATAAATTCACATTCACACTGAAGGTTAAGGAGCATTGTCTATAAATAATACCACACCCACACTGGTTCTAGAGGGTTTTCTTCTGAGGTGTCACTCTTTCGGATTTGTCCCCCAAATGGAAAAGTGTCATAGTTTTCAACAGTAAGAGGAAGCAATTTGGACCAGTTCATCATTAAAAAAAAAAAAAAAAGTTTCCAGACTCTGGCAGGTATTTGGTCCACAGTTTTCCTTGGCCCTGTCTGGGCGCATGTTCCACAAGCGCCAAGTGGAGATTTTGTTCTAGAAATACCATCTGGAAACTGGGAAATAAAAGTCCAAAAGCATGAATTGCTTCTAGCCGGGACACAGGATGGTACTCTAGCTTCTTCCCACTGCGACAATGAATTTCTTGACTAAACCTTGACCTAAGGATTACTCTGTGTTTTGACAATCTAGAACACCAAATTTGAAGGCCTTCAGGAGACATATAAAATAACATAAGTCAGTTCTTACAACATAGTGAATGAAAAATGAGGAAAATGACCCAGATGTTTCCATTAAAAAATAATAAAAGGAAATCTATTGAGTTATCTAGATATTTTTCCCATAGACTTTAGGATCTTGTTTTATTTGGTAGGGAGGGAGAACAGGACAGGATAGGTTGTAATGAACGATGAGATAGGACTGTAAAACAGTATAAAAGTATAAAAGATAATTAAGAATGAGCTATGTCATCATTGCCATGAATGAACTTTGACAAAGGAATATAAATTATTTTCCATTATAAATGAGAAGCTGTTTGACTTTGGGTAATCACCTTACCCACTTTCTTCCTCAGTGACTTTATAAAATGAGGATAATACTACCACTCACCTCTTTGGATTGTTATAAGCTTGAATGAGATAATATACATAAACCATTTTATAATACTTAGTATAAATGCTTAGTAAAAAAAAATTATTATTGTGTAAATATGAGGTCAATTCTGGGACTCGAAAAAAATGTTAATGCAAAAATCTTAGCATCAATTAAATTAAAATCTACACACATAAAGAAATAGAATATGAAATTGAGCTAAGTACTTTACCAGGTTATTTAAGAATAAAAACAGAAACAAAATAATTACCAGGAGAATTAGCAGATGGGTCAAATCTTAGTCTACCTGGACTGCTGTAAGAAAATGTTAGGAACTGGGTAGTTTATCAAAAACAAATATTTACTTGTCAACATTCTGTAGCCTGGAAAAATCAAAGATCATAGCACTGGCAGATTCAGATTTGATGTCAGCCGAAACCCACTTGCTAGATGGCCATCATTTTTGCTGTGTCCTTATAAGATGGAAGGGGCAAGGGAGTTTTTTCAGTCCTATCTTCTAAAGACCTGGCCACAAAATTCCAATCCTTTAACATATGCATTTGAAGGCAGACACATTCAGTCTGTAGCTGAGAAGTTACCTTCAATTACTATTTTGTTCACTTACATTCATTTAATTCATGAAAGTGATCAGTTCTTCACAGCAGTTTTAGGGACATCACTTTCCCAGATAGTAATTTCCAAGAGAACTATTTTAAAACATATCCAATTTTTGAGAATACTCATCTTTTATAAGGAGGAAAAAACAAAAGTCCCAATATCTAATGGCCCTCACAAATGCAGATTGATGCATCCATTCTATCCTACATATCTCTGAAATTCTTTCAGAAAAGATTTTCTCAGTTCGTACAATCTGCCTTTGGACCCATCTCTTGAGCTTCATATTTTAATGACCCTTTTCCTTAATTTCTTAAATTTATTACATTTTTAAAGGAATCTGTGAGTTCTTTTTCACCCGTAATGTCTGTACTTGCCTTGTTCCATCGTGACATTCCAGATGTTTCTGCAAGCTCACATCTTATCAATGACCTGTGGAAACACATTGTTCATTCATGCATGAGGGAGTGCTTTCCAATTAAAGATGTTGTGTTGAAAGAGGCTTCCAAATTAGTTTCATTGAGAAGAAATGAAGGAAACTAAAAGCCTTTCACTTGAGATTTGACAATAGCCAGAAAACCTTTGTTAATCAAGAATGTTAAGTGATAACATTTAATTAGCACGGGTTATAAATAGAATATTGCTTGGAATTGACGTAGGCACAATCTTAAATTTCTGCTGTTAGTTGTTCTTCCTACAGTTCCTCCTAAAAATGGGACAATGACATCTCACAACCATTTTTACTTTGGACTTCTTTTTCAGAGTATCTTATTTTAGTCAGAACTGGGCTTTGTTGTGGCCCTTGCCATCTCAATACCTGGTTCTCAGTAAGTGGACTGAGGTGATGAGGGGCAGGTGCTGATGAATTTGTTGGTGCCCATTCCTTTGCCCTATGTGCTCCTTATGTAAAAGTCAGTTTGATTAAAAGCAGGGTGTCACAAAGGACTGTAGACAGAAGGAAACAAAGTTATAATCCCCTCAGATCTTTCACTGGTAAGGAGGGATTTAACAACAGCATATTAAGGCTGGATCCGAGAGAAAGATTTTCAGCAAAAATAAAGAATATTATTTAGTGTGTTAGACAAAACAACAAAACAGAACCAATGGGTTATTCACTCTTCTTCAAGAGAACTCTGTCATTTTTCTCCTAGAAATTTTATTGTCTGAATGAGCTCCACCTACCATATAGTGTTTTATTCAACATCTGCAGGTTTAATATAGTATGTACTGACGAGTGTTCAGTTAAGTGTCTGTGTACTGAGGTCTAGCCAAGTTGACACTCACACATAAAATTAGCCATTACCTTTGACCATTCTGAGCCTTAGAATTGGGATTGATTTGTTACAAATCTCAGATAAATACCCTAAATTCACTTTAAGTGGTATGTTTTGATAAAGGACTAAGAACCCAAAAGTTTCAATGTCACTGCTAGGTGGGGAGAAACCCTCTGTGAAAGCAGTATTTCCTATTTTATTCTAGTAACATCTCTAGCAGGAGACCAACAAAAGTTCTGAGGTTAGATCCCTGAGGTCTGAGTCCTGATTCTCCTGGACTCTGTGTAATTTGAGGCTACTTCATTTAATTTCTCTTTGTTTCAGTTTCTCCATCTGTAAAATGGAGATAGCTTTGAATGTTTTAATTTGTAGGGAGTCTGTGGAACCATGCACAGAGATTCTAGAGATTCAATAAATAGTAGTTTTTGTTGTTATTTTAAATTAAGATTAAAACCAAACATTTTCTTTATGTCTGTCCATCTTGAAGAGAGGTTTGTTGGTTTGTTTTGTTTTTAACCTGAAGCCTTAAAGAATATGACCCCAGTCTCACCTTTTCCTGCCTTTACCCTGGGGTGGTGTTTCAGTGTCCCTTAAGAGGCACTCAGTGTAGGCAAGTTGTTTTCACTGGGAAGGTGGGGAGAGGCACCTATAAATCAGGCCAGACATGATGGGGGGAGATGGGCTTTCACAGAGCAGATGGCAAAGTTAAGCTACCACTTAACAACCTTGACACTGGACCACCCATATTAATGAATTCATGAGTAAATGCTGTAGATGAGAGACCATTCTAAGCACTCTACTTCTAACAATTTTACGCTCAGTTACTTTCTTTTAACAAATAAATTATGATTCGAAAGAACCTCCTCTTACTTCCTTTAAATAAAAAACAGTATTGTACCATTTTAAGGGGAGATCATACTACTGAAGCCTTGACAATGAACTTTCCCAGGAAAGGGAAACTCATTTAGAGTATGTGCCAAGTGCCTAGAATGGGGCATGGTCCTTTGAGGTGAAGAAGCTGATACTTAGACAGGAATGTGATTTCCTCCTGGGCACATAGGTGATTGATGGTTGAGTCAGAATCCAAGCCCACGTCTGGTTCAGAAGTCTGGTTTGTGCTCCCTCTGTTCTCGTGCCTGTATTCACAGGACTAGGTCTTGCTTCTAAAGCTTTATCTCTCTGGTCACATCCATTCTACACAGGCAAGATCACATTCCCAGAGTCTCCCGGGTGGCAAAAGGGGTTAAGCACCGCACTATGAAGCTATCTGCAGCCACAGCAGCACAAGTTCAATCCCCGACCAGGGAGATGACCCACATATGGCACAGCAGACCTCTCCTGCCTCGCCTGCTGCTCCCCCCCTCAGCAGTGTATTTCAGTACATCTGCCTGTTCTGCGCCCCACTCTGTCTCTGGTGGGTCCTCTCACACACACCACCACCACCACCCCTCTGGCCAGTTCTTGTATGCAGGAATATATAAATCTTTTTTAAAAAACAAGTTCACTTTCTGAGCTGGTCTTAGGGGATTGTAAGCAAGTGCACCCAGTTTTCTTTGACAGCACCCCCAACTCCACAGCAGGCTATCTGGTTGCTTTCCTCTGAAACCTCCAGATAGCTAGTGGTTGTATCAGTTCTTTGTGGTCTTCCCAGGAGCCCTAAAGGGACAATCATCTGAGCCTGTTTCCTCAGCATCTCATTTTCTTGACTTCACCCACCACACACTCCCTTATTCAAACATACCTGCCAGTCTATGTAACAAGTCTATGTAATTAGCCATGCCTTATGAGGTTAAATTAATTACTCATTTGTAAGTTCATTAAATAGTTAACCGTCTAGTTTGAACCTTTTAAAACAATAAAGTCATCATGAATTATTTAATTACAGAGGGCCTTAAGGAAGAAAAGTAAAAAGGATTATAAGGGTGTGATTTTGGTGATGTTTTCAGTTAAGTGGGTCTTCCACTGCCTCTCATAACTTTGCTTATGCACTAGACTTGATTACATCTGACCCATGAAAAGCACAGGAGACAGTGTCTTATACTTTAGAAATGTGGAGAAGGAAGGGAAATCCATCTTCTTACTGGGAAACCCCAGTATCTGATTGATTGTAGGGGAGGTATCATGTCCCCACCCCCGACCTCCCCCACACACTTACATGCCACCATTTTGGGGTGCGGAGCTGAGTGGCTCTTAGCCATCTCAGGTGGCTAAGAGGATTCCTCTGGTTCTTGCAACCCAACTTGCATCCTGGTCCTGCTAGAAAGGAGACATGGAAGGACATTTGTGGCAGAGAGACATGCAGAGACACTTGAAAGAGACACATGGACGAGAGGCATGTGGGGAGGCTGACAATGGCAGCTATCATCTTCATGTAGAATCTCCTCTAGTCCTACCTTTCTGGGACCTGCTTCCGAACCCCTTTATTTTGGTTCCCCACTAGAAGGGAGCTTAAATCTGTGGCAAGCTTTCAGGCCTCAGGGGTCCCACGTCAGGCTGACCCTGTTTGGCTGGGCATTTACTCACAAGGAGATGGGTAATTTGGGGTGTTTTATTGGGACACTAATATCCTCTCTATTCTTTGCTCTCTATACACACTAGCTATGTTAAAGATCTTTCACATCAGATCTCCTACTTTGTCTTTATTTGGTGGATGGCAGGACCCCATTTTAGAGCTAGTGCCCCCATTTATTTAGGGGCCCTGGATGTCCTTCATTGGTATGGTAACATGATGACCCATCTAGTTATAAAGATCGAGGTTCTGTATAGCTCCTCTAGTCATATGTTCTAGTACTGACATTCAGTCTTCTTAAAGCACAAACACTGTATCATTTTCAATTCTTCAGCTGTGGCAGGATTAAGTACAAATTGGACTCTAAGAGCAAAGCCCAGAGTTCAAATTGGAGACCTTGATTTTCATTATATCTTCAAACCCTCTAATCAAGTTTTCTTCTCTTGCCGGATGTCCTATTTGGATCTCTGTTTCTTCTCTCTTTGTATAGTTTATCTTAACATGCAAAGAAGAAACTTTTAAATGCAAAGAGAAAAATAGATGTAATCATTACAAATGATCCATTAGGAATGAGGCCATTTAATCTGCTTATTTGAACATACAGAGGTGTTTCTTTGAAATAGTCCACTGCACTGTGAATAGTATATTTAGATATAATTTCATCTGAGTACCCTATAATACAAGCTCCTGTCTGCAACTCTATTAGGTGTTGTTAAGCACATGAATAAACTGTCTACAAGTAAATCCTACCCATCAAGTCCTTCTTTCATGGAGATTCCTCTTTGCAGGGAAAATGGCAAAATTGCCTCCCTAGTAAAACAGCAAAAAGGAAATTTGGAAGAGATCTAGAAGAATCTTTGTCACCAAAATTTGCTCTGTGTAAATTTACTTCATCTCTGAGAAAAAACTCTACAGCAGTTAAAAAGAACCTTATGTATTAAAAGACAAAAATAAATAGTTCAATGCAAAAGTAGAAGCATTAAATAACATTGTGAACTTTGCAGCCATATTAACCAATGAATATTTTAAACTAATACTAAAGAGAGGCATCCCAGTTTGAGAAGACTGGTAAAAGCTGACCTTTATTCATTATTTACTCCCAGAACAGGGAGTATTATTCTGAAATCTTTAATCGACTTAGTCTTAAGCCACATGTGGAAAAGGCCCAGTCAACACTCAACTGTCGTTAGTACCAAAGAGGTACTCAGACTGTGCAGGTTGTGTCTGAGGATTGTCAGGCCCCTCTGTCTTTGTTGAAAAGTACACCCACTGTGACAGAAACACGTATGCTCAGTTTTCTTGGAGGGCAGTAGAAAAGATTCCTAGCATCCTGTATCTCACTTCCTCATTGAGGCCAACCAGTTAGAGTTGTTGGTGTCAGCACTGTGATTCTGCTTTTCTCTCGGAATGATTCTACTTCATTGACCAGAAGTCTTAGAACATTGAAAGTGATTTCGTCCACCATTCTGTACCACATGAAGACATTCTTTTCTCTTGCAATGCATTCTTTATTGAGATATAATTGACATGAAATATCATATTAAGTCTCAGGTTTACAACATCAGGATGTGATATTCATATAGAAGACTTGATTTTCTGAGGCAATAGGGAGAGGACTATTCAGGAAACAAACGAAGTACAGTGTCAATGTGCCAACACTTCAACTGTATTTATTCGTTTTGTTTGTTTGTATTTGTAGAGGAAAGTTTTTTCCATGCTCAAACTTTGTTAAAAACAAGCTGTTACTAATTGAGAAATAATAGCTATGATTGTTATCTAGTAACAGATTAATAAACAAAAAATAGATGCAACTACTGTGGTGTAAACAAGACATTGTTTTCTGTTATAAAATTGACATGAATAGCACTATTTTTATTTCTTTGTTGTATTCCCCTTGGGATACTGTTCTTTATTGTCACATTGTTTGCATATGTATTATCCATTCAGGGTTGTTGCATACCAAAGAATTGCAGAAAATTGGTTTTCTACCAAAGTGGGGCTTATTTTCTGCTTTGTGATCACTAATATATTACAAATGAAGAAAAAGAGAAAAACAAAGTACAGAAATGAATGTGCATGTATAAAAGTGTTTGTGTATTTGTGTGTGTATGTGATGTACTCCAAACTGGGAATACTAACTGGCATGAAAGACATAACTAGCCAGCATCAAAATCATACAATAGCTATTAAAATTCTCTTAGCTGGCAGCTTGTAATTCAGTGGGTTGGTTGTTCAAAGAGTAGACAAACAGAATTCCTGGATACTGTTTCCATTTGGGTTTTCCACTTCGTATGGTTGCAGCTGGCGGTACTCAAAAGTCACACGATTTATGTGTTTTCCACTGGAGACCATACGCACCACCGTGTTGTCACAGCCAATTTTCATTTGAGCTAAAATTCATGGAAAAAGTAAGTTTTTCAATATATTAGAAACCATACAGTTGAACCATTTCTGTGGACAAGATCATTTAAACACAAATCAAGTGAGGGGAGTGATGCTTCCTCTGACTTACTCAAGCCATGCATCTTGCTAACCAGTGAATCATTTCTGTTTCATTCCTATTATAACAGATAACTCATTGCAGAATAGTGAAATTGAACCCAGTCCCTCTCCTCGTGTACAAGAACGCTGTTAGTCATGTGAAGCAACAAGTAAATGTGTCCTGGCACTTTTCATGTTCCTCTGTCTGTCTGCCAGACTCTAGTGATAAAGGCTGGAGACCGCAAGGCAAGTGTTGGGTTCTGTGTTCTCAGTGGGAGCAGTACTGCCCTCTAGGGATGGGCTGGAAATTTGCAGGGTCAGTTCTGTAGTTTTATCTAGGGATGCAAGTGGCATTTATTTGGGCAGAACTAGAGGACTTTCCTGCCGGACATTTATGTAGACCCCAACTCCACCCCTTTATTATTTTCTAATATGTAATAATCCTATTTTATAAATAAACAAAAAAGCATTTGCATGGTTTAGATATACACCACTGAGTATACTTAACTTCTGTTTTATTGCCCACTGCTCATTTTCTCACTTTTTCCTTTTGTTTCTCATGCGGAATGGCTTTTATATTATTAATGAAGTGCAATCTTACTCATTATCTGCATAAACATCTTCAATCCTTATGTATTTCTAGTGCAGATGTATTTCAGCTGCTATATATTAAATAATAGGAAATTCATATTATTTTGTTTTAAAAGTTACTTTTATTTTATTTCTCCACCCTCAAAATGGTCCCAGGGGCAAGATTTATCTGCCCTATGACAACACTTTCTGCTGTTTTAATTTTGTCAGTGCTCCACCTGGCCCTTCACCCCACCACCATTTCGTCTCTGTAAGGCCTTAGTTCTGAGAAACACTAGAATTATCATTAAATAACAAGTACTTCACAACATGTACCCACATTTCAACGAATTAAATCAGTCAGACAGCATTAGTGAGGGAGAAGGCAATTTGGAGATTTAATAAACTCCATAATTATTTTAATCTGAGCACTAAGAAGTCTAAATTAAGCTTAGATTAAGCTCCTACAAGATGCCCATACTTAATTTTACATGATTTGGAAAGCCATTCTTTTTCTGATCTGACTCCAAACTTTACCTAACATACCCCATTTCCTTCAGTTAATGTGCATGTTGTTTATTATTTTTAAATAACTCTCAATAAAATTTAACTTGAAGGACAGGGTCCCTAATAGCTTTTTGTTGTCTGAGTTATAGTTTTTTGTTGTCTGAATAACTCAGGAGGGGCTCATGGAAACATGGGTGAATATGAAAGAAAAACATAATTTCTAAAATGAAGTAACAAATTATATACTCAAGCCTTCAAATTATCTTGACTGGTTTCAATTATTTAGATAACTAAGGGAAAAGTGGTTTTTTGGCCTTAGTCTCACCCTTTTACCTAACTCAATTCTTACAACTCAAGCAACAAAATTACTCTCACTTTAGTTATCTAAAATTTAAGGCAGGCATAGTCTTGGTCCTTAATCTCTTCTCTTTACTCAGCTTACACCTATCTCCTTACAGGTAGGCCCCATCCTTATGGAAGGCTCCAGAGCTCAGGAGAGCACACAGAAAAGACAATAGTCATGCAGCAGCAGGCGAGGCAGGAGAGGTCTGCTGCGCCATGTGGGTCCCCTCCCTGGCTGGGGATCGAACTCATGTCCACTAACTAGTCTTATTACTGGTAACCATTTTCAGATTTCAGAATTTTGCTTTGTGTTGAAGTGACCTTTCAGATCCTGTTTTTGCTGGCAGAAGTTGGGAGCATTCAGCAGTTGTGAAAATGTCTAATAATGCATTTCACTTTTCTGTTTATTTACTAAGGGTAACACATATAGCTACATATATTTGAAAAAGTTATTTAGATATTATCTTACTATTACACTATTATTAATTGCTGAATCATCTACTATTTAAACCATAATTTTCACTAAGTTAACCAATTGGTTGGTCTCTAGACGATGAAAGCAGGGACCTCCAAAAAAGTGAAAAGAATACAATAAAAAAGCTTTGTTTTTTTTTGTGTTTTACTTAGGACTAGCAAATGCTCATCACAAAACAGGTTTCTCCCCCTATATAAAAAAGTTACATTTATAGGAATTTTGGCAGCACATTATTAAACTATATAAACTAAAATTAACCAATTTATTTTTAATTGGAATAATATCTGGATACCCTCACCCAGTATTGCCACCGTGGTAATACATTCTTGATACTCCACAAAGACTCAACTATAAACTCCTCACACTGACTCAATGGGTAAGACGCTGGATTTTTTTTGGGAGGGGGGTGGATTTTGCCATTCCATATACATAGTAAATTTCAAGGGGCCTCCCTGGTGGCACAAGGGGTTGAACACTGCACTATGGGGCTTCCGTAGCCACTGCAGCCAGGTTGGTGACCCTCTTCTGTTTTGCCTGCTGCTTCCCTCAACAGTGCATTTCAGTTACTCTGCCTGATTGCTCCCCACTCTGTCTCTGGTGAATTTTCTCACCTCCTGTACCTCTGACCTGCACCCCAGCTCTTATATGCATAAGTAAATAAATGCTTAAAAAATATTTTTTTGAGATGTGTTCCTTAAAGAAATAAGCTTGTTTGGCTTCCCTGCGTGGCACTGAGAGGCATCCATGGCACAGAAGCAGGAGTTCGATCCCTGGTCAGGGAGGTGACCCACATGGTGCAGAAGACCTCTCCTGCCTTGCCCGCTGCTCCCCTCAGCAGTGTGTTTCAGTGGATCTGCCTTTTCTACAATCCACTCTGTCTTTGGTGAATCCTCTCACCTCCCTGGACTCTGGCCTGTACCCAAGCTCTTGTATGCATAAATAAATCTTTAAAAAAAAAAAAAGAAAAGAAAAGAAATAAGCTTGATTGGTGCATACATAATAATCAAAGAAACAGCTCACCAGGCCCATGAAAAGGAGAGCAGAGATCAGCTAAAGGCATCATCTTGGAAGGGTCCAAACCAGTTCCTCCCAGCAGCTCTACAAAGTCTCCTATTCCCCCACAACCTACTGAGGGTTTCTAAGAGAATAAAGCAGCAAAGAAAGATATATTTAAACCAATTATAGAAGTCAAAACATTTGACAAATGGCAAGTTGGTGAATTCACTCACTCAGCTTCAGATATCCTGGCAGTGCCATTTAACATCTAGGCCTCTGGAAATTAAAAGACATTTAAAAGAAAAAAAGTATAAGAATTACTTTTCTAAATCAGTTGAGTAGTCTTTTTTTTTTTTAAATGTGTGCATTTTTTTTCCCACAAGCTCAAGGACAGGAATGATGAAGTAGAACTCTGTAAACTACTGAAAAGATGTATGAAAATTGAATCTGAAAATCCTTTGCTTTTTAAATCATTTAGACATACACAGTGAATTACTTGAATTTCTTAATGCATGCAATCAGAGTTAAAGAAAGTCAAATATCTACAATTTTTGCAAATATCTGCAAGTAGGGTTTTCACATCAGATTTCCTTTCAATTTTCCTCTTTTTTATAAAGGACTCTTTTTGCTGTTGGACAATCCTTTTCATTATTACTGATAAGGATTTAGATTAGTTATAAGACTATTTTTAAAAGAAAAGAACCCTAATTCGAACCCCAAGCTAGCTAGAGTTGAATTACCATTGTCTTTTTCCTCATTGCTAAAACAAATTATTTCAAGCTGCTTAAAACAAGAATCTATTCTAACATTTTGTCTGACCCCCTATAACCACCTTTTTCTGCTTCGCTTCATCCTTTCCAGATTGTCTAACCCACAGCAATTCCTGCGCTTCACCTTCTCATACAAACAAAGCAGCTCCTCTCTGCCCAGATGTTGCACTTTGGACTAGCATCTGCTGTGATCGGGCCTGGTTTCAAGCGCAGCCACACTGGGCCCACGATTCCAAGGGCCCTGGGCTTCATGCAATGCTCTGCTATCACCATTTGAAATTCTTTATAATTATAAGGGTCCCCAGATTTTCATTTTGCCCCTTATAAACTACATAGCTAGTTTTGCCTTGAGTCTTTTCTGCATTGAGGCTCATTAAAAGGATCTAGTGGAGTGTGGCAAGGGGCTTAGATTAACCAGAGAAAGCCCGACACATAAGGACTAAAATCTAAAATAGAGAACTTTAAATATGCACATTCAAACATTTAGAAGACATTGAAATGTAACAGCAACTAAACAACAACTTAGAAAATACTCTGTAGGCTTACAGAAATTAGGTCTTTCCACCCTCCCACCACAGTGATGATGGACACCTATGGTGCTGTGAGCATTCCAGGGTAGGCATGTGCAAGTGGGCGCACCTGAGTTGGACACGGGCTTAAATGGGCGGCGTCATCAGGACGCCAGGACCGACAGGACTGACCAACAGATCAAAGTGAGAGCAGCAAAGAGAGAGAAGAAGCAGCCAAGAGGGTGAGATGCGCCAGGGGGCTGGGAGGCCTGCCAGCCTGCCATGTATCTGGCCACCTCTGATGTACAGACAATAAAAGCATGAAAAGCCACCAAGGGCTCCAAGACTCCCTTTCTTTGACCGTCTGCCCAGAACCATCCCGAAATTTGCTCCTGTGCCTCCCTTCCTGGCCACTACATACTCTAACAGCAACTGTTTGACTGATGAAGCAGGCAAGGACATATATTTTAAAAGCACCTACTCTGTGTTGGGTTCTACACTAGCTTATCTGCTTTATAATCATTTTATCAAATGATGAAATACATGGCAATTAGCCATGCTGTGTACAGAGCTCATGTTCTTGTATGAAGAGCTGGATAAACCACTTAGAGATGAGGATAAAACGCTTAATCACCTTTCCCTTGAGTAGAAATAGTCGAGGAGGAACATCTCTTATGGCTAACGTTAATTGGTTGTATATGGGTTCTGAATTTCAGCAGAAGGTGGTAAAGGAAAAAAGGCAGGTTCAAGAGAGAGAGATGGGAAATAAGGATGTTGGGAAGAAGTAGAGCTTTCTCCCCGAGATGAAGGGACCAAACAAAGAAAGAAGGAAGTATGGCTCACCTATTCCTTGTTGTTTACTAATTTTTCTCTCCTCTTCCCAATCTCTCTGCTATTCTTGCCTACAATGGCAGAAACTGAGTTGGGTTGAGAAGTCTCTTAGATTCAGCTTCTCTAGAAGAGCTGCTTAGATCTCTTTTGAGGTTTCACCACCCCGGACTGAGTCACACTGTCTCTCCCAGACCAGAAGGACCCACCGACCTCCTGAAAGCCAGAACCACTGCCAGGCAGTTTAAGTCAGATGAGAATGCTTTCCTGCCTGCACACTGCCAGAGACTTAACTCCACTTAGAATAAACTCAAACTACCTCACATGGGCTGTGGACTCTCACACCCTGGCCTGACATCTTAGGTGCTGTCCCACCACTCTGCCTCTCCCTCCCCTTCTTCCCATTACTAAAATCCAGGAGGCCAACTCCTGCCTCTGAGCCTCTGCCCAACTGGTGCTTTTGTTCCCAGCTATTCCTTGGCCGCTGAGTCCTTTTCTCTCACAGTCCTTTTCTCTCACACAAGTCTCACTTTAGTTATCTCCTCCTCCAAGGTTTCTTTCCTGACCATTTTATTTCAAGTCGCTCCCCGTGTCTTCTTCTGCTCCCTTGTCCCCATCATTCTGCGCTTTCATTTTCTGTAGGGCACTGACCGTGGTCTGTAATACATAACCTTTTGCCTGTTTTCATCCCTCCGGTGTGAGCAGGACCTGTTATGTTCATGACTGATTTCCAGCATCGAGAATAATGGCTTACACATGGTAGACACTCAAAAAAATATTTTGTAAAGAAATAGATGCCCAGGGCCTCCCTGGTGGCGCAGTGGGTTAAGCAATGCACTGTGAAGCAAACCACAGTCACTGCAGCACAAGTTCGATCCCTGCTGCCAGCCAGGGAGGGGACCCACATGGCGCAGCAGACCTCTCCTGCTGTGCCCGCTGCTCCTCTCAGCAGTGTATTTCCATTGATCTGCCTGTTCTGCTCCCCATTCTCTGTGGTGAATCCTCTCACCCCCCCACACCTCTGGCCTGTACCCCAGTGCTTGTATGCATAAATAAATAAATCTTTAAAAAAAAGAAAGAAAGAAAGAGATGCCCAGAATGCAACACACTAATTTTTTTTTTTAAAGGAAAATATCAAGATACTTTCTCAGAGCCAGGAATAACTAAAGTGCAGACCTTCAATCTGCTATCACACTTGCCATCTTCTATATTATACATCAAGATTGACATACAAACAATCTCAAGTGAATAGGCTATGCTAAAGACATCCACCTATCTTGGACTTTCTCAAGAATTATTCTTCCAAAAATGTCCAGTTAAAAAAAAAAGGCACTGGCTCATGAATTTAGGACTTAAAGGAAATTTGGTTTTCACCAAAATCTGTCTGATTAGGAACTATGACTGTTTAGTGCCAGCAAATACATGACACTTAGCATTTCTTCATAGCACTTCTGTCAATGAGTTACTTCCTTCGTGTCAAAAGAAAATTCCAATAATCAGAAAAACAGCTGTGTAGATGACTCACTAGGTTCTGCTAGGAGAGAATTTTTGTAAAAGAGGCAAGTACAAGAGAGTTCAATTGTAATTATATGCCACAACTCTACCAGTTGAAAACACGTCTTACATCACAAGAAAAAGTATTCAAGTGTTCAGAAAGGGCACCTGAGTATGCAACTTACACCATAACTGAAGTAAAAGTGGGGTTTAGTTAAAGCAACAAGGGCAACCAAGTGAGATGTCAAAAACAGAAGGACATAATTGCTCCAATTTGTTAATGTGCATGTTTGCGCTGTATAATTGCTGTTACTCTGAGAAAGCCGTGACCTTAAATGATTGGGAAGTAAGAGAGCCACTCACCTTTAACTGAAGACCATTTAAGTGTCCCAAGGTAAGATCAGATATTTTGATCACCACTGGATAAATTATGGAGAAGCTGCAGTTTCGGTGCTGATGTGGAACTACCAGGGTAAACCTTCCATTTGGTGTCTGGGAAATGACATTGCAGGCTTTAAAGAAAAACAAAATCACATTTTCACTAACTTGGTATGCTGAGTGTTTATAAGCATTTATCCTATCCTTATTCTAGGCTCCTATTCATGTTCTAGGGTCTTGTGACCTAGAAGACATATCATAAAGGTCTTTGGTGATAGGAAAGTGTTGGGGAGTAAAGTAGCCAACAGTTTATAGATGTGGCCAGGAGGCCCTGTGCCTGGACAGGGACATCTTAATCTAAGGGGTTTTCTTGTTTATAACAATCAAATACAGAAATTAATAATCAAATAAATAGTACTAGCAGTGGTAGTTCTAGGGACACTCCAGTTAAAGAGGGTCCAAATTCAGGCTAGGCATATGGAAGAACCTAGGCTTAAAAGTGAGGCCAGAACTCAACCCTATCTGTCTGAAGCCTTCATCCATCACATTTGTAGCCATAATGCTGTTTTTTTTAAAATAGCGAAATAAGTAAATATTAAGGCAATGACAAAGTTGGTTGAGGAAAAAAAATAGAGAAAGCCAACTTATATTTGATAAATATTTGCAAACTGTTAAGCGATAAATTGACAAAAAGGTAAAATTTTAATATTTAATGTTAAATTGACTTCGAAGAATTTCTGAATTTTTTTAATTTGTATCTCAAGTCTAGATTTATAATGTATTTATTCTTTTAGCTCTGCAACTAGAATCATCTGACTCACTACTTTTTTTTTTGGCCAATTATGAGACAAAATTTCCTGATTGATAAGAGCAAGTCAGAAATACCTCTTGCTTTCTTCCTTTATTTTCAACAACACAATTTCAAAGAACTGACATTCCTTGATCATTCTCGATGGTTACTGGTTTCTAACCAAACAAAACGTAGGAGAAATACTTCACTTTGGATTTCACCTTAGGATTATTCTGCTCCAGTCCTCAGACACAGCCTTGTGGGGGTGGGGGCAGAGGGTGGGGACAGAGGAGGGTCTTCCAAAATTAAAACAGCAAACAAAGTCATAAGGTCATTCTGTACATCATTCTTTGGTGGGTAAACCCTATTCTTGAGCACAGGAAGTGTTAACATAATACTATTGTCTGTAACCAAATATAAGTGACTTGTTTTCTTTTCCTGATTTTCTGAAAAGATGTTTCTCCTTAAGGACAAAAATAAGCCAATATGTTAACTAAACTGTCCAGTGTTAGAGCATCTACGTGTGTATCCATCACAAATGAACTCAATTAAAGTGGTGGACTCAAGGTCAGCAGGCAAGGTTAAGGTCCTCTAGTCCAATCCTTTATCCAGGGCATGAAATCCTTCCACCACATCCCAGCTATGCAAGTCTTTCAACCTTTACCTAAATATCTCTTAAGACTGCAACTTCATGCCTAATCACTCAAGCTTATCCCAGATCAACAGGATGACTAAGAGGGATTAAAATTTGTCACTGAAGGCATTGTGGTACCTCTGAAAATCAGAACAAGACCAGAGAAAAAATAGAATGTTAGCTACCATAAAGGCTACCCTACTTAGTTTGGGGAAAATGAAAAACTGATTTGATTTCCATCATAATGACTAAAAATATCACTTAGGACATTTCTAATTAAAAAAGAATTCCCATTCAAATCATTCCTCACTTCTAATTTCTTGTCTGCAATAATGCTACTTTGAAGGGCAGATCTGACACTCCTCCCCACAAATCCTGTGACCAAACTCAGAAGACAGGAGTCCACTTACGAAACAGGTTGGGATCTGTTTTTATGGTTAATGTGAATCCATTTCCTGGTTCATGAATTCGGAAGAAGATCATGGCCACGTTCTGGGAGGATCTAATGCTTCTTCCACTAAGATCATGCTCACAGAAATCTATGTAGCGCTCAGTCGTGGGGAGAGGATGATCCTGGGCACTGGGGAATGTCTCCCCTTTGAGAATCCAACCATCGAAAACCTTCAGACAAAAAAAGTGCAGACACAGCTGATGATGCCCATCAACTCCTGGGGTCATGGGGGTGTTGAAAGTGGGGTTGGGGAAATCCAGAAATGGGCCTTCAGACTCAAGTGAGGAAATGACAATTTACATCCCCTCCCTGCTTGCTTTCCATATTTGTATCTATTTTGATGACAATTGTTGCTTTCTTTCCTGCATGAACCTTAAAGTTTCCAGAATAATGAAGCTTTCATTTACTTGCTTCTATCATTTCAGCCACCTTGGTAAGTAAAATCAGTCAATATACATTTTAATTTGGTCATATTTTCCACACATCTCTCCTTCAAAAGAACGTAATAGAAACATAATTTGGGCTTCAGTTCCTGTCTTAATGAAATATGAACAACAATAACAAAAAAAATCTCAAAATTAAATAATTAAAAAACAAATAATAGAGCAGCAACTTTACCTACCAATGATTACCCACACCTCTTTTTCTCTTGTTATCATACATTAACACATCAAGAACTGCCTGCACCTCAGTCCAGGAGCTCTGGCAAGCCACTCAGGCCTCATGAAAGTTTGAAGTTGGATAGAAGTTCAGTGTCTATGTTACTCCCTCAGTCACCACAGGTCTTCCATTTAATGAGTCCAACCTAGTCCACTTTTGCAAATTTACCAACAACCACAGCAAGTCCTCTTCCACCATGCTCTACAAGTTTCAAATAATTTCCATTTGGGAAATTGTGATCATTTTAATTGGACTGTAGGGTTCATAAGCCATCCCAAGCTGACCTGTTAGCGGGTGGGAGAGGACTGGGAGTGGACAGGCATGTGGTGAGGTCGCGACTGTCCTCTGCCCCTCCTCCCCCTCTGCTCAGACTAGATCCTCTCAGCAGTCAGTACTCTGCTACTCCTCCAAAATCACCCAGGCTCCAAGCTCACCCAGGCTTCTCAGGCAGTGTCTGAGAACCTGGAACTGCTATGCAGAGGGAAGGGCCAGCAGGAGCCAGGCGGTCTCAGATCTCCGACGTGTTCTAACCAGAACCCACCAACATTCCTGCGCCCAGCGCTCCTGCTAGTTCGAATCATTTCGCCTCAGTACCAGATCTCAACACAGCAACTGCACACTGCGTTTAAGTCTTAGGAAGCTCCGAGAACGCACAGAGGGGATTTGCACCGTAGCAGCTGCAGAGGCACGGGTCCTTTGGCGCAAGCGTGTGGGCCAGGTCTTGCAGCTGGAGCAAGGTTCCTATGCTGTGCGGGTACTGAAGCGCACCTCTCCCACTCTGCACCAGCCGAGTGCAGTTACGCTTGGAAGTCCCACGCTGGGTGCTGCGCTCCTGCCGATTTCCTTCCGGTGCTCCCCCACCTCCCAACCCGTCTGGAGCGGACCGGGTGCCTTACCTTTAGGAAGTCCCCGCCCTGACAGTCGATGGAGACCTGGTCGTAGTGGATGGTGATGAACTCCTCGGGCTCACTGATGAAGAAGGCGGCACAGTGCAGCTGCGGCCGGTCGGCGGTGAAGGTGAACTGGCCCTGCAGGCTCAGCATATCCAGGCACCCTGGGGGAGGGCAGCGGAGTCGGGCATCCCGGGCTGCAGCCACCTTGGCGCCGGATCCCGGCAGCCCCTATCCACACACCCCGTTTTCCGCATCTGCAGCCCTGGGGTTCCCAGCCTTGGCTGCCCCAGGCTTCCACATTCCGGGCCATGTCACCCCACCTCTCCCACCCCAGAGTGCTTCCTTAGGAGGACTCAGCGATAGGAATAGCGCTGGCTGCGGCACTAACTGTCCTTTTCTGACGATGCCCCAATCTCCCCCGACGCCCCGCTGCCTGCTAGCGCCAGCCCGGCAGCTCCTACTCACGCAGAGCGCGGCGGTACAACTGCTCCCCAGCCAGCTCCCGCTTCAAGTTGGCGCTGAAGAGCAGGAAAGGGTCGTGGTCTACTGCTTCCCGCAGCTGGCAAGGAAAATGGGTCAGTCCGGAAAAGTTCAAGGGATGGAAAAAGGACCCGAAGTAAAGAGAATAATGGGACCAGTGTCCCTGGCACAGTAGAAGACCAGAAAGTCCCTGACCCTTTCCATCAGAAGAGACATCCCGGGAGTCAGGGAAGGAAGAGACGCTGGGAGAAAGACCAATACAGGAGATCCAAGGGGGACGGGGGATGCGACAGTGAGGAAAGAAAGAGCTAACCCCAACAAGGCAGAGAGCAGAGGCAGCTTGCCCATTCCCTGGGGCTGGACACTCAGGCAGGGATGGGTCAGTATAGATGGGTCAGTCTCGGAACTGCTCACCTCTAGGTACCGGCTATCCCCTCTTAGAGCCATCAGGAAGATCAGAATGAAGTGACACTGAAGTTTGAAGGTAGGAGACATGTTGGCCTTGCTTTGCAGCTGGTTTTCTTGTCCACACCTTCGCCCAAGCTGAGAGCTAGAAGCTGCAAGGGTCCCTTTGCCGGGTCTCTTTTTATATAGCAGCGAGGAGGGGAGGCTCTCTGCCCCTTAACTGATCTGAGCTCAGTAACCATGGGTTACCCTATCTCAGTAACAAAGTGCGTGGTGATGACGAGGGTCCAGATCTCAGCCACAAATTTTCAGAGTGGTCCAGCATCATTCACCAAGAATGATTTCAGGCACTTATAACTTAGTAAACTTAAGTATGAGAGAAAGAATGAGGCGGGGACAGACAATAAGGGAGGACATTTGAATTAACCTGCCAAATGCTGAATTAGACTTCCCTGAGGATATTCAGGATATTTTGGTTATGCAAAGCAAAGTGACAATGTTGCATACACATATAAGATATTCAAACACATATAACCTGACTGGCACAGCCTTGCTCCATAAGCTTGGATGGAGTCATGCTGGAAATTGTCAGAGAATCTAGCATTTGGGCATCTGCTCCTGCCTCTCTTGAAGAAACTGGAGGCATTTTCAGCTATAAAGAGAAACTGAACAAAAACTATAGTCTGATTTTGTGGGATGTTGCAGTAATATTGAGTATAGTAATTCACACTTTCTTACCCTCAATATTTTTCTTGATCCAGTTTCTTGTAAGCAGTCCCTTAAGGGAAGTCTGACTCTGGCCTCTGTGGGCGTCCAGATTCTAGCAGACTTTGCCACTTGTCCTGAATGTCTGCTGGTGGACACCTCCCTGGGCTAGCTCACTGCAGGTGTTACTACACTCTGTCTGAACCACACAGAAATGCAGTCGATTCTATTTCATGCCTTCAGAAAGCTGGATTACTTTAATTCTCTGGTAGAAAGAGCACCAAGAAACTTTATTCTAACTGATCATCAACAAATTCAGGGCTACACTAATGATTTAGAGATGCAAAGACAAGTTAAGTATAAATGTGTCTTTGGCCTCCCCTGGTGGCGCAGTGGGTTGAGCAACGCACTACGAGGCAGATCGCAGCCACTGCAGCACGAGTTCGATCCCTGCTGCCGGCCAGGGGGGGGACCCACATGGTGTGGCAGACCTCTCCTG
>JAGFMF010011381.1:10013586-10025492 GCA_019455555.1 Galemys pyrenaicus
ATTGGGCAATTATAACCAAAAGTAAACAACAACAACAACAAAAACTTAATAAGACCAAAAAGCTGGGATAAACCAAAGGGACCATGGGGGAGGGGAGGGTAAGGGGGGAGGGAAAAGATGGGGAAGATGCCAGAGGGTACACAAGGGACTGAGGTGATGGTGCACGGGTGAAATGGTGGTGGGTACCCCCTGGGGACTACAAATGATGTCAAATATAACTAATAATAAAAAAAAAAAAAATAGAGCTTGCCAGGGCTGTCACACTGAGGTGTCAGTAGTGACAAAGGTACAACACAATCCCAGATCTCTTTCTGTTCTAGGGTTTCAAGACCCTTTTAACTAGGCCCTACCTGTAATCTTAATTTTTCTTTCATTAATCACTTCACCAGAGAACTCCCAATACATGCTTTAGAAATCTTTTGTTCCCCTTCCCTGATATGTAATAAAATATTGGGAAATACATCATATGATTCAACTTTTAATAACGATGACTGAGTAGAAGTCATTATAGTCAACAATAAAACAAGCTTGTTTTCAATTTCTTTCAAGATGACTTGCTGTTTAAATTAAACTATTTCTTAATGCAACTTGTATTTACTAAGATTTGTTTTTCAGATGGGAAAGGCTCTAGGGGGATTAGTGTAAGCCAGACTTTGGATAAAAACCCCCAAGTCAGTGATTTTCAATACAAAGCCATTATCTTCCTTTGTTGTGATTATGATGACCAATAGTCAGCCAAAGTTAGGACTTCTGAGGGCCACAAATGACTGATAACATAGTAGAATCTAAGCGAATACTTAAGTGCCTTAATACTTTTACTCAAAGAACACATTATCAGGACATAGAGGAACTCACAAATACATTGCCATTCCTTATATCTGCGGTCATGTGGCAGTAACCAGCTACCGACAGTTCCTAACCTGTCATGTTACACAAATAAACATACCTTGACCCAATGTGCTCATAAAACTCTGTGGAAGAGGTTCAGAGGCCAAGAGATGGAGTCAGAGCATGATAGTTCCCATGACGGCCGTGTGGATGGAGAAGGGAGCAGCAGTGTTCACAGGCGATGCTGAAGTCGCAGACTAGGAAATGTCTTCAAAGGAGTGAAAAAACAAAAGTATAGCCCTGGTTCAATGACCCCTTTGATCACAAGTTTTCTCACCTGTAAAATGGTGATCTACACTACCTGTACTATTGGTGCCATATAGAGGATAGCCTTAAATGGTAGGTATAATTAAAATCATACCAATGATATGTCTTTATCACTAGGGCTTTCCTTTAATTAATGATTTTATGAGTGCATTCATAAAATATGCTTTGCATATTATTAAATGAAGATGAATGGCTTCATATTCATACATTAAGAGTCATAGTTAGAAAAAGACAGAATGAAGTTGCAGTGTAACCATAGAACTGCATTTTTAAAATGAGCTATGAATGACTCCATTAAAGATTATGTACCATAATGACTAGTGGCTTAGCTGTGTCAGAGAGAAGAGCTGAAATGAAGAGAGTAGTAAACCGAGAAGACTGAGGAAAAGGAAAAGTTGAAGTTATACAGCAGCAGCAGAAGATAAGAACATCAGGAACTCTTCAACGTGAATAGCCTTGATCCCATGTCAACGATTGTTAAATGGCATCATCTGTTGAGGCTTGGGGGCACTGGAAATAGGAACGCAACGATTTGGCAAGAACGTTTCCAAATAGTGATGATGGGAAGAAAGAAGAGAGATGAAATGATGCGCCCACATTATCACAATGAGTCAGAAACAAAGTCTAACCTAAGAAGATCTCTCTCCATGGCAGGTAATCAATCCTTCTTCAAAGACAACAGCCCCAGGAACTAACCCCAAATTTGTATCTTGGGTTTGAAAAATTACTAGACCAGCAGCAAAGAGGGAGATGACACAGGCCCAAGCAAGGTGCTGGCAGATCAATAACTGGGAAGAGACTGGAGATTGTTCATGTTTGTGCAATGACTTTCTTGACTTTGGAGTGACATTGTTGTCTCAACTCCCTTCAGGCTTACTCCAAAATATGCCATGACTAACATCTAGCCAATAGATCATAATGAAATGCCGTTTAATAATCCCGCACTGGCTGCATCAGAGGGAAAAGTACAGCGGGGCCCTTGGCGTGTGTTTGTCATCAGGTAGTGGTGACGTGCAGTGCATGGGCACGTAACAGCAGCCTCTCCTCTGACGGAAGAGAAATGAAGTGTAAAGAGTCTCATTCCTTAATGCCTCAGAATAGCTCTAACAGAGAAAAGTCTGCCGGTTATGTGGAATGACATGAGAGATTCTAAATAAGGAAAGCAATAGGGAAAACTGCAAGCGAGGCACTGGTGAGCTATCTATGGCCACTCCTTAGCCCACTTTTGTGGGCTGCCAGCCTATTCCCCTCTACCAACTCTTCTTCCCTCCCTCCCCACCTCTTCCTTCTTCCCTTCCTCTCTCTCCCTTCCTGTCTCCCTCCCTCTCTCCCTTCTTCCTCTCTCTCCCTTGCTTTCTACTATGATCTCTGAGTAACAGATTTAGCTGCTCTGCACTCATAGTGTCTATAGGTACACCTGGACAGCCTTATCATATTTTATTCTAATTTTCAAAATCTCTGTCTTTAGCCCTACATGTAAACTCCTGGAAGTCGGGCCCTGCAGCTCATCCACCCCTTTTCCCAGCATCCAGCACACACACACCAGGCAGCTGAGTGGCCCCTAAGAGCAAACCGAATAGAAGGGTTTCTGCTTCTCCTAGTACCTAGACACAGACTAGAGGATAGTCCCCCATAAACATGTTAGCGGATAACATCCAAAGCTTTAGCACCAGATGGTGGTAAAACCTGAGGAGAGGAAGTGAGGAGGTACTGACACAAATCCTGGGCTTGGTTCTGAAAGACCAGTCAGCTTTGAGGTAAAGACTGGGGAGAGCAGAGGGACAGGTTAGGACTCAGGTGGGGTAAGCAGGGCACTTGCATAGGGCGCAAAAATGCCGTCATCATGATAAACAAACTTCTCATGTGATTTATTATTAAAGGGAAATTAATGCAACAAAACCTTAGTGACAAAACCTAAGTGAAAAGCAATGATTAACAAAATATCAAAGATATTTAAGATAGAGTCACCTTCAATCCTATCGACCTGCCTCAGGCACCACTCTGGGCAAGGGAGCCCACAGGCAACTCCCCACAGTTTCACCTGCTTCCCCGCTGCCCCCCACAGTGAATGGAGTGGAAACAAAGGGCTCTGGAATAGATGTTCCAAGCCTTGGATCATTGCCTGGGAGCACAGACAAGTTCTTCTCCTCACTCTACAATGAGGGAGGTGAGAGGAGATGTCCTGAGTACAGCAGGAAGCAGGTGATAGCTCAGGTGGGTCATTGGTGGAGATTTTAATAAAAGGTCTTACCCCTTGTCTTCCCTTATCCCAGGCTGGGGTGGGTGAGTGAAACCAGACCACATGTGGTATGTTTTTCCTCTACATGCATATCTGTGGTCTTGTAACTTATATATTGGGGCATAGCTAGAGATAAACAATAATGATTAGTAATGAAGAAGAGCAATAATAATGTTATGTGAATGTGCTTTCTCTCTCTCTCTCAATATATATTGGACCTTGGCCATCACAGGTAATTGAAAATAAAGAAGGTAAAAAGGAGGATAAAGGGGGGCTACTGTTCATATGGGACAATCACAAGGGAGGGAGCAGTTCCCAGGATGAATGGCAGAGAGGAGCTGTCACCTGTCTCCTGGTCATGGGCAGGGTGAGGAAGGTGAGAGGAGCAGGAGCACCCAGTGGAAGGCATCCAGCCCAGAGCCTTTGGGATTCCTAAAGTCCTGTGGTGCCTTTAAAACTTATCTGTGAATTTTTTGACATTCTTCCCACAGAAAGGTGGTGTCTAACTCCCTGTCTCTAGAATATGTTTCAATCTTAGTGGCATGCTTCTAATGAATGCAGGGGTGGCGGTGGGGTGCTAGGGGGTGGGGATGATTCCTGTGTGCTCCAGCTGTTTCAGTCCTCAGATGCTATGATCATCCTAGCCTGGGTGTCAGATATGTGGATATGGAAGCCCTTGACATGACCCCGGTTTTCAAACACATTTGATTGCAACATCATGAAAAACTCCAAGCCAACCTCACTCCAGTGAGTATTTCCCAATACCCAATCCCATGGGCCCCATGAAAGATCATAACTGTTGCTTTAAGCCACCAAGTTTTGCAGTGATGTGTTTTATAGGAGTAGATAACTAAAGGTCTGTTTTGGTCTGTTCAGGCTGCTGTAATAGAATCCATAGACTGGGTGAATCTAAAAAATAAAACGATGTTGAGGGTAAAAGCCAGACAGAGAATCCATGGAGCATGCTTGCAATGCTGTGAAGCCTCGTCCAGGCAAAGCTGCTTTATGGCGATAGAAATAAGAACAACGTTTGCCTCTATAAATGGAGGGTTGGCTGAACACAAATTTCTTGGGGGGTGAGGGACTAGTGTGCTATATATATCTTGATTGAAATTGCAGTTACACAAACCCATCAAATTGTGCAGTTAAGATTGGTGTGTTTAATCAAATCCAAAATCCTCCTAGAAATCAGATTATAAAATTAAGCTATAGAGGGTTGGGGAGGTGGGAAGGAAATAAAGTGGGGAGGGAGGCCAATGGATTATGGGGGAGGTCTGTGGGTGCTTTGGTGGCATTTGTGGTGTGGTAACATATATATGAAGAGGTATGAATCTATACCTGAAATTATATATGGTGCTGTAAGCCAGCATTTCCTCAGTAAAATAAGGTGGGTTTTTTTTAAACAAAACAAAACACCCACTTCCAGGGTTCCATCCTCTTGCACCCCATTCCTCTCCATCACAGGAAACAAGAATATTCATTCGCCTACTTTTCCTTTGGTTTATCACCTGTATTTGTATCCCTAAGTGATATACTGTGTAATTCTGATCTTGTGAAGCAAGTGTAAATTTGTCTAATGAAGAAGTCTTTTCCTTTTCCAATCTTTTATCTGGAAGGATAGAAGCCTGGCTGCTGGTGTTCTGAGGCCGACTGGAAAGACCCAGAGGGCTCTGCATCAGCAGTCAGTGTGCCCTAGGAGACTTATTCACTCCATTTTAGGTATGGTGCTCAGTCCTTCAACTGTGCCAAGGGCTCAAAATACAGAGACCCTCCCCAAAGAACAAGTCTCCAGACTTCTTTAGGGTATGAGTAATGGGCTGAAGGACTGAGGAATGACAACTGATGAGAAACTATCTTCTAGCAGTTTGTTAAACAGTTTTCACCAGTGCTCCTTATGTGGCTGCCCTCACTTCCTCCCCACTCCTTCCTGAGGCATTCCTACACGAGGATTCTCTAGCATAAAGTAGGCTGACCTGGAGGTTAAACTTTTTCTCTATCAAACCAGTTATTACCCTTCGATCTACTTTCCATTTTCAAAATGTTGTTGCTGTTGTCTCCCTAATAGTTCTCTTTCTCTCTGCCCCTAACTGAAAAAAAAGTTTTCATTTTTTTATTGTATTAATATTTTTAATATAGATAAATAAAAAAGAAAAACACCAATTAGCCTTAATCCTACTGTGTCTCTATAACTATGGTTAATATTTGGGTAGTCATATGTCCAGATATATATATATATACACACACATACATACATGTATATTTCATTTTCCTTACAAAAATAAGAATAGGTACATACACTATTTTGCCAAATAACTTTTTCATGTCATATATCACAAACACATATTTGATGTTGTCAAATATACTTTTCCCACATCATTTAAATAGTCATGTAACATTAGTGGCAAGACATTTTATTCAACCATCCACTAGTAGTAAACATTTCTATGGTTTGGAATAATTTTGAGTCAATGTTTCATTTTAAATCTCTTATTTTGATTCGCTAGACTTAAAGGTAAAGACCTACTTGGATTCTCAGAGGCAATACCTCTTGATTTCCTAGTATCAACAATAAATCATCAGACCAAGGAGAAATCAGTGCCATTTACAGTACTACCAGAGAAATAGCTCAATTGCTTTTCATAAGATCATAAAACAATTAATAAAATCTTCATTATTTCCTGCATGTACTCTGAATGGGATGCTTCTCCCAATAGTCACACATTGCCTTCTTTTCGATTTAGAAGAGAGTTCAAAAGGAAACGAGTGGAAGCATGCGACCAGACTGAGAAAGTGATTGCTTTATTTATGAGAATGAGATGGGGGATTTTAGATTGCTACATATGGCATCTGATAACAACCACTCCTGTCTGTAAAGACCTCTGGGTATTCTGAGAGCAAGAAAGGTCAAATTACTGCCAATGATGTGTCAAATTAGTGATCATATTAGTCCATATTGTCACCTGCTCTTTGGCAGCTTTGATAAACCACATGTTAAATTGATTATGCAAATGGCCTTAGGTAAATTAAAACATCTGTTCCACACATCACCAGATTTCAAGGTGAAAGTCTTCCTGAAGGTGAATTTTCAGTCCACACTTAACACGACAGGTCTTGGTTACATTGTGCATTGGCTTGCCAATATCCTCATCACTGGTATCTTTCTTTTCTTACACCATCTGTCAGGACATTTTCACAGCACTGGAAAATACGCTAGCTTGCTTTTCATACCTAACATATACATGTTAACATGATCCATTAAAATGAGACTGAAAAGTAAGACATAACTGTAAGAGATTTTTCTTAGCACTTAATAAAAGGATGCTATGAGACTACAATGGAGATGGAATGACCACATTGGAAATCATTTCAGGAGCGCCCGGCAGAATATATAGACTTTGAAAACTGGAGTTCCCTTTACTCATTTCTCCCTTATATTGAGATCACCTAGCATTCTGTTTGTTATTATGCCTTCCTTTTCTCTACCACTATTGTTTCTTGGTTTTACTTTTAATAGAAAAGACATGGACCTTAGAGTATGACATCCGCAGATCCTAACTCTTTCTCTACCACTTACTCCTCTTGTGGCCCTAGGCAAGTTATTTAATATAACTCTCAGTTCCCTAGCCTATAAAATGAGACAATTACAACATGAATGAAACTTGAAAGCACTATGTTAAGTACAGACACAAAGAGGCAACTATTAAATGATCTTACTTAGGTGAAATAATTTAATAGGTAAATTCATACTGAAAGAAAATAGAATAAGGTTACTAGGAACTGGGGAAGCGTGGGGGTAGTTTTTGCTTAATGGATATAGAGTTTCTATTTGAGATGATGAAAAGTTCTAGAAATGGATGGTGGGTATAGTTGCATAACAACGTGAGTGCATTAACACTATTGAATTTTACACTTAAAAATGGTTAACAAGGGTCTCCCTGGTGGCGCAGTGGGTTAAGCAGCATACTATGAAGCAAACCACAGCCACTGCAGCATGAGTTCGATCCCTGCACATAGCGGAGCAGATCTCTCCCGCCTCCCCCGATGCTCCCCTCAGCAGTGTGTTTCAGTCATTCTGCCTGTTCTGTTCCCCACTCTGTCTCTGCTGAATCCTCTCACCTCCCGCGACTCTGGCCTGTACCCTGCTCTTGTATGCATAAATAAATAAATTAAAAGAAAAAAAAGGCTAACATGCTGAATTTTATGCAGTAGACATTTTTTACCATTAATAAAAAAGGAAGATGTGGTCTTAAAAGAATGACAATGTATTTATAAGCTGTATTACTTCTAAAATGGGGATAATAATCCCATTTCCCTAAGTTTGTTGTGGACATTGACTTCATACTGGACCTGGCGTGCGGTAAAGGGTTAGCGACTGGCAGGACCACGGGATTAGCAGACAACAGTGAGGAAGCATTTCCAAGGCTGGGCTGACAGGCTGAGTCTATGCACCAAGGCCCATCACACACAGCCCAGACTTGGTCCGATGAGCGACTTTTCAGTTTTCTGTGGTTCATCCAAACTGTTGAGAGGGTGACCGACCGACCGCTCGATCTACAAGTGCTTCTAGTGAAGAGGAAGTTGCCAAGTTTGCTGCTTGGCTGCTGTAGCTGCGGGGGCGGAGAGTTCCTGTGGTGTGCCGCTTGCCCACAGTAGTAGCCACGGCTACTTCGACCCCCTTCCCAAACAGTGAAGTCCAGGATAGATGGGGTGATAAGCTTCCTCATACAAACAGTATAAAGCCCTGCTGTTCGGAGCTCAGTCTTTGGGGCGCTATCTTACCAAGCCCACCAGTGTGACAAAGAAATCTCTCTCTCCACCTCTGTGAGTGCAGTCTGGTTTCTCTAAAAATTGGTACAGCACTAGGGCCTCCCTGGTGGCGCAGCGGGTTGAGCGCCTGAGAAGGCACTGCAAAGCATCCACGACACACAGCACGAGTTCGATCCCCCGGCCAGGGAGGGGACCCACACGGTGCAGCAGACCTCTCCTGTCTCACCTGCTGCTCCCCTCTGCAGTGTACTTCAATTCCTCTGCCTGTTCTGCTCCCCACTCTGTCTCTGGTGAATCCTCTCACCTCCTGAGACTCTGGCCTGCACCCTGCTCTTGTATGCATAAATAAATAAATCTTAAAAAAAAAAAAAAGTTACAGCAGTAGAAGAGGCTGTCTCAGACAGGTTGGGGTGCTCCCTGTTCCCTGAGAGTAAGAACACCAACAGGACAGCATGTTCCAGTACTAGAAGAGGCTGTCTCAGACAGGTTGGGGTGCTCCCTGTTCCCTGAGAGTAAGAACACCAACAGGACAGCATTCTGCTGATGCTGGCCCCTGGGGGAGGCAAAAACAACACGGAGCAGCATGGGGCAGAGGGGGGAGGAGAGGCTTGCCTGCAACCCTGCTGGCACAGGCTCCTTGCTGGCCTCCCCAGAGTCACCCCACTTTCCACACAGGTCTTGGGCAGCTCCTCCCACCTCGTCTATTCTGACATCCTCTTCCTTGTCTTTGAATCATCTCCATCCTACATAAAACTTAGCGAATTGTTGGCTCTACAAAAATATATCCTTTTAAAAAGACTCCCACAGTTGCCAATAGCAAGAACAAAGATTACTGCACTAAATTAAATTTAATTACAAAAGCACCTCTTTGTCTTCCCTTGGATTTATTTTAACATTGATGAAGCAAATATAATTTTGATTTCTAATTAGTTTTAGCTCCCACTGGTGCTAAGCTGCTGTGTTTAAGTTTTAAATGTTACAAAGAATCATTAACAGCCTTTCTTCTTTTTTAGAATAAAGAATCTGTCTTTTCAAACCTCACGAACAAAAACTAAAACGAGCTTCATTAATTTTTATTTTAAAAATGTTGATGAATAAATACATGACTTTTCTTGGAAAAGGGCAATGATGAAGTCATTCAGCTGTGGGATGGTGGGAGTGGGTAGCTCAGCAGGGCCTCATTTTTCTAACTGGAGTTTTATAAATGGCCTTCACTGAGTATTTTGTCACTATAGGGTATAACAGTCTCATGTTGTTGAAAGCCTAGGGGAAAGCTCAGAAAAACATTTGTTTTCCAACTTAACCAAATTATATCACTTAGGATGTGCTGATAGAACAGCAAAACAACTAGTCAGTTCTGCACACAAAAAACGAAAGGAACAACGATAAATCTCACGTCACTTTGTGAGGAGAAAAACAATTAAATGCTTGGATTTACAGCCTGTTGTTTTGAACTCTGCCAACACAATAGTAGTGACCTTTGAAAAACAACTGATATTTATGAAAAGATGTGTTGGGATAAGTTTTGGTGTCTATAAAATAAATAAGCCATTCTTATTAAAAATAAATGCCCCAGATGAATATAAAAAGATAAAGTAACTCATCCTTTCACCATTCTGAGATAGCTACTGCTATAGATGTTAGTCCTCTAGGTCAAAGGCATTTGTGTATGTGTTTATGAATGTGAGTATATGTACACACTGGAATTAAATTGTACACACAAAGACCAGGGAGAGCAGGAGGAGAGGGGCAGGGGGATGAGGAGGCGTTTTCTTGCTTAGAAGTGATCTCTTACCAGATGGTGTCACAAATTGTGGAAAGTAAGGGTCAATAAAGACAAACTTAAAAACTAAATTGAGGGGCCTCCATGGTGGTGCAAGTTAAGCTGGGTTAAGCAGTACACTATGAAGCAAATCGCAGCCACTGCAGCACGTGTTCGATCCCTGCCTCCCTCTGGGGAGGTGACCCACATGGTGAGGTGACCTCTCCTGCCCCGCCTACTGCTCTCCTCAGTAGTGTACTTCAGGTGATCTGCCTGTTCTGCTCCCCACTCTGTCTCTGGTGGAGCCTCCCACCCCCTGCACTTCTAGCCTGTACCCCAGGGTTTGCATGCACAAATAAATCTTTTTTTAAAAAAAAACTAAATTGAGAGCTAACTACAGAACTGAATCATCCAGAGGGAGGGAAGGGGCAATAATAATGAGGGAAAAGGGACCTCCCTGGTGGCACAAGGGATTGAGTGCTGCATTATGGAGCTTTTGCAGCTGCTGCAGCCTAAGTTTCATCCTCAGCCAGGGAAGGGATCTACATGGCACAGCAGACCTCTCCTGCCTCACCCGCTGCTCCCCTCAGCAGTGTATTTCAGTAGATCTGTCTGCTCCCCATTCCATCTCTGGTGACTTCTCTCACCCTTCACACCTTTGGCCTGTACCCCAGTTCTTGTATACATAAATAAATCTAGTTTAAAAAAAAAAGAAGAAGAAGAAGAATGAGGGAAGAAATCACAATGGTGATTTGGGAAGGGGGGACACAATGGTGGCCATACCTGATGGGGATATCTTAATATTAGCTCAAGAAATTCTTTTAAACTGAGAATAAAAATGTGATCTCTTTTCTCAAGCCTGCACCTTGCCTCTGGGTCTGAGGCCTCACAGTCAGTGGCCAGTGATAATCACAACCAGTGTTCTCAGATTGCCTTCTCATTGGCCCTTGCCTATACAGGGGTCTTCTCTACAGTACTTCTCCCTTCCTATCAAGGATCAACCACTCTAGTGTGCTGAAAGTAAGACATCTGCCCCAAAGTTCATGTATATAAGTCCTAACTCCCAACGTGATTAGTATTTGGGGGGTACTTAAGTGAGGCTGTGAAGGTGGGGTCTCTATGAGGATTGGTGTCCATATAACAAAAGGAAGAAAGGTCAGGGCATACATGGTCTTTCTCCCCCCACCTCCAGTTACGTGTCTGTTACCCGGGGAGACTTGGCTTCTATGACTCAGAGAGGAGGACTGTGCCAGGAACCAAATCTGCTGGCACCTTGATCTTGGACTTTCAGGCTTCCAGAGTGGTAGCAAATAAACTTCTGCTGTTTTACCCCCAGTCTCTGGTATTACTGTTCTAGCAGCCCGAGGTGACTGAGACAACTCCATTTTGTGGCTGTGCAATTTATCCACCTCCCTGGGCCTGGGGAACCTTACCCACTTTTTTAGTTGTTAACATGATTAACTGAAAACATGCCAGAAGTTTTATATCTCTGCTGTTATAGGTACAAAATAGAATTCAACAAATGCTAACTCCTGCCCCCACTCCTTCCCTGCCTAGAAAAATAGACTCAGTATAGTTCAGGATTGTATTCCCTCTCTCAGGAGTTAATTAAACTGCCAAGATGTTGCCCCTAGTGCTTAAGCGTGAAGACAACGAATCTACTTTTTCTGACTTGAAGGTATCAGTGTAAGTACAAGTCATTCCTCATGAGTTGTTACTATGCCTGCAAAAAGTAAAAGTCCCCTGTAAACTGAAGGGTTGATCATCTCTACTCTCTTACTCTTTATTTGCTACTTGTGCGTTCATAGGTTCAAGCGCACATTTAAAAATCGACTTCAGGGCCTCCTGGTGGCACGGTGGGTTGAGCAGCGCACTATGAGGCAGACCGCAGCCACTGCAGCACGAGTTCGATCCCTGCTGCCGGCCAGGGAGGGGCCCCACATGGCGCGGCAGACCTCTCCTGCTGTGCCCGCTGCTCCCCTC
>JAGFMF010011381.1:10025542-10041364 GCA_019455555.1 Galemys pyrenaicus
GCCTGTTCTGCTCCCCACTCTCTGTGGTGAATCCTCTCACCCCCCCACACCTCTGGCCTGTACCCCAGTGCTTGTATGCATAAATAAATAAATCTTTAAGAAAAAAATAAAAATTGACTTCAGAACATCCTCTTGACTCCACCTCAAAACCACAAATGGCATACATCCATGTGCAAAATAGAAGTCCACATCAGTTGCGTTTTGTTATGTTAGAGGATTTTTGTATGGCTCTACTTAGGACAAATGTAGAAACCATTGGTCTGTACATAAAAAAAAAAAAGAATGATATCTCTACCTGAAATTAACATCTTGGGCAGAAAACACTTGAACAGAACTGAGTCTACAGCTGCTTCTCCATCACTGATTGCGAATGATCACTGAAGAAACCCAAAGGGCTCCTTTAGGGATGGATCAGACTGTTTTTGATTTTTGCGGGTTCTCTAAGTGTGCAGACTTCCCCAGCACCCCACTCACTCCACAGCTTCAGGCCAGAAAGCTCTTAACTCTGTGAAGTCCACGCTAGTTCTTCCAGACTGCTCACAAATGAACTTCAGTGTCAGTTTCCATGAAGTCAGCCAGGCTATATATTTTAAAATAGCCTTTCCAGTGGGCTCTCGTGGGGGTGATGTGCCAGAAAATTGTAGTACCACAAACACCCTCCTACTCCTTTACCTGAAGCGTACTTCAGACATATTGGTCAATTGCTCAAAAACATCAGTGGTGAGTCAGATTTGGCGATCGATAGAACAGAGCTCTGTGGTATTAAATAGAGTTATGATCGAAAGGTAAAGTTAAAGCTGCCCAAGCTGATCCTCTAATCAGGAATTTTTAGAGCGAGGCGATGGTATCTTTTCTGGGACTTTGGGAACTTAATAAAGAACTGCTGCTGCAGATTGAACAGGAGGATTTGATCCAAGTGTCCTCCTGCCCTAAACAGCCAAATCTTAACTCTCTCACACTCAAACTCACACTATTTTTGTGCCTTACCATTTTTTCATGGACTCATGGAAATTAAGTTCGATCAGATTTTAATGTGCTTCAGAGCTGAATCCAGTCCTGGTTCTGCTATGGGGACCTTGAGTGTGTCACTTCTGTGGACATCAGTTTCCTCCTCTGTGAAGTGGGGACTGGCACTAGATAGATCACAGACCTCCTGAGGCTTGAGAACAAATGAGGAACTTGTTCAGCAGAAGGTCCAGTCACTACACGGAAGATGCTGACCAGTCCGGGGTGGACGTCACAGGTGACTGCAGAATTTCAGAAACACTGGATTTGGAACTTGCTGTTTTTCTAGTTCTCGGATTGTTTACAAGATGAAAGACTACTCCGGGTGGGACTAGAAGACATCGTTACTCAAACCCCTTACGATGTTACAGGAAAACCAGCATCTTAGGATGCTAAGTCCATGATGTTTTATTACCATTCACCTCTTCACACATCCCTGGTAGATCCTAGTGATTGAGCCTCCTTCTTTTCTAGGGGCCTGGGGGTTTGGGATGGTATCTCTTTCCCTGAATTAGTTTTCAGGTAAAGTAAACACACAACACACATACACATAAACAAAAGTCTACTTGTGAACCGTTTGGCCAAAAACCAAAAATGACAATATTCATTTTCTCTCTACCTTGTAAAAATCCAGGGTGAATATATAACTCAAATACCACACTTACCTATGTGCTTTTACACGTGTTGGAGGCATTGCTCAGTTGAGAGCGCTCGTCTGCATTCAGGGCCCTGTAATTTTCTCTCCAAAGCATCCATCAACCAGGTTGACTGTTCAGTTCCTGATATGATGGTTCAGACTCTAATAGTGAAGATAATATAAGAGTCAGCTAAACAGTCAGCTTCTAACCGAGCAAGTGAGGCTGAGAGTCTGCAGAGGATTATAGAGCCCCATCTGGCTATGAAAAGAACTCTGGCTTTTAACTGAGCCTAAGCTGTCTCTGCCTTCAATTCATCTTCTGTCACTCTGAAAGGTGAAACAAGCCATGTGAGGCTCTGACATTTTGCTGCTCCTGCACCATGATTCGCAAAGAAAGCAGCAGACTTTAAGTAACTTCCTTCCCTTGGCTCATCCTTTCCCCAGACTCCTTTTTATGTTGTGTAAATTCTCCCAGAAGGGACAAAAGATTTTCTCTCCACCCTGAAGATATATTATCTCATCTTCAAAATGGGCTCTGAAGCTGCAAGCACAACGCTTATATTTAATCCTGCCAAGTAAAGAACTACTGGGGAAGCAATAAAATTCTAAAGTTTCAGGCATCTTTTTGCTGCTTACCTCCTCGGAATGAGAGGAAATTATTGATGGCCCAGTTAGAACCCTTATGTCCTTTGTGATTGGAAGACCAAAGAGCTCTAAGAGAATTCTCTATTGTGTGCAACTGACAGGGAATTAGACCTTTGTTTCAAAATGCTTCCGATTCAGGTTCTTCTAAAGGATATTTGAAATCAATGGAGATGGTCAAAGCATGGCAGGTATTCTTCAGTCCAGCACAGGGGTCTCTTAATACCTGTCTAAAGTCAGCATCTCCCACCTCCCACATCAGAGCAGAGAAGGCAAAGGTGGAGAATGGGACACACACAGGCTTGCAGTTAGCCAGACCATGCCTTGAACCTGCTTTTCACTAGGTACCAATTATATCATCCTGAGAAATTGCTTCATCATGTTGAGCCTCAATTTCCTTATTTATAAAATGGGGACACTCATTCTTATGTTACAGGCTTGTTGAGAATCACACACATGATAAAGGTAAAACAGGGGGCAAGACCTGACCTTAATAAACATCAGTCTCCCTAAGGACCCCCTTTCTAGACCTGTCATTTCATATATTGAAATTCAAATCCTTGTCTCTTTTTCTTTTCTCACCAAAATTCTATCTGGATTTTCTTTTACAACGTCCTCACAGCTTTCCTCAAGGCTGCACCATGATTGAGAGGGTCAGAGAGGTAAATGCATTTACCACCAGACTTGTTGTGTCTGATAGCAGCTGTGGAAGCCTAACTCTTTACCAGCGTCAGGATACAAAGGAAATCATCCTTTGATGATTTCAATCATCTAGGCTCTTCTAGTCTGGCGAGTATCACACAGATAAGAGAAAAAGTCAAAAAGAAGTTTCAATAAGAACATTCATTCCTCCTGATAGATGGGAGAGACCCAGGTTGACTGAGTCCCACATAGCTTCCAACACCATGTTAAATAGCTTCAGTAAGACAGAAGGACTTGGGGAGAGAGGGAAGGTCAGTTAGGGAGCTAACAGGGGAAGGTGCACTAGAGAAAGGTTTGCAGATTAAGTTCTGCCTCCTCCATTGCAAGAGATAAGGAGATTAGGCCTTCCCATATACACTCTCAGAGAAGTCCATATGTAAACATCTGTTTTTTTAAGAGCAACTTCCACCCAGCCTTCTGAGCCCCTCCCATGAAATCAATCTTTTGCCAAAAAGACATATTGTGGGGTGGTAGAGTTTTTGTTTCCCTAAATCAGGAAGGGATTTCAATGTAAAGAGAATGATGGGGCAGCCTGACCTTTCCAGACTGAACTTCTCACTACTCATGATGCATTCAACAAATCATTTCTGAGCATTTATTACAGCCCTGGCATCATTCTTGTGCTGAGGAAAGAAGTAAACAAGGAAGATTCAGGCCAGCTCCTGGAGCTCATGGTCTGGAAGGACTTCTTACAGACCATGGAAGGACCCTCTTAATCAGCTCGGCTGCTACAACAAACACTGCAGACAGACTGCAACAACAGACATCTAATTCTCACATCTGGAGGCTGGAAGTCAAAGATCAGGATGTCATCATTTCTGGTGAGAATGTCCCTCATGATTTATAGATAACTGTCTTCTTGCTATGTCCTAAGAGAGAAAGAGAGAGAGAGAGAGAGAAAACATCTTCCTATCTCTTCTCACAAGGTCATTAATCCCTTTTATGCCCTAATTTTAGGTCAACCTTGCAGCCTAATTTCCTCCCAAAGGCCTATCTCCAAACATCATCATACTGGGGAGAAGGGCTTAAGTATATGAATTCTGGAGGGACACAAACATTCAGTCCATAGAAGACACCTAAACATCAAACATATAAACCAGATTGTTTCTGAGAGCAGAGGTGAATGAGGCTAGAATAAGGAAACAGGCCAAAGTGAGTGGGGGAGAGTTCCTCTGCATTAAAGAGCAGAACAGCCTCTCTGAGGTCACCTGTGAACAGAGCCGAGAAAGCAGAGAGGGAGACAACCTGGGCATCGGGGCGCGGAGGGAAAGCACAGCTTGGCAGCCTCAGTTACACACTTGAGCCCCGGAAAGGGACCCGTTGGCTGGACTTTGGGGGCACACAGAATGCATTTACAGGGGAGAGCTAGGTAAGAAGCCAGATCTGAAGGACTTTGTGGGCCAGACGGAGGAACTCAGACTTTAGAAATACATCTCACTGGAACTTCGGGAAGGACCTCAAGGATTTAATCACCATTTGCTCTAGGGTCTCCCTAGATGAAGACACTTTATTTGCCCATTTTTTTTCTTATGGATCAACATCTTTACTTTCTGTTATTAAGTGTGATGATAGCACTTTTTTGAAAGAAAATGCCCATGTTCCCTTCCTTTCCAATAAATGTTTATTCTGTAATGAAAAAGGCAAAGATTTTATTGTGGAATATGTGAATTTCAAGGTAAAGTCAGAATCCGTCATACACAGCCTTTCAGACACACCCATGGCTGACGCTGCTGACATGCTTCCTCACTCCTCACCGCTCTCTCTCCACTTTATCAGCAGGAGTTTACTCTAAAGCCCCCAAATGCCTGTGCTGCTAAAGACAGGCAGTACTATTCCAGGCAGACCTCCTCCTGAGAATGATGCTTTTCAAGGAAGCTTTCCGCTATCTTCATCCTTGATAAGGGCTCAGGAACTTCCGAAACGACAGGCCCAAACAGTCTCTGGAAATGTAGCCAATGGATGTGTTTCTTGATGATTACTGAGATATTTAAATCAGGCACTTTTATGGCGAACTTACGCACCACTCCAGGTGACTATTTCTGGGCTGCCTTGAAGAGAGCGAGTCCAGCTCCCTCATCATCAGGTGTACAGCCTCGTGTGGGAGGTGGGCAGGGGATGTTCCAATGAATGAATGAAAACACTGTGCACATATTGTGCTATGTGTGAAAAGCAACATGGGGAGGAGCCTGAGCAGTGAATTCAGTGTTTAATACTAATTTAAGAGAAGTGTGCATTTCAGAAAAAAACAGCGAACATAAAAAAGATTAGAGACATTCAGAAATTTTAAAATGCAATGTAAAAGCCTATTGTATTGCCAAAAAATAAAGTTGGATAAGAGCCAGTAAGTGAAGGAAAATAAGACTGATGTGGAGATGATCAGAGTCCAAACTGGTATAAGGTTTTTGGAAGGAAATTTGTTTTGTTTCCTCTGTTTTTCCTACGTTGTTTTAGGTTATGTGAATATTCTTTTTAGAATTCCATCTTGACTAGTGTTCTCTCTGAGTACCTCTTTTTGTATAGCTCTTGTTAATAATTACTGTCTGTAGTCTAATCACTGGAAAAGCAAATCTAGATGGAGAGAAATTATTATCCTTACAGTAAACTATCCAACTGGTAAGATATTCCTGGCAAAACTTCTAATAACAGAATCGGGACAACCGGTCTATATACCCGGATATTAGAATTTTGGTGAGGTCTCAAGACCATAAATGTGACACAAAGGAAAGCAGAAGAGCACCAAGCAAGACTTGTAGAAGGAGATGGTAGAAATCTACAGGGCACCCTTAGCTGACAACAAGCCCCAGTGGGGAGAGTGAGAGAAAGCCAGGTGTGAGAAGGGGAAGTGGGAGGCCCTGTGGTTGCTGCCAGACTATGCTCCTCTGGGGGCCACACACCTCTCTTCTTCCCCCAGAGACAAGGGAATCTCTTTTCATTCTCCAGGGAAATCCTCTGCCAGGGACCATGCCCTCTCTCAACAGTTTCCTTGGAGGCATCACACATCATTGTCTCAAAGACTCAGGCTCTCATAAACAAAAGCTAAGAGGGGAAGTATGGCAGCCTCATAGACCTTCCCTTTATGAGGAAGCCTGTTCCATTCCTGATTGGGATAAAGAAAGATGGAAATGAAAAAAGGTAGAAATAAAATATAAAAATGAACGCTGCAGCACTTTTGAAATTCAATGGAACCATAGCAAACATTAAGTATTATATTTCCACCACAGTAAATGTTCATTAAAAACATGCATTTAATAACCACATAGCAGGCCTCCCTGGTGGTGCAAGGGGTTAAGCACCACAGCATCCGCAGCCACTGCAGCAGGAGTTTGATCCCCAGCCAGGGAGGTGACCCACATGGCACAGCAGATCTCTCCTGCCTCACCCGCTGCTCCCCTCAGCAGTGCATTTCAGTCAATCTGTCTGTTCTCCTCCTTACTCTGTCTCTGGTGAATCCTCTCATCCCCCACACCTCTGGCCTATACCCCAATTCTTGTATGCATAAATAAATCTTTAAAGAAAAATAATGACTGCATAGCTTTCTATTTCTTTAAAAGAAATTCTTTGAGGAATAATCACCTAAATTGCTTGCTATCAATGCAGATGCTCACCTACCCTCCTTAAGCATTCTAACTCATTTGGACTTGGGGTTGGGGAGGAGGAAGTGGGAGTCCCAATCTTCATTCAGTAAGTGCTCCAGTTGATTGGGATGCAGTGAGTCACTATATTGAGATGCGCCAGGAAAAATGAGTTAAAGAGGTCAAATAATTTGCCCGAGACCTTTGTCAAAGGCATCCTGTCCCTCCCCCTGGACCCTAGGAATGTTCTTTCCTGGATTCTCCCCTCCCCCCGTCCTTCTCTATGTCCAGTGTCCTCTGTCCTTCTAAAGGCAGTATGACCTAGCAAGAACTATTCTCTAGGTGCCTGCTTCCAAAACACTTCCACATTTTTGCTCAAGCCCTTTCCCTTTGACAGTCTAGACCATTTCTTCAACACTGTGGATATCACCTGGGATTCTGTTAGAAATGCAGTACCTCAGTCCCCACCCAGACCTCCTGAGGCTGAATCAGATCCCCTGGTGATTCACATACTCATTCATAAATACATAGACACAAATACATGTCCAAGTTAGCACAGCTGCTGGCAGTGTTCTCAGTCAGATGTTGATTTATTTGCTCAAGCAATTTCGCCATTAAAACAGTCATTTTCAACCCCAGTTACATATTATAACTACCTGATGCTCTTTAAAAACTACTGTGCCTGGACCCCATTCCCAGCTGAATCTCTGTGGAGGTAGAGAATATTCATATACATACATATATACTTATATATTTTTATATAGATAGATTTATATATGTGTGTGTGTGTGTATATATATATAAAGACTTTGTTTATGCATACAGGAGCTGGGGTACAGACCAGAGGTGCAGGGGGTGAGAGGATTTACCAGAGACAGAGTGGGGAGAAGAACAGACAGATCAACTAAAATACACTGCTGAGGGGAGCAGCGGATGAGGCAGGAGAGGTCTGCTGGGCCATGTGGGTCCCCTCCCTGGCTGGGGGGGGGGGAAGGGGGGGTTGGGGGGGAGAAAANCACTGCTGAGGGGAGCAGCGGATGAGGCAGGAGAGGTCTGCTGGGCCATGTGGGTCCCCTCCCTGGCTGGGGGGGGGGGAAGGGGGGGTTGGGGGGGATAAAACTCACACTGCAGTGGCTGCAGAAGCCCCACAATGTGGTGCTCAACCCCTTGCATCACCAGGGAGGCCCTCATCTATATTTTTAATAATATATCAGGTAAAGATAATGGGAAGTAGGATTCAAAACCACTGCTTAAGTTTTTCCTTCCACCATCAGGGGTATATTTAAAAACAAACAAAAAAAAACCTGCTGTAAATAAAAAGAAAAAATCCTACAATGGTTTCCTGTTACATTCAGGATCAATTTCAAATTTCTCACATGAGCACTCAAGGGCCTTTCTGAATGAGTGCTAACTACCTCTCCAGTTCCAGCCCATGATCTTCCATGCCCACCAGCCTGCATGCTCCCCAATATGTCCCATTGCTTCACGACTGTATGACTTTGCCAAGTTGTCTGTTTCTTTAATAACCTTCCAGTTCCTGTACTTCATCAAAAACTTGATTCCAGGTTTCTACCTCTGGAAAGGAGCTATTCTTTTTTTTTTTTTATAAGATTCATCTATTTATTCATACAAACACTGGGGTACAGGCCAGAGGTGTGGGGGTGAGAGGATTCACCAGAGACAGAGTGAGGAGCAGAACAGGCAGATCTACTGGAATACACTGCTGAGGGGAGCAACAGGCGAGGCAGGTAGCGGTCACCTCACTATGTGGGTCTCCTCCCCTGTGGGTGGCAGGGAGGTGCTGCAGTGGCTGCAGTTTGCTTCATAGTGCGTTGTTTAACCCCTGCACCACCAGGGAGGCCCTGGAAAGGAGCTAATCTTAAGGGGAAAAGTAAAATACCTCTTCTTAAAAATTAAATTGAAGTTTTCACTAAAGCTATTGTCTTGCATAGCCACAGTTTTGCAATAACTACACTGAGAGGCTGTTAAATGTCAGAATGTGCTGATTCAGAGGGAACACTTAAAAGTTCTTTGAAATTGATTTACACTCTGGCAAATGAAAATACCAGTGCCTCTGGGCAGACAAAATAATCACTTTTGCCTCCTACAAACATACTGTTTATACCTAACACACACACACACAAAAGGTAGCCTCTTTTTTACTAGAAGAAAGCTGGACACATCATACTACTCTTCCTCACTTGAAATCTTATTTGACACAAATTATTTTTTCCTCAGTTTTGATGGATTTTTATAAATACCATGAAATGAACATTGTTTTCCCATTTATTTCTCTGTGTTTAGAATGTCCTTCCTAGAATAGACATGAGGGAAGTGCTGGATTTAATGTTCTAGTTTTAGAATAAGTAAACTCTGGGCCAAATTAAATAGAAAAGTTTAAAGGCCCTTGAGAGGAAAGGAATAAAAACAACAATAATAATAACAATAAAGACACAAAACCAAAAATGAAAAGACAAGGACAAATTGGGGACACTTAGTGGGGAGGGAAGAGGGGGAGGGTGGAGGGCAGACGGGAGCATGGGGGACTGAGGTGATGGTGCACTGGTGATATGGTGATGGGGAATACATGGGGATTACAATTGATGTCAAATATATATAAATAAAAAAAGTTAATAAAGAAAAAAAGAAAATGATCTTGAATTAACAAGGAGTATTAAATAAAAAATAATATGGAAAGAAAAAAAAAAGGCCCTTGAGAACTGTTCATATGTTCTCTTGCATGAATTTGTGCCATCTCGTAAGAAAAAGTCTAAACATCTCTGAAATGTGTGCCATTTTTTCTTCTCATCTCTCCTTCCAACTCAAGAGACAGCAGTAAGTCAGTGCCAAGGGTAATTATTTCCTCTCTGGAGTGCTCTAACCTCTCAATTCTCCCTCTCTATCTACTAAGAATTGACTTGAGAGAGACAAAAAAAGTGTTATTCTATTTAAAGATAAAAATGACAGGTCTCAGCACTGGGAAATCAACAACTGGCAGGTTCTTTCATTTGTTTATTAAACATAAAGGTATTGAATGCCCACTATTTGTCAGGTAAGATACATACTCAATCAGCAAAGTCCTTCTCATCAGGCTCATGGATATCACCGAAGATCTGTCTTGGCAAATCTGAGGGTTATTTCCACATTCTCCTTTAATTCCTCCTCTCAGTGGATTTCTCCCTCCTTCCTTCAGACTCTTTCTTTGGCTTCTAAGCACCATGCTCTCCTTGTTTTTCTCCCTGACAAAACCTTTGCTATATTCACTGATTCCTCTTTCTCCTGATAGGTAACTGTGGAAACTTCCTTTGTTAGCTACAGTCTCATCCTAAGTGATCTCCTCCAGTCCTGTCACTAATACTTGATGTCAGTGTCTCCCAAATATGCATCTTTACTCCCCTCTTTACCCTGAGCTCTGGACTAGATCACATACACATATCTCTACTTGGATGTCCAACAGACATTTCAGACAGAGTTACAAGTTTCTCCTCAAAGTCCCCACCCCCAAACTTTCCCATTTAGTAAGTTGCATCATTTGACCAAGATCTAAATACTAGAGATTGTTCGGCTGCATGTAACAGAACCCAACGTAAACGCTCATCATCTCACATGATGAGAGGACCAGAGGCAGGAGACCAGGGCTCTTCAATGACAGCAGTGTCCTGAGTTCCTTCTGTCTGGTTTCTTCACTGCCTTTATGGTTGGAAGACGACAGATCCACCTCCAGCCTTACGTCCATATTCCAATGGAAAGAGCAGGAAGACAGGAACAAAGTGGAAGGCATAGAGCATATATGGAAATAGCAAAATACTCCCAGAAATTCCTCATAGATTTCTGTTCATCTCTCATTGTCTGAATTGAGTTACAAGCCCCACCTCAGTTGCAAGGGAGGCTGGGAAATACCATTTTTTCACTGGCCACTCTGCTACCTCACACAAATCAGAGTTCTGATATACGAAGAGAAGGTAGACAGGGCATCACATAGACAGCGGCAGTACCTGCCTGCCCGATGACCCAGGTGCTCTCCTTTCCAACCCTCATCACCAGTCTATTTTGGCAAGTCCTTATCAGCCCCACTCCTAAGACACTAAACAAATTCAGTTGCTCCTCTTTATATTGCTCCAGTCCTGGCCTAAGACACCATCGTCTCACACCCAGACCACAGCAACAGTCCCCCAACTGGTCTTTCTCTTTCACAACTTGCCCTCTCTAGTGCTTTCTCAAACCAGCAGTCAGGGAAGTGTTCAAGGGATACATATAATCACACTGGCCCCACTCTTAAGTACTCCAGGGGCGCCATCATAGCTGCACCCTCCCCCAAGCAGACTTTGAGACAGTATTTGCACGAAAGTCCTTTATTGAGGGTACAGGACACAAAGGGTCCTCTGTGAGGTAAGACGGGACATATTGAGCCAGTCTCTCCTGGAGTGACTAAAGACTAACCCCAGGGAAAGCACTGGGGAATGGATGACATGACCCAAGGGACAAGGGAGGGTATTTATACACCAGTGCCCAAGGGGCGCAGGCTTCCGCTGAAGTGCCTTGAGCACCCAGCCCCAAACCCACCCCTCCCTGACCTCACTCAGTGAAGAAGCCAGCACTTTCTTCTCTTATCAGCCTTTCTGCTTATAGACCCTCACTGCTTCTTCCGTGGGCTGCAGAATCCTAAGAGTGGGAGAGTCACTTAATTTTATTAATAAGAATTTCTAAAACAATTCAAGGAAGATGAATGACTGTCATCACTTCACTGAGTTCCATACCATTTGCAGCAACATGGATGGAGCTGTAAGGGATTATGCTCAGTGAAATATGCCAGAGAGAAAAAGGAAAATATGGAATGGTTTCACTTACAGGAGGAATGTAGAGGAACCAAACAAGGTATTGGGGTGTGGGGGGAAGTAGCTATAATAAAGTAAAAATCAAAATCATCAGGCAACTATAGATCAGAGACATTCTGTAGGGAGGAGGAGGGAGAAGGGTCAGGATGGGGTGGGAAGAACACAGGGACTGTGGTGGTGGCGCACCGGTGAATTGGTAGTGGGAATTTCACAGGAAATCATACATTGTACAAATATGAAGGATAATGTAATAAATATGCATTAAAATAAATTTCAAAAACAAAAAAAATGTGCTGAGTTCTAGTCTCATTTGAAAGTAGCTAAGTTTTTAGGATGCCCTCATTTTGACAGACCAAAAAAATGTACATAACATCATTAATAACAGAAATTTTCTAGTAGGGCATATAAGATGTGTTTAAAGTCAATATTTGAAGGTATGCATCACTTAATACTAACAAATAAGTATATGTCTATTAGATCTGTAACTAGCACTGCAGCAACTACAGAGCGGAAAGGTATAGATGAACAGTAAATGGTTTGGGGTACATTTCTGCCTACATTACCTTACGACTTTCCTTTCTTCTTCAACTGTTCTACAAAATAGTCATTACAAGCAACTGTCAGAGCTGCCACCATGACCACAAATTCATTAAAATCCACTTCGTTGTCCTTACTGGCGTCCAGGTCCTGCATTATCTTATCAACCAACTGGGGATCATTTTGGCACTAAAAGGAAAAAGAAAATGTCTAACTCCCAGGCCTTGAGGTTCATAAGGACACCTGAAATCTTCCTTTTGTTTACCTGAAAGTTTTTATTTCCATGTCTAGCACCTAAGGACAACATTTAAGAGACTATTATAGGGGTTTGAACCAGGCACATATTCTAAACAATTCTAGCCTTGTTTCAGGGCCATATAATCCTGGCTGAACCCTAAACACTGGTTGGCTGAACCCTAAACACAGCAGCAGCTCATTCAAGTGAACCACCAATGCTAAACTCATGTTTACATCACATCCTGCAGGACACAAACATACTTTGAAAGGTGTTTGGCACCAGGGCTGCTAGATTTAAGGACTAACAAACAATACAGCATGTGCTGTTAAGTGTGATTTTCAAATGAACAATCTGTTAGCATAAATGTGCCCCCCAACATTATATGTAACATACAATATTTTTATCTGGCAGCCTTACTTCAGCACAACACCTAACACACACAAAAAGAGGCACCCAAAAAAAGGTAGCTCTTGTAAGGATAACCCATTTTCATAGGTAGAAAGTAAAGCGAGGCCCCCATAGAGAAGATCGGGGCTCAGAAGGGTGGAACTGTGAGCACCCACCTCACCTATGATAAGTTGTTGACGAGAAAGGATTCTAAGTGATTCATTTCCTCCGGGTATCCCCCATTGCTCCCTCATTAGCTGCCAGCCACTGAAAGGCTGGAAACTTAAACTGAATTGATGAAGATCAACTTGAATAAAAACAATTACAAATTTCACTTGAACAAATCAATGTGCCAAGTTCGACTTAAGGAGGAGCCTTTTATAAATGTTTCCAAACCAGAGGTGGTATGAAGAACTACTATGTTAACTTCTTACCTTTAAGCTTTTCCATAGAAGGTGGAGAGAAAAGGTGGCTGTGATGACATCACTACAGTGTTAACCCTGGATTTGGACAGGACAACATCGTGCAAGGGGAGAGCCACCAGTGTTGAATGTTCAAGTTCAAGGTTGCTCCACAAACAGCAGAGCAGACCCCAAATGCACCATTGTAAGTTTTCATGTGTCGATTTATTGAACTCTTGGCTATTTTGGGATGTTGTCATGTTTGCTGTTCAGTTCATCACTGGCCAGACACACTCTTTCTGTCAATTCTAATCAGTTTGTGCTTGGCTGATGAAATTAAGCATGTTGTCATTAACTAGAAAATTTCCCATCACAGCATAAAGTAACCCAGACTTCAATTCTGGCCAAAACCATAATATTTTGCATATTTTACAGACAGCCAGACAAAGCTCAGGTATAGCTTGCCTCACTATCACTAGCTCGAACTTTGATTGCCACACCAGCATGCTGAGTTGATGAAAGCCTCAACTGTAGTTATGCCAAAGCCCTAACACAGGCAACATGGAAAATGCCTTCTGCCCATATGCATGGACAGCGGGGGTCCCTAGCCTTTGCTTCCCCTGCATGTTGAACAATGGTGCCAGCAGTGTGTGACAGCATCACAGGCGCCCGTGTGTGCCTGGGCAGTGGCCTCGCCCACCCACCACCAAAGCAGGCAGAAGCCACAACTCACCAAGAGGAAGTCCGTGAGCTCTCGCTGCAGGAGCATTTTCAGCTCCCCTTTGTTGAGCTTGAATCTGTCCCCTTCCTTGGCAGAGTACTGGTGGAAGGTTCTAATCATGGTGTCCATGGCAATCTCCAGCGGGGTGGGCATGTTGGCGGCAGGCTGACCAGTCCCTGGGGCAGACCAGCAAACTCTGGGAGCAAACACTTTTTCAAAACAAGCAGACGGGGAAACAGCAACACATTCAGTAAAACAGAACATTCCACGCCCCAGTCATCTCAGATCACAAGTGATGGTTGTTAAACTGTAATACACTCCTTTGAAACTGAGGAAGGAGACCGTTACAAGTGAGTTTTGTCTCCTCCCTAAACCCCACTCCCTTAAGATGTAGCAATTTGTTTAAGTTAGAGAAACAACCAGCACAATCTTATTAAACATAAATGAAAAATAAAGAAAAACAAAGCAATAAAGAGAAATAAAGAAAAAGAGGAAGAAAATACCTAACTTTGTAGCTGTTCTGCCAGGGCACAGCTCTGTCAACAGGTGTGTGTAATTATAGGCATTTATACCTGGGGTGCCACCTTGGCACACCTGTTCCCAAGATGAAAATTATCAGTGACAAGAGATTCAGATGCAGGTGCCTCTGCATCAGGTTTTAATCACCAGAATAAACAGGTGTGAGGTGCTGCCCCAAGAGTCAGGGTGGGGGTGGGGATGGAGGTGGGAGAAGTTGGGCGGGTGCAAAGGGAGGGAGAGGTAGTTTCAGGTATGCCTCCTTATGGGAGTGCCTGCCCTCAGATAAGCAGTCACCAGGAAGGGGAAGGTGGGGGAGGGCTCTAAAAAGAGAGGAACAAAGAAGATGGGCTGGTTCAAACCTGGAGACTCCCCAACAAAGCACACAGCAAGGGCCAGGGATTAAACTTAGAGAAGACTAGTCAAACTAACCCACTGGACAGTTGTGCAGCTGTAAAAAAAAAAAACAAAAAAACAAAAAGCTCTCCAGGGGCTGAGGCAGGCAGGTACTGCAGCAATTCAGGTGTGCAGGGAAGAAATAAAGAAGACTGTTCTGGGCCTCCCTGGTGGTGCAGTGGGCTGGGCAACACACTATGAAGCAAACTTCAGCCACTGCAGCACGAGTTCGATCCCTGCCGCCTGCCAGGGAGGGGACCCACAGGGCATAGCAGATCTCTCCTGCCTTGCCCACTGCTACCCTCGGCAGTGCATCTCGGTCTATCTGCCTGTTCTGCTCCCCACTCTGTCTGGTGAATCCTCTCACCTCCCTGGACTCTGGCCTGTACCCCAGCTCTTGTATGCATAAATAAATAAATCTTTAGAAAAAAAAAGAAGACTGTTGTGCATCTATACTTGATTTGGCTGAGAAGTCTCTGAAAGGATACTTAAGAAAGTTAAAAAAGAAAAAGGTAATATAATACCTGGCAGAAAAGAGGTGCAACAGAGTGCTCAGGAAGATTTCTCACTGCCAGCTTTTCAACTGACGCTACTTTTTCAGTGATAGGAATGTATGGCCTGGTCCAAAATAGGAATGGTTAAACCAGAGCAGCTGAGCATGTAGAACCTGTAGGGGGTGGGGATGAGGGTTTCCAAGTGAGAAAACTTAATAAAGAGCCCCCGGCAAAACCGAAGCCACTTGAGCTTTTAAATGCTGCTTGTCCTCTCAGGACTGAAATGTAATTACATGAAAGGCAAACTAGTTCTTTTTTCCCCTCTCCTTTCAACAAGTCTATTGGGATGGAACTGCCACCAGCCCATCCCCTCCCTCTGCCATCCAGGGAACTCCTGTGAAACTGCCCCAGGGGCCTGCAGGGCTGTTCTCACCATAAATCTAAAGCTCAATTCTCAAAAATATTTCTAGATTGATTTTTTAAATTATTTCAGTAATACTATTTTGAATATGCAAGAGTATGAAATAGGGCCTCCCTGGTGGCGCAGTGGGTTAAGCAATGCATTATGAAACAGACCGCAGCCACTGCAGCACGAGTTTGATCCCTGCTGCCGGTGGCCAGGGAGGGGACCCACATGGCTCGACAGACCTCTCCTGCTGTGCCCGCTGCTCCCCTCAGCAGTGTACTTCAGTTGATCTGCCTGTTCTGCTCCCTGCTCTCTGTGGTGAATCCTCTCACC
>JAGFMF010011381.1:10041414-10061318 GCA_019455555.1 Galemys pyrenaicus
AGTTGATCTGCCTGTTCTGCTCCCTGCTCTCTGTGGTGAATCCTCTCACCCCCCCCCCCCACACACACATCTGACCTGTACCCCAGTGCTTGTATGCATAAATAAGTAAATCTTTTAAAAAAAAAAAAGAGTATGAAATAAAAGCAAAGTTCACACTCCAGCCCTTTCCCTAGCCCCTAGGTTAACTGTCCTGTGGGGAAAGCCTGGACCACCTGACACCACTCTGGTCTGCCACTAACTACCTGTGTGCCCCGGGCTAGTCACTCCCACTGAGCCGCAGTTCCCCAATCTGCATCCATGGGTTAACAGTGAACCTACCCAACAGAAAGGATGAAGTGAATGCAAATAAGTGCAAATAAGTGCCTGGAAGATAGTAAGTTTTATGCATATTTCAGCTATTATTATCCTTTAAAATATATGTGATTTATGTAATTGGATATACTATCACATCCTTACACCTACAAACACATGCATAAGTCTGCCCACACACTCCCCACTCTGGAGACAAGGCAGAGTTGAGAGCTGGTCATCTGAGCAGCCCACAGCATTTAGCACAAGATCAACCGTGCAGAAATGCTCAGAAATCTTGTTCTAATGAACAAATGAATCAGTGAAGGAAACTGTAAGATCCCCAGAGTTGAGCCTTGTCTGGTTTAACTTGTCTAAAGAATTATCTGTTTACCTTTGTTTGACATAAAGAAAATTGCTTCATCAAAGAAAGAGACAGACAGACACAGCACAGTGACTTCGAAGAATATAAAAAGGTTGAATTTGAAACTACATATTATCAGGCTGCGGAAAATACAAATGCACTTATATGGGCCTGACAGACCATGAAGTTCTCCGTAGTGTACTTAAATCACACTCAGTGCAAATTAACTAATTTGGAGAATTCATCTGGCAGGCAAAACTCTTACTAGAGTAAATATTTTAAATTGTGATGCTGTAATCTGATTTGAGAGATGGGAATGCAGTTTCCTTTGCTCCTTGCTCTTTGGGGTTTAAGGCTGGATGGTTTCCGCAGTTCTTTGGCAGAGTTCAGTGTTTCCTTTGGTAGAGGCTGCCCCTTAGTGTCAGGATTCAGAACTGCATATGGGAGTCCTCTAATTCCCAGAATGTGCTTGAAATTAAGAAGTCCATGGTCAGGGGCTTATTGTTATGTGAGCCAGTCCCAGCTTCTTCAGAGACAAAGGTAATGTCAAAAGCCCCAGTGAGACTATTAGTCAAGGACTGGCAGTCTCAAGACAGGCGGGGGACACGCCTGTTTATAGCACTGCAGGGTTGGTCCTACCCCTCCTCCTTCTTCACTCTTAATTATTACAGTTGTACTTTTCCACACTTGGCACAAGTCCTGACCTTCAGGGCCAAAATATACAACTTTGCATCCAAGAGAATTGCAAAGAATGAGGGAAATGGAGATATCAGAAGTGGAGAAGTCTAAAAGTCTGGCTATTTTAGAGGAAGAAAACTAGTACAAAGTCAGGGCAGTGGGAGTCAAGCAGGTTTTGGCTGTGGAAGCTGAAGGAAAGGCACTATGTGAAAAACAGGCCACCCTATCAACTGGCACCCAAATGACACCCACATGAACCTGCCATGAATATCCAGGACTGTCTGGGGCCAGTTCTCTCCTTCCAAAGTTGCCGTTTTTTTCTCTTTTTATATAACCAGTTCAAATTCCTTTCGTTTTCATAGCAATGACGTGGACACATCTAAAACAATGACAGGGTGTGAGAAGGAGAGATTACAAAAGGGAGTGAGGAAACTTTGGGGTGTGTTGGGTATATTCATTCATACATCTCTATATATATCCTGACTTGCTGGTGGTGGTTTCAGGGTACACATATGTCAGGATTGACCCAAGTGTGCATCATGTACAGTTTATTGTATGTCAATTATACTGTATAAGGCTATTAAAAAAAAGAGACTTTCTGAGAATCTCTTAACTCAGATATAGCAGCTGAGGTCCCAATCTTTGTTTGTCTGACTCAAAACTAAAAGCATGCTGTCATTTAAAATTAGAATTGGGGCCTCCCTGGTAGCGCGTGGGTTAAGCAACGCACTATGAAGCAAATCACAGCCACTGCAGCACGAGTTCGATCCCTGCTGCCGGCCAGGGGGTAACCCACATGGCGCAGCAGACCTCTCCTGCTGTGCCCACTGCTCCTGTCAGCAGTGTACTTCTGTTGATCTGCCTGTTCTGCTCCCCGCTCTCTGTGGTGAATCCTCTCACTCCCCCCACACCTCTGGCCTGTGCCTCAGCTCTTGTATGCATAAATAAATAAATCTCAAAAAAAAGAAAAACAAAACGTTTTTAGTACAATTATGAATGATTAAAAATTCCTTAATGCTGTTAACTGCATTTTCAATTAAAACATTAATTATATGGTACTTAAAATTATAATCTATCTCCATATTAGGTAATGTCAGTATCTCTTAAGGTATAATGTCATATTTAAAAATTTAGCATATAAAGTTCTACATTTAAAATAATCATATGTTTTTTTTATCGATGAATAAGCAAAGATAAAGCAAATGTGCAAAACTTTATCAAGCTGTAATAGTTTCAGGTGTACAACATAATGATTTGACATTTGTATATACTGTGAAATGATTGTCACACATAGATACAGATTTTTTTCTTGTGACAAGAATTTTTAAGATATACTTTTAGCAACCTTCAAATCTACAGTATTATTACCTGCAGTCACCATGCTTTCCACACCAGGCCATTTGTTTTCTAGCTAGAAGTTTAAAATGTAAGTAGGTATTTTTAAAGAGTGATCTTTTTGCTTTTTGCCTGTTTGGGGTGATTTAAAATCCTCAATAATGGGTAAATTTTACTTTTCTAGTCAAAAAAAAGAAAAAGAAAAGAAAAGCAACGAAGAGTTTAAAATCATAGTCAGCAAGGGGCCTCCCTGAGGGTGCTAGGGGTTAAGTCTCAGCACTGCTACACCACCACCATGTGGCCTGAGTTCAGTCCCAGCCAGGGAGCGACCCACATGGTGCAGCAGACCTCTCCTGCCTCACCCACTGCTCCCCTCAGCGGTGTAGTTCAGTCAATCTGCTTGTTCTTTTCCCCACTCTGTCTCTGGTGAATCCTCTCATCCCCAACACTTCTGGCCTGCACCCCAGTTCTTACATGCATAAATAAATAAATATTTTTTTTTAAAGTGGATTATTTATTTAAAAAAAAATCTTAGTCGGCAGGCATTTGAAACACCCAAATGCTGATTTTGCTATAATGGTCACTAATATACTTCAGACACTTTTGAAGCTTATGAAGCCCTTTCAAACACACCTATTAGCAGTATTTGCCCCGTGCTGAATAGAGTGTGTGAGACATTATGTAATTCAGCACAAATGATCAAAATATTATCGAAAACTGCATGACACTTCATTATTAATTACTAAACTAGCCATAGTCAGTGACCAAACAGGCCTCCATTTTCACAATGGAATAGACTTGGGCTAAAGTTTTCTTTCCTTTTAAAAAGTTTGTTTCCAAAGTTATTCTAATGGCTGGTGTATATATTTGTGTGTGTGATCAGGCTGTGTGCATTTTTTCATCTTTCAGAAAAACAATTCTGACAATGACGGTCAGAGGTCCCTCAGGAAATTTCAAGGAAAACCTTACTGCATGATTTTTTTCTTACCCTAAGGTCCAGAAAAACAGGTTTAGAGACTTTGCCGGACATTTCTGCCAGGACAGTCAGATACTCTGCTCCAGGCATTACAGGAAGGAGCTGTTCCTTCTCTTTCATTTAAATGATGTCTCCTCTGTCCCCAAGTTCCCTGTTGACCTAAAGATATTTACCTGCTGCAACACAAATAATTTAAACAATATTACAAGAATTAAAAAGCTCCCTAATCAGGGCCTCCCTGGTGGCACAGTGGGTTAAACACAGGACTATGAAGAAAATCACAGCTACTACAGCACCGAGTTTGATCTCTGGCACTGACCAGGGAGGGGACCCACGTGGCACAGCAGATCTCTCCTGTCTCGCCTGCTGCTCCCCTCAGCGGTGTATTTCAGTCAATCTGCCTGTTCTGTTCCCCACTCTGTCTCTGGTGAATCCTCTCACCCCCACACCTCTGGCCTATACCCCAGTTCTTGTATGCACAAATAAATAAATATTAAAAAAAAAAACTCCCTAATCATGAAGGCTGTCAAATATTGAAATAAATTACTAGGAATTTATTAGCTAAGGAAATTCTTTCACTGAAAATAAAGAATGCAGGTTATTTATGCTGAGGATGATGAAGTAGAATATTAACATTTATTACTTGTCCAAATTTATTCTCTGGCCAAAGGAGGTGGCCCTAAATCAGAATCTTGATCTTAACCTTAGCCAGTCATAATGACCAGATTGATAATAAGCAGGTAGAACATGTTTAGGCTAGTTGCAGGCATCTGTCCTGCAGGTATTAACCTTAGCTCATGCTTATTAGAGGACTAAATATTAGCAAGACCAATAATTATATTTCCATTGTCAGCTAAAACCACACACATTCTCTGCCAGATGCTGAAACACGATTCCAGTGGTTGCCAGTTTTCAAAATTGTGCCCAAGAAGTCTTGTCTCCTGTTATATGCCTAGTATAATCTCCCTTCCATGATGAAGGAAACGGATGGGTGTTACCAATAGGACATTCTGTGGGATTTGTGAGGCTAGGACATAAAAAACATTGTGGCTTTCATTTTGCTTCCTCTTGAATAATGTGCTCCGGGGGAAGTCAGCTGCCATGTTGGAAAGACACCCACCAATTCTTTGGGTGGATCCATTTGGATCCATGTGGCAAGGAACTGAGGACTCTGGCCTATAACCTCCACCCCTTTGCCAGGCATCAGATGGACCCCATTAAAGTGGAGCCTCCAGCTATGGCCAAGCCTCAGATGACTGCAGTAAAGTCTTTTGGGAAACCCCACCCCATAATCACAGCTACACAGCTCCCAAATCCCCAAGTTCTGTCCGATAGAAACTATAGGTGATTGCGGAAACGCTTTGAATAGAATGAACCTATCTTGTCCCTAACTGCCACATTGAGACTTCTGGGTAAACTGCCAAGGCAGGTGACTATGAAAGAGAGACCATTTGCTGATTAATACAACAGACCCCGCAATGCAGTGTCTGTCTGCAGATTGTTGTTAACCAATCCAAAGTTTTCAAAATGAGTGATCCAGGTCAGGACACTTCCCTACTTTGACTTTAAAAATTCCCCTCTGGGCCTCCCTGGTGGCACAGTGGGTTAAGCAATGCACTAGGAAGCAAACCGCAGCTACTGTGGCACGAGTTCGATCCCTGCCGCCGGCCAGGGAGGGGACCCACATGGCGCTGCAGACCTCTCCTGCCTGGCCTGCTGCTCCCCTCAGCAGTGTGCTTCAGTTGATCTGTCTGTTCTTCTCCCCACTCTGTCTCTGGTGAATCCTCTCACCTCCCTGATTCTGACCTGTACCCCAGCTCTTGTATGCATAAATAAATAAATCTTTAAAAAAAAAAAATTTCCCTCTGCTCTGCCTTTGGTAGAACACATGTTGGAACTGCCCCTTGGTTGTGGACCCAAATTGTGATCCCTGTTCTCCAACAAATACTTTCTTGATTATATTACATCCTGATTATTTCTTAATTAACAGATAACAAATGTTTCAAACTAAATTTGGGGTAAATTGTACAACAAAAATTTGTTTGGAATATAATTTATAGACATACAACCTCTTTCGAAAAATGTTGCAATGCAATATATGTATATATGTGTGTATATACATATATATGTGTCTTCTATTAGAAACCTCAGAAGTAAACTATAGCCATCCCACCCTGAATGTGGCTGCTCTTGGAAGCTAAGCAGGATTGGGCCTGTTTAGTATTTGGATGAGAGAATTCTCACACATGAAAATGTGTGAGGACATCCTTATGTGTGACCCCAGAAAGGACACACATGCCATCTTTTTCCAGGAGAGGGCACAGTTTCGTATTTCCCCTCTGGGCGAAATTGTTTGTGGAGAATTTTTTCTCCACGAAGCAGGAATGAAAAACTAGGGGGAATAATGACTTCTCTACAAGTGATCTTCCTGAATATCTTAATGGAATTAATATTAAACCTCAAAAAAAATCAGGCTAACCAAAACTCATTGTTTCTGATTCTCAAAGCATCACCTCTGATCACAAAGTCACACTGCTGTCACTTCTCAGCACCTGCCGAGCAGTGTCTGCTTCGCAAGGGCCTCCCTGATGAGATCCACAGTTCACGAAGAGCACGAGCACTTCTTAGTTATGAGCGTGTTTTCGTGAAAGGCAACCCAGAATCCAGACACCTTCCGTCAGCAATTCCCGGATTCCCACAGTGAGCTCTGACTGAGTGCCTGCTTTAGTCTCCAGGGAGAAATATTTCAAATCTTTCTCCACACTCAATTCTAACTCTTTCAATAAAGGGAAACCCAAAAAGTTTACCTTCGCTGAAATGTGATCTGCATAAGCTCATGTCCCCCTCCATTTCCCACCACGACATGGGCACAGCAAGTACCCCGGATGTAGCAGCCCGCGCTGAATGACAAGTAGTGCAAGCTATGGCCCCCATGTCTGTGGCCACAGGCCACAGCAAGAGCAGTTTCCTCACCTGACCAGTTCGCGGTGTGGTTTTGGACATCATACTTGGAAGATTCACCACAAATATTGTTTCTTCATAGCTCTCATAAGAGTTTGTGAACCTCTTGTTCACTTTAATGGATTCTTTTCCGCTTCAGCAGTCAGCTCCCGTTGCTAGCATATAAGGAACCTGAGTCATGTGCCCCTTTCAGAGGGACTCTGCTAAGCTGGTAGACTCTCCAGGGAGCCTCGGTCTTGGTCTCTCTCCACAAAGAACTAGCCTTGATAGACTGGATTTGCCAGTTTTGAGTTAAATTACAAACTCGCTTAAGTCCCAAAGTTCTAGAAGCTAATTAAAGTTGCATCTTTCTTATCACTAAGTCCCCTGGTATCTGCCTACTTAAGACTAAGTTTCCTCACTTTTAAGCAAAGCTGAATAGAGTCCTGGGTGTAAAGATCTTCCACCTGCTTTTCTTACTTTATGTCTCTAAAAGAGCTGGATTTCTAGAATAGGGTATTCTGTCATTTTGTTTGAACTCCTTTTCCAAGCAGTTCAGAAATAGCAGAATATCAAAGTTAATATAATAAATATATATTCCTCCTATCTTGATCTGACTCCTAATTATATGACCATCATATGCTTTAATATTTACCTTTCCCCAGCCAATCAAACAATTAGTTACAATGGAAACATCTTTTTGATTTTTATAGTTTGTGTATAAAAGCTGAAACATTTCTCTTTAGAGTTATAACCTTACCAGAAGAAATGCTTTTCATCTACCATCTACTCATTTACAAACATAATTTGTAATTGTCAAATAAAAGTTTAGAGGCTGGCTGGGCCCTCCCTGGTGGCGCAGTGGGTTGAGCAATGCACTATGAAGCAAAGTGCAGTCACTGCAGCGTGAGTTCGATCCCTGGGAGGGGACCCACATGGTGAGGCAGACCTCTCCTGCCTCGCCCACTGCTCCCCTCAGCAGTGTGTTTCAGTCATTCTGCCTGTTCTGCTCCCCACTCTGTCTCTGGTGGGCCTTCTCATCCCCCACACTTCTGGCCTGTACCCCAGTTCTTGTGTGAATAAATAAATAAATCTTAAAAAAAAAGTTGAGGCTACTGATGAAGAATTTGTGCTTTAGACTTCATAGAAATTAGCCCCCCCACCTTGCTCCTCACTGCCCTTGAATGACGGATACACAGTATCTCAGTTGCATCAGACATTTCCTCTCACTTTCCTCCCTGAGACAGTCTATGCCACAAATGAATGGCAAGAATGGATGGCAGCAAACAGTAAAGAAACCGAGAGCTCTCCAGATATGTCAGATGTCCCCTGGACTTCTCTATTTTATTTAAGTGTTTCCTTATTCTTAAATTATGTGTTTTTGCCTGAAGTAACATTAGTTAACACTCTGTATTTTAGGGGTATAGGTTCCCATCTCTTCAAATGTATGTTACCACAGCATACCCCCCACCTAAGCACACATAACCCTCCACACCAATCATTGGGCCACCTCCCCTGTAGCCTCCAAACCCTTTCCCTTCCCTCTGATTGGCTCCATTCTGCAGTCAGATGTCTAGGGTTTGTTTTAGCTTAATTTTGTCTATTGCTTTGTTTTGTTTCTTTATATGTCACATGAGTGAAATCACCCAGTATTTGTCTTTCTCCTTCTGTTTTATTTTGCTTAGCTTAATCCCCTCCAGTGCAACTCCATTTTTTTTTAAGATTTATTTATTTATGCATACAAGAACTGGGGCAAGGCCAGAGGCATGGGGGGTAAGAGGATTCACCAGAGACAGAGTGGGGAGCAGAAAGGCAGATCAACTGAAACACACTGCTGAGGGGAGCAGCGGGGCCAGGCAGGAGAGGTCTGCCACACCATGTGGGTCCCCTCCCTGGTGGCAGGGATCAAACTCGTGCTGCAGTGGCTGTAGTTTGCTTCATAGTGCTGTGTTTAACCCACTGTGCCACCACGGAGGCCCCTACAACTCCATTTTGATTGCCTCAAAGATAAACTCCACCTCTTCGTATCTATCAAAAAGTAAGTAATGATGGGCCTCCCTGGTGGCACAAGGGGTTAAGCACCATAGGATGAAGCATCCACAGCCACTGCAGCACATGTTCAACTACCTGCCAGGGAGGCGGCCCACTTGGCACAGCAGACCTCTCCTGCCTTGCCCACTGCTCCCCTCAGCAGTGTATTTCAGTAGATCTGCCTGTTGTGCTCCCCACTGTGTCTCTGGTGACTCCTCTCTTCCCCATACCTCTGGTCTGTACCCCAGCTCTTATATGCATAAATAAATTTAGACAAAAAATTAAAAAAAGAAAAAGATAACTGATGAATTGAAACTGGTCCTGGTAGCTCTATCCTTCAGTGAGCAAAGGCTTTATTGTTTCAAGTTTTGGTTATATAAGAACTTCTAAGAAGCCATTTAAAAAATGTCACAGGGTGTACTATGTTAGCAATGATTTCATTTGATATATGAAAGTCTTTATATTAATGGACTGTATTGGATACGTTCCCTTTCCCTGCCTTTCTGAAGTTCCTGTTTTCTTGTTTCTCTGGGCTCTCACTCTGTGAGGGAAATGGCTGACAAAGCTAATATGGAAGAAGTTCCTAGGCACCTGTGGCATCCAACTTTATTATAAACTGTTTTCATCATTTCTAAAAAAAGTTTTTAAGAAGTTGCTGTGGAATACTCTAGGTTTGACTATTAAAAACAAGAATGGGGGCCTCCCTGGTGGCGCAGTGGGTTAAGCAACGCACTATGAAGCAGACCGCAGCCACTGCAGCACGAGTTTGATCCCTGTTGCCTGCCAGGGAGGGGACCCGCATGGCGCAGCAGACCTCTCCTGCTGTGCCCGCTGCTCCCCTCAGCAGTGTACTTCTGTTGATCTGCCTGTTCTGCTCCCCACTCTCTGTGGTGAATCTTCTCACCCTCCCACGCCTCTGGCCTGTACCCCAGTGCTTGTATGCATAAATAAATCTTAAAAAAAAAAAAAAAACAAGAATGGTGTAGAAGAGGAAAATTTGTATCTCCAGAATGCCATCTCAGAGAGAGTACGTATGTAAGCAGAGATTTCATTTGATATATGCAAGTCTTTATATTAGTGGATTCCACTGCATACTGTTCCCTTTCCCTGCCTTTCTGAAGTTTCTATTCTCTTGTATCTCTGATCTCTCACTCTGCTAGCTTTCCTCCAACATCTTTTTTTCTTAAAGATTTATTTATTTATGCATACAAGAACTGGAGTATGGGTCCCACCCGCTGCTCCCCTCAGCAGTGTATTTCAGTCATTCTGCCTGTTCTGTTCCCCACTTTATCTCTGATGAATGCTCTCACCCCCACACCTCTGACCTGAGATCTGGGAGCCATGAGAATCACATCACTGCTGTTTTACTTCTACTCACCGGAAATAGTCTTGTAACTTCTTGTGACATGCTCATGTTTTCCATGGGTCAGCTATTTGCCTATCTTGTTTTATACTTGCACTCCTAGGAGAAGAAATTAGATTATAACTTTTATTGCTCTTCATTGGACTTGAATTGTTTATGAGCTGTTAGTGATTACCTAGTGCTTGCCAACCAGTACTAGAGTAATGCGGGGGTTGGGGGGGGGAGTGGTTTGAACTTACTAAGGACATTGGTTGTTTCATATAATGATTCACTGCCTAGAAATGGAAGTCTCTTTCTTTTCCATGCTCCTTGCTTCTGACCAGTCACCAGGTCAACTGTGCACCAGCCTGCACACCTTCAACTATGCCTTACAAAATTGAGGAGATCAGGGACTTTCTGCTCACAGCCAGGAGAAAGGATGCCAGACCTTTCAAAATCAAGAAGATCAAGGTTAACATGAAGTTTAAAGTCAGATGCAGCAGACATCTTTCATCTCTGGTCACAACAAAGAGAAGGCAGAGAACTGAAGCAGGCTCTGCCCTCAGCTTTGGCTACAGGAGCTAAAATGAACCAGGCATGCTGATTTTAATGGGATTAAAATTTTTTTAATTAAAAAAAAAAAAAGTTGCTGGTTGTTTCAGTGTTTCCACCATGTCAACAGAGACTGGAGATGCTGGTTTCCTCCTTGTCTCCAGTCTCATCCCTGGCTTGTTCCCTGATGACCACGAGGTGGCAACTACAAATCCAAGTGTCACATCTGTGGCTCACCTATGGGAGTTATTTGGAGGAGTTCATCCATTTCTCCAGATTTTCTAAAATTATCTATGGATTAGTTCAGTAGAGAAGTACGTACCTGAATTGTATCAGATTAACCTTCCCTATGGTAGCTGTGCTTTGGGAAAATACCACTTGACTAGAACAGGAAGCTGCTAGAATTCGCTCTAGACTTGTATCTATTCTGAGCATAAACATAGTTGAACACAGCATTCATGCTCTCTAAAGACTCTCAGGAGAAACTTCTGTGTGGTTTTGTGTTGAGGAGAGTCCTGAATTACCTAAGCAATCATCATTTGGATGCTATAACTTACCTGTCTGTAAAGTATCCTCTTTTTCTTTGGCTTCTAGAGGCCTAGGGTCAAATCTGTGGATCACCTAGGCAAATGCATGATTTTGCCAGCAGTTGTAAATTCAAATATCTACAGCCAGGATTACGGTCAAGCTATTTAACAACAGGTACAATACAAATACTAATTATACTGGGCAACAGTTGTAGTAATGATCATCAGCCTGCCTCCATGGCCTGGCTGCTCATGTAGACAGAAATTCAATAGTGAGTAGAAGAAAAAATTAAAAATCTCTCCATTTATTTTTTTTCATTCATTCACATTTGATTGAGATATTGAGAAATCTATGATGATAAATAAGGCTGACATTCTGTTTCAGGTTTGGGGAGTAAAAGAGATTAGAGTAGATTGCAACAAACAGGAGAATTTGTATCCTCTTAAGAGTGCTTCATTCAGATTTAGATGAGATCTACTCTGGCCATATTCAAGTTGTCACTCAACTCTCAGAACGTCCAATATTTTAAAGAAAAAAATTGGAAAATCTAATTCTAGAGAGCTTCCTTATACAACACTGTTCACTTCTATGTAGTAGAAAATTCCCCAAAATTAATTTTTAAAAACTAAAAAAATATAATTTTAATGATCAGAAACTATCGCTTTCATAAATAACATCATTTCTCTCCTTCCCCTCTGATATTTTTTTACCATAAATGCTAATAAATTGATTATATTTTGTAACAAAACTACAAAAATCTTTTGTAGTGGGAAAATCTTCACCAGTAAGAAGTGGTTATGTTACAGGGTAGGGAGAGAGGCACCCTAGAAGCCCCAAACCTGCCCTCTCTGAATGGGTTCTGCTGTTTGTCGTATTAAGACAAAAATGTAAGACCTTTAATGGAAAGGGACTTTAATACAATTAGGGTATAATATAGAAAGGATAAAGAACATAGTTACTAAGTTAAGCAATTAAAGTTACCCATCTCCTTGAAGATAAAAGTTCAGCTAAATAGGATTGGCTTAAAGCAAGGTTTAAAAACCTGCCACAAGTCTAAAGGACCTTTTAGTAGAGACCCATAGAAAAGGGTCAGAAAGAGTTAGAAAAATCCAGGAGGAAAAGAGCAAAATTAAAATCAAGATGAAAGCTGCCATTGTTAACCTTCCCATGGGTTTCTTACCCACATCTGTTTTAACCAGTTTAAGACCAAAAAGCAAGTGCAGTTTTTTTACATGTTCCTCTGCTCCATGTGCCTCCTCCAGGTCTCCTTGCTGCTCTCCATCCTGCTTTCTTCTTCCTCCCTTCCTTCTGTCCTCCTCTCTTCTCTGCAGAATTTTCTTATCCCTGCTCAGTTCCACCCACTATGGCGGAACCAGGATTCTGAAACTTCCCCCTTTCCTGGGAACCACCCTGTTACAGTTAGACTGCCTGTCCATACCCCCCTCTGGCCCCCAAGGCCAGGTAGCTTCTGAAAGGACTCAGAACAGAAGACTTGGCTAAAACTGCTTTCTCAGGATTAGGCAATTAAGTCTATAGTGCTACATAGAAGCTATAATTAAATCCTTTCATGGACTTAAGTCCTTTGCCCCAGGCCACATGGTGAAGCTGGATGAGGATCTCAGACCTGGGCCAAGACTCAGCAATGTTGGGAACTAATCCCTTATCTATCTGCAGGTAAGCTGGTGATGGTCCACAGTTCAGACTTCAGGCTCTTAGGTACCAGTGATGTGGCAGCTCCAGCCAAGACCTCACATTCTCCACAAAAGAATGATAGAGAACAAAGGATGTTCCCAATAGGATGGAAATTTTCTGCAGCCCACACAAAACAATAACTGAGGTTTCTTCTCAGAGATAACACAAAGAGAAATGGAACCAAATATTCCACAAGGCCAACATGTCACTGCCTTTGTGGTGAGGGATGGCAGCAGAAAAATATGCCCAAAATAAAAGCTAAATAAAAGGGGAAAGAGACAGCTTTTCTTTAAAGATGCTCAGTCCTGTATGATTATTATTTTTTTCCCTTTTTTTTTCCTGTATGATTATTACACTTAAAATTTGTCAAGTTTAGATTGATAAATACTTAAGACCATGAAAACTCAGTGTTTACAATGGTGTGGGTAAAAGGACACTCCCATATTGTTGACAGGTGTATAAGTTGGTGCAGCGTCCCAAGAGTGCAATTTATCCTGATCAAAAGTAACAAACCCTTTGACCCAAAAATACTACTTCTAGAAATGCAGTACACACAAAGACACTCCCTTTCAATCACTCTGTCTATTGAATTACTCTCATCGCTTCTCCTACCCCATCTTTCTCTGTTCCCCTCCACAGTTAAGCTCTCTAAGGGACCATCACTGTCCATTTCTTTACTTCTAATTCTTTCTTGAACATACCCTGCTGTGTTCCTCTCCCCACCACGCCAATGAGACTGGTGCACTCATCAAGGTCGCCAGCATTTTCCTAGCAGCAAGATTCAAGTCACTTCTCTGTTCTTATCTCAGGTGACCTCAGTAATAGCCCCCATGATAGTGCGCTCTTTCCTTCATGGTCTTTGCTTCCCTGACAGCATATCCCTTGCACTTTCTTTCTGCCCCAGTGGCCAGTCCTACTTACCCTCTTTTATTGACTCCTTTTTTGCTCAAAAAGGTCAGAAGTGCCAAAGGTCTTTGACCTAAACCTCATTCTTTTCATCTATATCCTCTGCCCTAAGACATCTCACCAAGTCTTTTGTGGTAAAGGTGTTAGTGATATGTCAAAGATTCAGATATTAATCACCACCCCACCACCATCACTATAAAAAGAAATCCAGACTGAGATAGCCACATATGGTATTCAATAGTTCTACTTGGATATGTAACAGTCATCAATCTTGATTTCAAAATGCCATGGTCAAAATAGAATTCTAAAACTTTCAATCTCCCAGACTTACTCACTGCTAATTATTTCATCATCATCCAGCAAGAAAAAGAAAATCTAGATTTTTTGAAAATCATGATTTTTGATTACTTGTTTCCTCTTTTCGTCACATCTGTTGACTACCTTCAATACATAACCCAAATTTGTTCCCGTCTCTCCATGTTTATCATCATCCTAATTCAAGCCAATATCATCTCTTACATGGATTGCTGGAATTTTCTCCTAAATAGTTTTGCTTTCCCTCTTGTCCTCCTATAACCATATTCCACAGTAACCAATGACTTAAAATCACCAGAAAAACAACCCTATAGCGTCACACCTAAAATGAGAGTCAAATTCCACACTTACTTACAAATCCCTTCAGTTACCTAGCGCCTAGTACTGACTACCTCAGCAACCTACTTGCTCATTTTATCCCCTCCCTCCCCATCACTCATTCCCATAAAACACTTGCTTGGGGTTGATTTTTCCCATGACTGTATATTGCAACTTAAATTTCACCTCCTCAAGTTTCACCTAACCTAATCCCTTAACACAAAATACCCTTAACAATTAACCTCTTGTAGAACTTACGATTTTGGGATATTTTTCTTAATTCCAGTCTTTCTCCAATCAGAAAACAAACTCTATGAGAATAGAGTTCTTATCTGCTTTGCTCTCTACTCTATCCCTCACTACATTGAATGTAACTTGGCAAATAGGGCACAGTGGAAGAATACTGGATGAATAAGTATATACCAATATAAGACAACAGGCACTGAAATACTGCTTACATACAATACAGGTATAGGAGGAGGTAAGACATAGAAGCTAAAGGATTACTCATATTATTTCATTACTATAGGCCATTATAGTATACCCATTTAAAGTAATAAGATCAGAGGAGGGGAAGGGCAAGGATGGGGATGAGGGCAGAAGGAGCACAAGGGACTGAGGTGATGGGGTGAAATGGTGGTGGGAACACCCTGGGGAATACAAATGATGTCAAATATAATTAAATAAATCTAATTAAAAATAAAGTAATGAGATCAGTCTATAAATATTAATATGGAATGCACAAGATGTGTTTATATACATAGTGTGGTTGCCAGCTTCCAACATGGCCTCAGTGAAGCTGTCTCTCCTATATTTATGCTGTTATGTAGTTGCCTCCCAAATTAAATTGCAACTGGTTTGTGTGACCAACAGAGTAGAAATGACAGTGGGATACTAATGAGGCTAAGTTCTAAAAGACATTGTGGCTTCATCTGTTGTCTTGGCTCACTCATTTGGGGAGAAGCCAACCTTTCTTTCATAAAGGCCATCAACAGGCCCGTGGACAGATCCACATGGAGAGGAATTGAGGCTCTCTGCCAACAGCCAGCAGCAACTTGCCAACGATGGGAGGAACCACACTGGAAGTAGGGCCCAGCCCCAAGCCAGCCTTCAGATGAAGGCAAACTTAGAGGGTCCCAAGCAGAAGCACCTGCGGACCTCCTGAATTCAGGGTTCACAGAAACTGGAGAAGTTAGTGTTTATTATTGTTTTATGTCACTAATATATAGTACAACTCCCCTTTTACTTTGAAAAAGCATATAAATACATGTGCTCATATATGCATAGAAAATATACAATTGGGGCCTATCTGGTGGCACAGGTTAAGCACCACACTATGAAGCTGTTTGCAGCCACTGCAGCATGAGTTCAATCCCAGCCAGGGAGCTGACCCACATGGCGCAGCAGACCTCTCCTGCCTCACCAGCTTTTGTATTTCAGTCTATCTGCGTGTTCTGTTCCCTCTCTGTCTCTGGTGAATCCTCTCACCCCCACACCTCTGGACTGTACCCCAGCTCTTGCATGCATAAATAAATAAAATATTTTTTAAAAAATACACAATGGGAGCAGCTGGGTTCTGACACTGGTAGGTAGGGAGGGGGCTTGTCTACTTTTCACTCTGTGCTCACATTTTCCACAAGAATCATTTGCTACTTCTGTAATTTTAAAAATTTAATGGCCTACTTTTTATCTATCTATCTATCTATCTATCAGTTTTATTTGTTTATGCGTACAAGCACTGGGGTACAAGCCAGAATTGTGGGGGGTGAGAAGATCCACCAGAGACAGAGTGGGGAGCAGAACAGGCAGACTGACTGAAACACACCGCTGAGAGGAGCAGCGGGTGCAGCAGGAGAGGTCTGCCCCACCATGTAGGTCCCCTCCCTGGCCGGCGACAGGGATTGAACTCGTGCTGCAGTGGCTACAGTTTGCTTCATAGTGCGTTGCGTTGCTTAACCCACTGAGCCACCAGGGAAGCCCTGACCTACCTACTTTTTAAAAGATTTAGGCAAATTAGTGTTAAGAAATATTAGTACATGGCCAGAGGCGTGCCTGGGGATCCCAAACTATAAGGGTGTTCACTCTAAAGGGATCTGCCATAGAGACAAAGGAAGCACACACTTAGTGTGAAAAACCTTTAACAGAATTGATGTACATAGAAAAGAGAAAAGAGGATATTTCTAATAATAGTTTCCCAGTAAACTACCCCAAGTTACACATCCGCTCATAGGTAAATGCCAAACCAGACAGCGTCAGCCCGAAGCAGGGTCACTGAGCCACAAGTCTAAGGCAGCTTCTGGCAGGAAACAGTAAGAAAGGGGTGAGGAGGCCCCAGGAAACTGTGACAAAAGGAGAAAAAGAACAGTACAAATCAAGACAATGGCTGCTATTGTCTCTGACAATGACGGTATTCATAAGTGTCTCTCAGGCACATATCTCATTCCAAGTCCTACATGCCTCTCCTCCATGGGTCTCCTCAAAGTCCCCCTCAGTCCCTGTGTACAGCTCAGAGACAAAGAAGCAAGAGCCCCCAGCCTCCATGTTATAGAGCTTCAGCAGTCACTCAGCCCTGCCCAGGAACTAGTCTGAGGAAGCAGCTTGTATGGGGGTGGGGGAGAGGAGGATGTGGGGAGTGGGAGGAAATGCGAGGCCTTCCCTAACAGGACAAGCCACAGGGATGGCCTTCCTAAGCCTTCTTGCCCACGGTGTTTTCTTGACTGTTTCCCAGTCTCAACACCTGGCTTTGGAATAGGCTCTACTTTAAAGATTTTCAAGTAGTCCAAAACCTCGAAGGTGGTGTTATTTATTTTTCTATTGATTAATTTTACTGAGAACACCAATCCTGTTACTCAGCTACCGCTGCTAGGGCAGGAAGCCTGATTTAATTATTTGTGTGTAGTTTGGCAATGATGCTGCTGTGGGGTGAACAAATGAGGGAATCATGGGGCTGCTGGGTACTAATGGTATACCTGGACTCCAGGGGATCTACAGGCTGAGGCTGTGGTTTCTGCAGGAGGTGGCCCTAACTCTGGTTGTGTCCAATTTCTCACCACTAAAGACAAGACTCTGGGAAATATTTCTTTTTCTTTTTTAGAGATTTACTTATTTATGCATACAAGAGCTGGGTATAGGTCAGAGGTATGGAGAGGTGAGAGGATTCACCAGAGACAGAGTGGGGAGCAGAACAGGCAGATCTACTGAAATACACTGCCAAGGGAAGCAGCAGACGAGGCAGGAGAGGTCTGTGGCGCCATGTGGGTCCCTTCCATGGCTGGGATCGAACTTGTGCTACAGTGGCTGCAGAGCCCCAGGGTGTGCACTCAGCCCCTTGTGCCACCAGGGAGGCCCTCTGGGAAATATTTTAAAGGCTGGCAACAGAGGCAAGGCAAAGACAGCTCATACCCAAACCACAGAATTCTTCACAATCTCCCTCATTAAAGAGACTTCCAAGGTTTAGTCTGAGTGATTCCAATTTTGACATTTAAATAGTACAACCAGGCCCTCCCTGGTGGTGCAAGGAGTTAAGTCTCAGCGCTATGAAGCATCTGCAGCCACTGCAGCCCGAGTTAGATCCCTGGCCAGAGAGGTGACCCGCATGATGCAGCAGGCCTCTCCAGCCTAGCCCACTGCTCCCCTCAGCAGCGTGTTTCAATAGATCTGCCTGGTGAATTCTCTCACACCCACCCCCACCCTGCATCTCTGGCCTGCACCTCAGCTCTTATATGCAAAAATAAATCTTTAAATAAGTAAATAAATATTTATTTTTAACCAATGTCAGGGAAGTTCAAAGTCTTGAACAGAATGAAGGACTTGATCATTCAGGGCTTGTATTTTTCCTTCAGAATGGGGTTGGGGAAGAACTAGCCACTTGCCCTAGAAGGATATGGAATTATATGCTTCTTGTTTAAAAAAGACACCCAAACTCTGCAGTACTTTAACCCTAATGTTAATGATATGGTGGGGGAGAGAGGGACTGACAAAGAATACGTTTGATTCTTTGTTTCGGTAATGTTTCTATTCTTCTCCAGAGCCTAGGAAGAGTTAAGGTTTCAGGAACAAAGTTGTAATCACTAAACTATGCATACTGATGAGATTATAGCCCCAAGATTTATGAAATCTTGATAACCAGGAAATTAATTAGTTTGAACACCCTGCTGCAAACAACTTAAGTGACAGACAAGGAAATACCCTTCGAGGACTCAACCCACAGTTTAGTACCTTAGGGTGCAGGCCTGCATTCACTTTCAAAGCAATCACACTCTTGGTAAATGGAGCCAGTGGAGTGCAAAATATTCAGATTTTCAGTTAATTTAGAAAAAAAATCAGACCATGACAAGAGGCCAACACAAGCACAAAGACAACCTCATCCAGGGTACTTCTCTTCTCAGGGTCAAGGTTCCTCAGCCTCTGAATTGGTTTACCAGCTCAGGTACACCAGGGGCTTTTCAAGTCACATCTCAAAAGCAAATAGGAAATACTTTTAAAAGATTTGCTTCAACGAATGCAATTTCTTATGAGTCTATTTTCCAAATCATAACTTTTATACTTTTTAAGTAAAGATTTGGTTAAAATGAATTTTTGAAATTATCTCTAATAAAGCACTGCTGTTACAGTCATACATGCAATACTACCAGGTCACTAAGAGTAATTTGGAAAATCCAAATGAACTAATTTTTGGGCTTTCCTAACTACTTTTAGTGACCTGGTATATATACGCACATACTCACACATATATGCACAACTATTATACATACATAATCTATAAGCAAATTATAAAAATTAAGTCCCTCAGGGAATGGGCTTGGGTAGCATTTATACATTTTGGCTTGGTTTGATCTATCAGTACACATTATAAAAATGACTAATAAAGAAATGACAAATACTAAAGGTTTCCACTGGATCAGCTAATAGATCACCTGAGAGGGCCCCAGGGTGTTTTGCTATTCAAATATTTGTACGTTTAATAAGCTACAAATATGACTTACGTCAAACATAAAATGGAATGTTAAACCCAAATCAACTCTGGGGAATTAAACCAAACAGCACCCAAAGGGACTTATGGCACAGCAATAAGGGTAGTCTCCAGGGGAATGCACCAGGTGGACTTCCCAGGCCCTAGCTGAACAAGCAGACACAGTGGACAGAAAGACTTTTTAAAATGTATTAAAATGGCAGCTGGGGGCCTCCCTGGTGGGACAGCGGGTTGAGCGCCACACTGTGAAGCATCTGCAGCACAGCAGTGCAAGAGTTGGATCCCCGACCAGGGAAGAGACCCACATGTGGCACAGCAGACCTCTCCTGCCTCGCCCGCTGCTCCCCTCAGCAGTGTGTTTTGGTTGATCTGCCTGTGCTGTTCCCCACTCTGTCTCTGGCGGATCCTTTCACTCCTTGCACCTCTGGTCTATACCCCAGTTCTTGTATGCATAGATAAATAAATCTTTTTCAAAAAATGGGCTATGTTTGACAAAGTTTGAGAACGTTAAACTTATCAATATATTAAGATAGATTGCTGGTGTGGATTTTTTTTAAGAGGCTGGTGTGGACTTGTCTGCTCCTAACTTTTTTTTTTTTTTAAAGATTCATTTATTTATGCATACAAGCACTGGGGTACAGGCCAGAGGTGTTGTGGGGGGGGGGGG
>JAGFMF010011381.1:10061368-10092309 GCA_019455555.1 Galemys pyrenaicus
GGGGGGGTGAGAGGATTCACCACAGAGAGCGGGGAGCAGAACAGGCAGATCAACTGAAGTACACTGCTGAGGGCAGCAGCGGGCACAGCAGGAGAGGTCCACCGCACCATGTGGGTCCCCTCCCTGGCCGGCAGCAGGGATTGAACTCATGCTGCAGTGGCTGTGGTTTGCTTCATAGTGCATTGCTTAACCCACTGTGCCACCAGGGAGGCCCCTCTGCTCCTAACTTATTTGAAGATTAGGTTGGCTGGGTTTCACTTGTCACAGGGTATCACCCATTTGTTTGTTTAATAAACTGCAAATAAAATGACATTGTGGGATAAAACAATCATGTGTAGAACACTAGTTGTACGCATGACAACAGCGAGCCATTTTATCCCATATTCACCATCTGATGCTTTCTCAGCTCTAAGAGGACACACAACCCTTCTTAAGAGACATAAAGCAGAGCCAGCAAGGAGGGGAGGGTGTAAACTAGCACTCAGTGAGAAGGAAGTAGATCAGAAATGATCACATTAGCAGTCAGGGAATGAGCAATAATGCTACCTCCATAATGCTACGAGTATAATAAATTACCAAACACTTTGTCATCATAATTCCACCAGGAAGATTCTATTATCCTCATATGATCTGCCCTAAGGTAACAGGACATGAAGGAGTCAGAATTCAGCCCTGCCTGGCCACTCAGGACCTGCACTTCAGCCACTGGGTTATCATCTTCTGTTCAAATTAAAACAAGATTTTTTTCAAGCAGATCGGTAAGAAAGATCGACCGTGGGGCCCTCCCTGGCGGAGCAGTGGGTAAAGCAACGCACTATGAAGTAAACCGCAGCCACTGCAGCACGAGTTCGATCCCTGCTGCCGGTGGGGAGGTGACCCACATGGGGTAGCAGACCTCTCCTGCCTTGCCGCTGCTCCCCTCAGCAGTGTGTTTCAGTTAATCTGCCTGTTCTGTTCCCTACTCTGTCTCTAATGGACCCTCATCCCTGCACCTCTGGCAGGTACCCCAGTTCATTGTATGCATAAATAAACAAATCTTTAAAAAAAAATTACTGACCATCAAGTGTGAATGAGCACATTAGGAAACAAGTTGCAAATGAACTATTTTGGTAGTCGTAAATTACTAAAGACAACCTAGCAAGTGTCACCAATATTTAAAGTGGCACCTAACTTTTGACCAGGCCATTCAAATTCCAGGAATTTGTCCACCAAAAACACTCCCAAAGATGTCTGCACACAGATGTTCAGTGTCTGCAGCACTGTTTTGTTTTGTTTTTTTTAAAGCGCTTAACCCCTGCACCACCAGGAAGGGCCCTCATGCAGCACTGTGTCAGAGGACCAACAGGGAAGAAAACCTTAAGAGGCCCTGGTAGGAAAATGACTAAATACATCATAACATATGCAAAATTGTAAATAATGTGTAATCTTTAAAAATGGAGGTGAGGGCCTCCCCTGGTGGCGCAGTGGGTTAAGCAACGCACTACGAAGCAAGTCGCAGCCACTGCAGCACAAGTTCGATCCCTGCTGCCGGCCAGTGGGGGGACCCACATGGTGCGGCAGACCTCCCCTGCTGTGCCCACTGCTCCCCTCAGCAGTGTACTTCTGTTGATCTGCCTGTTCTGCTCCCCGCTCTCTGTGGTGAATCCTCTCACCTCCCCCACACCTCTGGTCTGTGCCCCAGTGCTTGTATGCATAAATAAATAAATCTTTAAAAAAAAAATAAATAAAAATAAAAATGGAGGTGAACCTGAGGCCTCCCTGGCTGTCAGCAGCCACTGCAGCTTAAAAGCTTGATCCCCTGGCACAGCAGCCCTCTCCTGCCTCTCCAGCTGCTCCCCTCAGCAGTGTGCTTCAGCCGATCTGCCTGTTCTGTTCCCTACTCTGTCTCGGGTGAATTCTTTTACTGCACCCTCCCCAACATCTCTGGCCTACACCTCAGTTCTTGTATGCATAAAGAAATAAACTATAAAAATAAGCACAGTATTAAAGAAAAAAGAAAGAAAATGGAGGTGAACCTACAGATGCAGATGTAGAAAGAATTCTATTATCCTCATGATTACATGTTTTTCATATAATGTGGTTATATGAAAAGGATTGTCAGAGTAAAATGTACACTATGGTCCCACTTCTGTGAAAAATAGGGGTGCACATCACATCACGTATTTTCAAGAAAAGTAATGCTGGTATTTCCCTCCTCTCACTCCCTTTCTCAAAAAAAATTAAATAAATAAACAAAAACAAAATACACAACACAGAAATAAGTTGTAAAAAAAGTAATGTGTTATTTATAAGTCATACAATAAAATAGTAATGTTTAAATGCCACAAATACACAGTTATATAAAATAGGTTTGGAGTCAAGGACCTCCTCAAGTCACACCACTTTAGTGTTCTTTCCAAACAGGTGTGGTTCAAACCCAATGAAGGGTCAATAATTTCATGTATGATAACAAGTGAACAAAACTGACAATAAATAGTTGAACAATTTGAAAAAATACTAAGTGGTAAAATGCCATCCTTTGTCACTCGGTATTACTCAGGCTATCTGAAGAGTGTGCTCAGAGCGGTAAAAAAATGTCAAGCAAAATTTTGTTATTTCCAATGTTTAAAATCCTCATTGTAGTCCCCATGAAGTGATGATATATACAAAAGCTCAAAGGATTAATAAAGAAATGATTGAAAGTCTCCAAATGTCAACAGACTTCCTTGTAAGCTGAATCTAAGAGACGCAAAGCATTCTGTTTACTTCTCTTTTCTAAAACTACCATGACATCTTGTCAAATGGAAGCAGGACTCAGAACAGTGGTTCCTAAACCTTGTTGTATAAGGCACCAACAAGGGGTCTTGTTAAAACTCAGGTTTCTGGGTTCCAGCCCCAGACTCAGCTCTCAGCAGAGAGTCTGATGAACCTGCTTTTGTAAAACAAGCTCCACATCAATTCAATGAGGGGATAAAAGCTGCCCACTGAACATTCAGAATCTACTGTCCAATCCTAACTAGCTGCCACTGATTGGAAATCTAGCTCTGGAGCTCCTCCCCCTCTCTAGTTTCCTCATCTGTAAAGTCAGTTAATTCAACTGATCATCGTCGAGGGTCCTGAAGCCCCTTGTATATAAATGAAATGTAGTTTCAGCTAAGAACTTTGTCACTACACCAAGACTGGTTTTTGCAAGTCAGTGGGTTTGTCTCTTTGCTGCCTTCTGCAAAGACTTAGTTGTTTCTAGGAACGACTGCGTAGAAGATTTCTGAAACTGATATCTGTGTTAGTTGGCAGGAGGGGGAGTTTCCCTCATGCAAACGAAGCTGGTTCTAGCAATCCAGGGATATGCTGCATATAAATGGTATGTGGTAAGACCCGCCCAGTTAGGAAGCAACAGAAACAGTTCCATAACATTAAGCAGGCTCCAAGTCCTCCTCTAAATCTTCCATCAGAGAAGCTGGAAAATTCAATAGCTTGTTTTAACACTGGTTGAACTTGAAGAGTATGAGCTGGATTTCCTGGAGAATTTCTTTGATGAAAGGGATACTTGCATCTGCTTTACGGTACGGACGCTTCGACAGAGAAGAGCATTCTTTGCATGATCCCTGAAGTCTTTTGAAACAAAGTAGTAGACAAAGGGGTCAATGCAGCTGTTGAGAGTGGAGAGGCAGAGGGCTACGATGTACAGGGCGTAGACGTCACTCTGGCCCTGGGTTTTAAGCCGGAAATAATGCACCACGAGCAGAAGGTTACTAGGAGTGAAGCAGATGAGGTACATGGCCAGGACAGTGATAATGAGTTTAATGGCTCTTCGCCTCTTTTTTTCTGAGTTTTCATCCATGGTAGAGGACTGGAGGGTTCTGATCATCAGCACATAGACAGAGGCTGTGAGGAAGGCTGGGAACAAAAAGACTCCAATGGCCAGAGAGAGGAAGTAGTTGAACATGTCTCCCACTAGCACCTCCTCAGGCAAAACATCGTGACAGGTAGTGATGTTCAAGGCTGGAATGTAGATGGTCTGCTTCACGACATACAGGGGAATGGTAACCAGCAGAATCAGCAGCCATATTCCCAGAGAGATACAAATGGCAATGTTTGCCTTCTTCCTGGGGTACACCATGGGATTCATGATGACCCAATACCTCTGCACACTCAGGCAGGTCATAAAGAGAATGGAACAGTACATGTTGCCATAGAAAAAGCCAATGAGTACCTTGCAAAGACCTTCCCCATAAATCCAGTTGTTGCCGTTTATGTGATAGGCGATCTTCAGAGGGAACCAGATGACAGACAGGAGGTCAGCCAAGGCCAGATTGGCCATGTAAATCACAGCAGGGTGCTTCTTCTTTGATCGGAAAAGAAAGACCCACAGGGCCATGCCATTACTTGGCAAACCAACCACAAATACAATTGTGTAGACAATTGGGAGAAAAACAGTAGTCATTTTTCCAGTGAGGACGAAGGTAGAAAACTTATCCACCGAAAAGGCGGCTTCCACTCCTTTCCCAGTGATGTTAACTGAGCCATTATATTTACCCACGAGACTTCTTCCTTTAGACTTAGTGATTCCTATGCAGGAAAGTCAAGAAAGACAATGGTCATTACACAAATCAGTGTTTCAGGAGTAATAGTTGTTCAAATAAAAGCATGTTAGACAAAGACAAGAGGATACACAAAATGCTTACAGGGGCTTTCTCTGGGTTGATGGGATTGCTGGGACTTTTATTATCTGGTTTTGTTGTCTTTTTTTTTTTTTAAAGATTTATTTATTTATGCATACAAGCTCTGGGGTACAGACCAGCGGTGTAGCGGGGTGAGAGGATTCACCACAGAGAGCAGGGAGCAGGACGGCAGATCAGATCAACTGAAGTACACTGCTGAGGGGAGCAGCGGGCACAGCAGGAGAGGTCTGCTGCACCATGTGGGTCACCTCCCTGGCTGGCAGCAGGGATCGAACTCATGCTGCAGTGGCTGCGGTTTGCTTCATAGTGCGTTGCTTAACCCACTGCGCCACCAGGGAGGCCCCTTGTTGTCTTTTTTTAAGTAGAGGGTTGTGGGGTACTTATGAAATACAACTGATTTCTATGAATCTCAAAAAAACCCTGACAGTGGGGCCTCCTGGTGGTGCAGTGGGTTAAGCAACGCACTATGAAGCAAACTGCAGCCAATGTTCGATCCCTGAGTTTGATCCCTGCCTCTGGCCAGGGAGGGGACCCACATGGCACAGCAGACCTCTCCTGCCTCATCCACTGCTCCCCTCAGCAGTGTGTTTCAGTTAATCGGCCTGTTCTGTTCCCCACTCTGTCTCTGGTGGATCCTGATATACCCGCACCTCTGGCCTGTACCCCAGCTCTTACATGCATAAATAAATAAATCTTTAAAAAAGTAAAAACCCTGACAACATTTCATTTATTTTTCTAACTGCCCATGCTCATTAGTTCCTAACTATTCTTATCTCATCCTGGAAGCAAGACAGGAGCCGTCCTACTGTTAGTAATCCCCTTTCCTAAATTCTGACACAGGGGGATTTCCAAGAGCATGAGGGACATTCCCTAGCCACCACTTTTAGCCTCATGGTCACGTAACAGACGGGTATACCAAAGACAAACTTGTGTCCCGGCTTTCAAGCAAGTCGTGTGGCATAATACGGCATGTTTTCAAAATGTGTTATGTATTAAACTTTATTATGTATTAAATTTTATTTATATTATGTATTAAACTTTAGAAAATACAAGCAAAAGAATGGCACATCCAGTCTATATTCTGTTCTGACCAAGAGTACATGAGCCTGCCGAAGAAAGTGGAGGACTACTTGAGGATATAAAAGGGTCTTATTTTTTGATTTCATGGAGCAGTAAGCCTTCACTATGCAGAGAAACTGGGCAATCTGTATGATATTATGCAATGGAGGACATTAAATTTACTGATGAGTTTATCTGATAATTTTTATACGAGTCATTACAACTTCTTCCAGCTTTCACCCACATTCATCAAGATTATTCACATCTCTTAAGGCTTCCCTATTAAGAACTAATGTCAACTACATATTTTAAGTTAAGTTATTTTGCAAAAGGATTAGAAAGTATAGAGGTCAATAGTTGATAAGACCATCCTGGATTATCTAGATGAATCCTCAAGTCACAAATAAGTGTATTTGTAAGAGAAAAACGGGGAGATTTGAGAGACACAGGAGAAAAGACCAAAGGAAAGCAATATGAAAATGGAGACAGAGATTAGAGTAAGGTAAAAACCAAGCTGAAGAGCATCAAGACGTGCTGACAGTCACCAGAAGATGGAAGCAGACACAAAGTATGGATTCTTCTCTACAGTCTTCAGAGATGCCAAAATCTTGATTTCAGACATCTGGACCCCAGAACAATGGGAGAGTAAATATCTATTCGATTAAGCATCACCCTGTGGCAATTTGCTATGGCAGCCACAGGAAACCGATATAGTCAAGACCTGTATCTTGTTCCAATTTCTCTTATAATTTACTTTTAACATCATGAATTCTTTTTAAATTAAATATATAGTTGACAATGTGCTTCAGATACTTGAAAGTATGTGAAGTATCCATAGCCACTACAGCTCAGGGAGACCTCCCCAGCCAAGGAGGTGACCCATGTGGCACAACAGACCTCTCCTACCTCACCTGCTGCTCCCCTCAGCAGTGTATTTCAGTAGATCTGCCTGTTCTGTTCCTTACTCTGTCTCTGGTGGGTCCTCTCACCTGCCCCCCTGCATCTCTGGCCTATCCCCAGATGTATGCCTAAATAAATCTTTAAAAAAAAAAATCATATTGTAGAGTGATGCAGGTACACACATGGAGGTGTGAAGTCATACTCCCGAAATTATATAGTGATAGTGACAAATTTAAAACAGAAACATGGGGCCACCCTGGTGGAGCAGTGGGTTAAGCCACGCACTATGAAGCTATCCATAGCCACTGCAGCACGAGTTCCATCCCAGGCAGGGAGAAGACCACATGGTGCAGCAGGCCTCTCCTGCCTTGTCCGCTGCTTCCCTCAGCAGTGTGTTTCAGTCAGCCTGCCTGTTCTGTTCCCCATTATGTCTCCGGTGAATCCTCTTACCCTCCCCCCACACCTCTGGCCTGTACCCCAATTCTTATATTCATAAATAAATAAATCTTTAAAAAATAAATTAAAAACATAAACATATTCTATATGGCAATGCAGTTTCAATACTTACAGCCAATGTGGGGAAAAAACTTCACAAAATAAGAACTATCCTTATTATGCAGGGTACACTCTCATATCTTCCTCCATACTATCCCCTCCTCCAAATCTTCTTTTGCTCCTCCCCAAAGCACACATACATCTTTGGGAACACAGATTGAAATATAAAGTTTCAAATGCCAAGTAACACCCCCTAGGTATACTTTAGTAAATTTTCATGTTTTTTTCTGGATGAACTGTTTTCCTCTCAACACTTGCCCAGCTAATAAAACCATAAGTCAAACAGACTTCACTAAAACATCTCATATCAAGGTTAATTAGTAACTATAGGACAAGAAAGGGGATCAAACACAAAGTCCCATCCTTGTGTTCGTTTCAGTGTTCTTTCTAATTACAAAACATTGCAAATCACCCATGAGTTTATCCACAGAGGACCATGTAAAATTTATGATATACCCTGTAACATTATCTTAGTCATTAAAAATGGTTGGTGGTATTTACTGGTTGGTACGGATGTTTATTTGTACAAGTACATAATCCTATACTTGTACAAAAAAAAATCCAAACTTTCTATATTTATGAATACATACTTTATGCATGCACTATGAAAGTATGGGAAAGGATAGAGCCCAAAATATTAGCAGTGGTTACTTTGGTAACTGAGGGTGATTTAAATTTTCTCCCATTTTTACTTGCTCATTTTTCCTCCACAGAGTACACCTACTGTTTGTATAATTAAAAAGCAACTGCACAAAGAACAGAGTTTCAGTCTCTAAAAGAAACACCTTGGGCCTCCCTGGAGGCACAGTGAGTTGAGCACAGCGCTGTGAAGCATCTGTGGCACAGTAGTGTGATTTCAATCCCTGGCCAGGAAGGAGACCCACACGGCGCAGCAGACCTCTCCTGTCTCGCCCACTGCTCCCCTCATCAGTGTATTTCAGTCGATCTGCCTGTTCTGTTCCCCACTGTCTCTGGTGAATCCTCTCACCTCCTATGACTCTGGCTTGTACCCCAGCTCTTGTGTGCATAAATAAATAAATTTTTTAAAAATAAATAAATAAAGAAAAGAAAAACCTAACAGACTGCACCATAGGGACCTCTAGGCTGCAAAAGTTCTGACTTAAATTGAACTGCCACCTACCAGCTCTCTCCAGGTCACACTTGGCACATCTCACCCTTCATTCTTCCTTGGCTATTTATGAGGTCCTTTAGGTGATAAGACTGTGCTAGGTAGACCATGACATTGGTGGTAAACAGGAGTTTTGGATTCAGTGGGGAGAGAGATTAAACATATTTACACAAACAATTATTAAACTGTTATGAGGGCAAAGAAAGTAGGGTACTTACCATCTTACTCCCCACCAACCAAATCGATGTTCATCTGTAAACTTTGGTGGTGCTCTATTCTATTTTTTCCCCCTTCAAATATGTATTTATTTATAAATACAAGAACTAGGGTACAGGCCAGAGCTGGAGGTTCAGGGGCAGGGGATGGGGAAGAGGTGAGAGGATTCACCAGAGACAGAGTGGGGAACAGAACAGGCAAATCTACTGAATATACTGCTGAGGGGAGCAGCAGGCAAGGCAGGAGAGGTCTGCTGTGCCTGTGGGCCTCTCCCTGGCCAGGGACCTAACTCCTGCTGCAGTGGCTGTGGATGCTTCATAGAGCAGTGCTTAACCCCTTGTGCCACCAGGGAGGCCCCTGGTGGTGCTCTATTCTTAAACAGAATCAATTTGAATTTCAAGTTGGAGGGAAAGCTCCATCTACCTGAAGTCTCCCTGTTACTTAACTCTTTAGGAAAATTATCCTGCAGTAGATTAAAAATATGGAGGGGGGGGTGACAATATGCAATATTACATAATTCTGGTTAAGAAGTATTTTTTTTTTGTTCAACTTCACCTGTATTCCAAAATCCTTCTGCCCCAGTCCCTCAGTTTGTAAGCAATAAAACCATAAGCTTTCCATAGGAACTATCAAAACAGAACCATAAATGCATTGAGTCATCTACACTTAACAATTTTTTTTAAAATGTGTGCACATGCTACGTTTTGCTCCTGGATTTTACATTTCCAACTTAAAAGACAAAAGCTAATGGAGAAGTGTTCTTTGCAGTTTCAAAACTTCCTGTACATAAATGCCTTTTTTTTTTTTTTTTTACTCTAATGCTGAGCAACAAAACGCTGAGCGGTAACGCAGTTTTCAAGTATACACCATACTACCCAATTCCACAGGGAAAAGAATTACATTTTCAATTGAATTCAAATTTAGTGATTTGAGCTTTTACAATGTCTTTATGAAGAGGGTAAAGTGAGAAGCTGCCATTTACAGTAGGTCTGGCAGATTTCTCAGGGAAATTAAAACCTGCCTTTTAAGGGGACCCGGACTGCCCCAAACAGCGGGGAGTTCGTTAGCATCACAGGGGTATGATCTCAGGCCACAGACATTCCAAGTCAGCTGAGGCCCACTTTGGCTATGAGATTATACCCCCAGGGGGACCAGTTGAGCACACCATAAGGAGCAAACTCTCGGCACTGGCAGTCAGGCACAATCTTGTGGGAGCACTGCCGGGACTCTACTCTCGCCCAGTTGCGTCCCAGAGCTGGCAGCCTCGCGCCTACCGACTAGAGCAGCGGCCAGAGTATACTCCGAGTAGCGCGGAAATCGTGGACCCGGAAACTGGGTCCATAAGGTCTCCCGGAGGAATATAACACAGGGTCTAAGACGTTCCAGTCTTAAATCGGTGTGATGCCCAGCTGGCCTAAAGCTAGAAGCTGAGTGATGTTACCTGGAGAACCCAGTGAACTTAGGGGCTCGCACACCTCGGCCATACCTCTGGACAGAGGGGCTCAGTGCCCCCCGAGGGTCTCGGGTCTGGAATGCTGTAGGCTATTCCAAAGTGGGAGCTCCAAAGGTGGAGGGTTACAAGAACGAGGCACAAGTTTCCCTGCTGCGGACTCCCTCCCACCCACTCCACTCCACTCCTCCCAGGGTTACAAACTCATACATCAGGGGTCCCGTGGGACTCGTCTGGAGGCAGTCGCCAGGATGCGTGAAAAGCCTCTTAATGACTTAGTGTTTGCAGAGAAACCAACCCTGGGGGAGTGGAGGCTGCATCCTCTGGGTATCCTTTAAAGGTGATCACTTCCCTTCCCCTCCCCTCCACCAACTTCAGAATTCCAGGTCGTCCCAGCTGGCTGCTCCCCCGTTAAAGCCAAGGGAGAAGAGAATGCGGGCTTCTGCGAGATGGTGGCTAGGCAGCCGCCGCAACAAAACACGTTTAGCGCACCTGCCGCATTCCCAACACCTGTCCACGGTACCGGGGTTCCCCGTGCCTTAGAGACGCTCCTTGGTCAAGTTTCTTACCTGGGACCGTGCGATTGCCAGAGGCGGAGGCCACCAACAGGATAGCGCCCCCCAGCAACCACGCTGCTCTTGGGCCTCGCATCTTCGGGCAGTCCCGTGCCAGGCAGGCGGAGATCGCTGCCTCCGATTCAGCTTCAACTCGCAGTTGGGGAGAAAGCCACGCTCCCACTTGCACCTAAATGAAGTCTCTGCCGGTGACTCCCCTAGAGCAGGGTAAGTTTCAGTGAAACCCAATCCTATTCCACGCACCTGCATGAGGCCACGCCCCCGGACAGAGACGCACGCTCCGCCCCCTCAGAAGCCTGGCGCCGGGGCTGTGTCGTCCCACCCCCCCACCCCCCACCTCTCCACCCCCCCACACACACACAGAGACTGGGCCCTATGCCCCTCCCTATTCTATGCCCCTCCCTATTTACTTCTCCCTCCCCGCAGTAGAGGTAAACTGTGGAGGCACCCGTGGGTGGCCAGGACTGCCCAGGGCAAGGGCGATGCGGTGGCTCTATTGGAATGCAGAGGGCAGGAAAACTCAGACTATGGAGCCTACTGATTCGGGCAATGCCTAAAGTTACCTTTAACTTACATATTGCACTCTCTGCTCTTGCCAAAATGGCAAAAAGCCAACACAAGCTTTCTCTGTGTAGCGAACACTGCAGAATAAAGGGTGTTTCTAAGCAGCAGAGGTGAGAGGACGTCTGGGACACCAACGGAACAAGAAGGGGTCCTGGCTGGAGGGTGAGGGATCTAGGATTTGCTTCCAGCTCTCCCTTTAACCAGTTATGACATGAATACACCTTTTCACCTCCCTTCTAGGCTCCAGTACTCATTTCCTCCTCTGTGAGAATAGTTGGAACAACTATTTTAAGTGCCAAGTGTATTAGTATTATTTTCTTTGACTTCTATTATACTTTGCATTGTAAGTATGATTGTTATTCCTATTTTACAGATGAGGAAGTAGAGCTTAAAAAGATTGGCTAAATTGTTCACGGTTACATAATTTATAGACACAGTTTGTAAGTGCCTATGGCGTTTAAACTCGAGTCAGACCGCCATGTTCTTCTGTTAATCACTGCACTGTAACTGCTTCCACCAGGATTGCTTCTGCGCTTGGGCCCGGTAGTCCAAATAAATACAAGCGGATAGAGAGGGTGGAGAGAGGAGTGTGAGCCTGGGAATGGGAGCACAGGGCCTTTATCACAGTAATGTGATACTTTCACTTTAGAGGTGAAATAAAACAAACTTGACTGTTACCATTTTAACTGCTCTGTAGGGGAGGAGCAGCAGGTATTTTAAGGATTCACATGTAGAAGAGCACTAGACATGTTTTGAATAGTTCCAGAGAGCAGAAATAGCTGGGAGTCACAGTGGGAAGCTGATTTTGGCTCAATGTAATGGTAGAGAGCAGAAATGGCCGCTTGTCCCAGTCCTGAGAACTGCCTGGTGAGGGGGAAGTCACGTCACTGCAGGCCTTGCTGTAAAGGACAGAGCACCTGCCCAGCATGTTGAGGGGCAATTCTCTCAGACTCATAACCCAGATTGGGTGAGTCTGGATTGCCTCGTGAGGGGCTTGAACACTTAGAGTCCATGACTCTCCCAGGAAGACCAGTTTGGTGAATCAGTTGCCAGTGACCATCACTGATTTTTTTTTTTTAAGATTTATTTATGCATACAAAAACTGGAGTACAGGCTAGAAGTGTGGCAGGGTAAGAGGATTCACCAGAGGTAGAGCAGGGAACAGAACAGGCACATGAGCCAAAATATACTCCCTAGGGGAGCTGCCAGCAGAGACAGGAGAGGTCTCCCACACCATGTGGGTCACCTCCCAATCTGGCAGCAGGGATCAAACTCAGCTGCGGTCTGCTTCATAATGTGTTGCTTAACCCATTGCGCCACCAGGAAGGCCCCATCATTGCATTTTGAGCAAGCGTAAACCAAAGGGTCACAATCTTAGTTGAGTTCCTAAGATGGAGCTTGCATCTGATAAAGGCCTTGTGTCCTGTGTATGACCTCTTACTGAACCCACAGTGGGACCAATTAATAGAATTAATGTGGGTGCCAGACAAACTAAGCAGACAAACGTTTACAAAATATTATGTTAGTCAGTTGTTTCAACCATATCCCCAATAAGATACGTCCCCAAAATTATCAAAGTGGATAGTTAGCATTCTGCCTTTTTGCCCTAACAGAGGACTCACAAGATCTGGGAAATAAGTGGTTGAAAAGAAAGAGAAGCCAATGACCCTAAATATGCCATGAGGGTGGGATAATTGCTCCTTGAATAACAGGAATGGGCTGCCTCCAACATACACACACACACACACACACACACGCACACGACCAGGGAGGAGACAAAGGCCAGGGAAGGAGAGACAAGTTCTTTTCAATGGCTGCCTTTTAAAAACCCCATCTCTTAGGAAACTCTCATTGCTGTTTCGTTTGTTTGTAACAGTGTTCTCCCCCCTCAAAAAAAATTCCAAAACCCCAGTAAATAAAGTAAATAAGTAAATAAAACTGAACAGGGATTAAAAAAATACTAAAAAATAAAAAAAAGAGGACAGAAGGAAGGAAGAAAAAAAAAGCAAGCAAAATAAAAAGCGGCAAAAAAAACCCGAGGAGGCACGTAAAGCAAAAAAATGTAAAAAAACACTACACTTGCTTTTTAATCTTAAACTAAAATAGATGTGGGTAAAAACTCATAAAAAGCTTAATAATGGCAGCTCTCATTTTAATTTTAATTAAATTAAAGCATAATTTTAATTTTGCTCTTTTCCTCCCAAATCTGTCTGACTCTAACCCTTTTCTATAAATCTCTATTAAAAAATCCTTTAAACTTGTGGCAGGCTTTTGGGCCTTAATTTAAACCAATCCTATTTAACTAAATTTTTACGCTCAAGGAGATGGGTAACTTTAAATACTTAACTTAATAACTATATTCTTTATCTTTCTATATTATTCCCCAATTATCTTAAAATTCTTTTCCATTAAAAACCTTATATATTTATCTTAATACAGCAAATAACAAAATCATTCAAAGGGGGCAGGTTTGGGGTTCTGGGGTGCCCCCTCCCTGCCCTGTAACAAGTTCTTTTGGAAATATGAAAGGAGCTTAGCCTTCAAAAGCTCTGCTTTCAAATTCTAGGGTTTTTTATTGCTACCATCATTGTGACCTTGGAGAAAGTACTTAACCCCCTAAGCTGCAGGTTCCTCACCTATAAAATGGAATTAATAACTTTAAAGATGACTGAGGAAAAAATTAATTGTGACTGTGCTTGATACATTTTAGAAGCTCAGCAGTATTTATTTTTGTTTCTTTCCTTTTTCCTGAGGCATCTTCTTCATGCCGCTCTCCCACTCACCCCATACCTGCACCCCAGCTTTCAGGGTGCTGCTTCCCAGGACCACAGGCCTCACCTATGTCTTCTCTTCCTGTCAGGAAAAGCTGACCTCTAGAAGTAGTACAGGGGTCTTCCTTATCCTGTCCGGGGGACAGTTGTCCTTATGTAACAGGGTGATCCCCAGCAAAAAGGAAAGTTTCAGGATCCCAGTTCCACCCTAAGTAAGGTGGAGCTGAGCAGGGATAAGAAAATGCTGGAGAGAAAAAATAAAAGGACAGAAGGAAGGGAGAAAAAAAAAAAGAAAAAGAAATAACCAAAAAAAGTAAAAAAAACCACATAAAGCAAAAAAAATGTAAAAAAACTGCGCTTCTTAGCCTTAAACTAGTGAAAACAAATATAAATAAAAACTCGTAAAAAATTTAATAATAACAGATTTTATCTTAATTTTCATTTTACTCTTTTCCTCCCAAATTTCTCTCTCTCTAACCCTTTTCTATAAGTCTCCACTAAAAAGTTCTTTAAACTTGTAACAAGCTTTTAAGCCTTGCTTTAAGTCAATCCTATTTAACTAAACTTTTATCCTCAAAAAATAACTTTAAATACTTAATAACTATATTCTTTATCTTTTCTGTATTGTTCTCTAATTATATTAAAATTCCTTTCCATTAACAGCCTTATATATTTGTCTTAATGCAGCAAATAACAAACTCATTTTAAAAAAAACAGGTTTAGGGGTTCTGGGGCATCCCTCTCCCTGCCCTGTAACACTTAGGGGATCAGTCACTCCTGGGGGTTCCCTTGCCAGTCTTTCCAAACCTCCATTTTGTCATCTGTAATTTATTATTGTTACTTTTTAATCTGGGAACAATCACAGTGCTGTCCTTGAAGGGTGGTGATGAGGGTTCAGTTTGCTAAAGGCCTGTAAGGTGCTCAAGGGAAGGGAGCTAATGCAGAATGCCTGCCCTGCAAGGGACTCTTCCTTGATCAGGGGACAATGCATCAAGGTCCACCTGTTTTCAACTCAAATTTTCACTGGTATTTCATTAGAAATTCCAAGAAAATATTTATTAGGAAAAAAATTATTTATTATCTCAAGAATATGGTTTCTTCCCAGTAGCCTGAATAAATGAACCTTATTTATGTCTTTAAGTCATCTTGCAGCTATTTACCAGTAACTTTGGGAGAACAGGATTTGGTTTTCTTAGAGTCCTTTGCCCCAGAGGGCTTAGGATGTTGATAGCTCTGTGGGTAGAACTACCCAGAAAATAACCCTGGGCAATTCCAGACAATGTGGCTTCTGCAGATCTGGAACTATGCAGTTTCCCACCCTCTACACTTGTAAGGAAAAGTAGGAACCTGTATTGAACAGAAAAGTGACATCATCAATTCTATACTCACTTATCACACTTATCAAACTGCCTGGAGAAACAAGATCATCATCCGTGGGACTTGGACAGATACTTATAGAGGAAGAGCTGTATTCACCCCGGCCTGGCTCATTGAGTAAGCACTCTGGACAAGGCTAGCAGTCCACTTTCCATGGTAAATTCTTTGGGTTCTTCTCAGTCTTCATGCTCCTCAATTTTATCTTAATTTTGACACACTGCTCTTTCTCTCCTTGTAAATTATGTTTACCTGGCCTCCAGGATCACTCTTGTGTAGATTCTCCTCCTACATCACTGCAACTCTTAATGGGCTGGTTCTTTTTTGGTTCTCACTCACCTTCCCGAATTCCACAATCTGGAATGTCCCTGGGTTGGTCTTTGGATGTCTTTTTCTTTTCAGTATACTCATTTCCTTTGATGAGCTAACCCTGTGGTTTTTTAAAATACCATCTACATGATGATAACTGTCAAATTTGTATTTCTAGCCCATTTGTCTTCATTCCAGACACTTAGCATATTCATTTAGCTACTCTGTTTCCTTTGGCTCTAAGCCCCACAGTTAAATTCCTGGTCCACCCACCCTATCATAGCCTTCTCATCTCCTTAAATTGCAGCTCTATCCTTCTAGCTGTTCAGATCAAAAACCCTGGTGGTGCATTCTGGGCTCGGACCTAGTTTGTAGCAACATGGCTATGTACCAAGAAGTTCAGGTTTGTTGGTAAATATGGGGGGATATTATTTAGGTGCCTCCCTCAGGAAAATGGTGAAGAAAGATGAATTCAGCCAACATGCCAAGTACACTTGCTCCCTCTGTGGCAAACAGGGTTGAAGAGATCAGTTGTGGGTATTTAGTAGTGTGGTTCCTTCACTAAAATGGTAGCCCTTGGAGTGGGGGCCTACATCACCATTTCTGCTGTCACGGTGAAGTTTTCATCAGAAGACAGAAGGAACTGAAAGATCAGTGGAAGCTCCCCCGATTGAAACACTGCTAGCCCATAATAAGTGGGTTCATTTATATAAGAGAAAAAAAATTGGACTCATCTGTGACTTCTTTCTATATTCCACATTTAGTTCATCAGAAAAATAGATCCAAAATACTACCCTCTGGTATAAGTTACTGTTATCTTTTGTCTAGATTTTACCGTAACCTTATCTACTGTTTTGTCAAAACCTCCACACGGTTTTCTCTCAACATAGTGGTCAAAGGGAACCTGTTAAAATGTGCATTACATCAGATCGCTTCCTTACTTAAAATACTAAAATAGCTTTTCACTTCCCTCTGAGTACAAACCAAAGTCTAGCAAAGTTTTATATATCCTGACCTGTTCTCTAACACATGCGTGTGCACACACACACACACACATACACACTCTCCCTTCTTGAATGAATCTTAACTCTCCTCACTCATTTTACTCCCACTCCATTCCTCTACACTCACTCTTCTTTACCTAGGATGTTTTTCCTTCAAATATCGTCACAGCTTTAGCCCACATTTAATTTCAGGTATTTGCTAAAATGCTATCTTCTCAGTGGGAAAATATCTTATTTAAAATTATACTCCCACCCTATACTGTCCTCCCCGCTGCCTACTTTACTTTCTTCTATGACGTGTCACCATATTGATATTCTACATGTATATAATTATCAGGTTTCCATGCAAACTTGTCCAACCACTATGGAAAGCAGAGTGGAGGTTCCTCAAACTACTAAAAATGGAACTCCCATATGATCCAGCAATCCCACTCCTAGGAATATACCCAAGGAACACAAAACCACTGATTCAAAAGAATATCTGAATATCTGCACCCCTATGTTTATTACAGCACTATTTACAATAGGTAAGATCTGGAAACAGCTAAAATCTTCAAAATAGATGACTGGATCAAGAAGATGTGGTACATATACATGATGGAATACTATTCAGCAATCAAAAAAGATAAACTAGAGTCATTTGTAGAAAATGAATGGAACTAGAAGGGATTATGCTCAGTAAAGTAAGTCAGAAAAGGCAAAAGAAAAATACGGGATGGTTTCACTCCTAGGAGTTAAAAAGGGAACCAAATAAGGGACCAAGGAAAAAAATAATAACAATGAAAAAAAAAAAAACCCACAACACAACAAAAGCAAAAAGATAAGGACAAATCAAAACACTTTGTGTGTGTGGAGCGGGGAGGGAATGGGATGAGGGCAGAAAGAGCACAAGGGACTGAGGTGATGGTGCACTGGTGAAATGGTGGTGGGAAATCCATGGGGACCACAATTGATGTCAAATATATATAAATAAAGAAAAAATAATTATCTAGTTTCCTTAATGCACTGTAAGCTACATGAATAAATACAGAACAGTTTTTTTTTGGTTTGTGAATTTTTAATATTATGATTTGTGAAGTAACACCATCTATAGTTGGCAACTGCCTGTTAGACACTCAGCTCTATCATGGCAATTATGATGTAAGTCCTGGTTAAAGTCACTTTTCTTAAAATACAGGGAAGCAAATATCTGAAACACTGCAAAGTCAACCTTTAACATGGAAATAACAGGAAAGTGTATGTGTTTTATCTATTGCTGTCTTCCCAGTGCTAAAACAGTGCTAGCATATAGAATGAGTTCAACAAATACTTAGGGAAAGTGAATTTTTATATATTGTACATCTACTATCTCTTTCTCCTAGAAACAAGGATTGCAAAGATCCCTATCTCTGCCTCCAAGGAGCAGAACATCAAGAGACTGGTAAGTCAAGCCCTGGGGCAGTGGGTCATGAGAAATCTCTGAAGGACTTTGAATACACAGAGAAGGAGTGACTCCTGCCTGGGGGGTCAGAAAATGGTTTTCAAGGGAAGGGCCTCCAAGAGAGCCTGAAGAATAGGGTGATTCCTTAAATTTAGGCTAGCTGCTGCAACAGATAAGTATCCAACTTTTAATGAATCAGTGAAATAGATTTTTACTCAGTTAACGCCAAATCCAAGGCTAAGTTTGGTGGCAGGCTGCCCTCCAAGTGTGAATTAAAGAGCCAGGCTTCTGACAGCTCGGACTCTGCCATCTTCAACTCATGGTCACAACAGAAGGTAAAGAATGTGAAGGATTGTGCTTATCCTTCATAGTTTCCAAAGATCTAATCTGAAAGTGGTGCATGGTCATTTCTATATTGACCCAGCCACATGACCACAGCTCACTGCAAGGGAGGCTCTGTGTCCAGAAGGAAGCAAAAGCACAGTAACCACACAATGAGGTAGGAACAGTACCAAAGTGTATTCTGTCTGGGAATAGTGTGGTAGGAAGCCAGAGCTCCCACTGTGAAGGGAAGTGATTAGAGCTCAAGCAGGACTCACCTCCAAAGGGTATGTGTTTACACAAAAAGATTTTGGACTTTAGTACCAAGAATGTTAAAGACTGAGTCATCCATTCTCAACCCTATCTTGACATTATTGAGATTGCTGGTAGACTTTCTGGAATGAAGGGAGATACAAAATCAGGTAGGAGCTGTATATGGAAGAAACAGGGAGAAGAAAGTGGGGGAAGAGGGATTCATTCCTTCCATAGGTATGGCCTCCAGTGAGCTTCTCAGCCCTACTAATGTACCTTTCCATCTTTTTTAATCAACCTGTGGCATAGTTGTTACAGGGCAACCGTAGTATAAAATGGGTTTACTTGACTGGGTTTTTATCTGTGTTTGAAAGGCATTTATAATAAGCATTAACTGTGGGCACACGTGACAAAGGTTAATAAAGGGGTTTATTTTATTAAAGAAGAGGAAATAAAGTAGTAATAACACAAGGAGAAGAGAGGGGTACAAATCTGTAAATCTGTAAATACCAGATCCTCTGAGCTGGAACCCAACGGCATGTTGAGATCTGGCTCTGAATTAAGGGAGATGGCTTCCAAAGAAGAGAGCTTTTAAGGCCCACATGTTTGGTTTTATACCCAGCCTGGCTGCTTAACATCACCCTTAGGTCCCAGTGATCCACTCTTTAATAATTATTTTATCGGATTTGTGGTTCTGGAATATTGGTGGTCAGCAGTGGGGTCTGGTTGGAGTCCATAACCTTATTTGTGTAATCCATTCAGGACTACCTTTTCCTCTAACATAGTGACTGTTCTCCATAACCTATCATGTGCTTATTTCGTGAAGGAATCATCGTCACAGATGCCATCACCTGACTCTTCAAGTGGGGCACCAGTTCACTCTTATAGCATCATCCCCTCTCAGAAAGAGGAGCTCTGGGCTGCATGCCCCATGTCATGACTAGCTGTCTACACTCCTCTCAGTGAGCAGCGCCCAACCATGCAGCAGCCCAGTCTGAAAGTCTTCATAACTCTTTCCTTTAAAGTATTTCCTGAGGCCTCCCTGGTGGTGCAAAGGTTGAGTCCAGCACTGAGAAGCATCTGCGGCACAGCAGCACGAGTTCGATCCCTGACCAGGGAGGGGACCCACATGGTGCAGCAAACCTCTCCTGCCTCGCCCTCCGCTCCCCTCAGCAGTGTTTCACACTGCCTGTTCTACTCCCTGCTCTGTCTCTGGTGAATCCTCTCACCTCCCTGGACTCTGGCCTGTACCCCAGCTCTTGTATGCATAAATAAATAAATCCTTAATAAAAAAAAATGTTTCCCCATTTTTTTGAATAGCAAAAAATACTAAATCTTAGAATTTTTTAAAAAGATGTAGGGGTGAGAAGATTCACCAGAGATAAGAGTGGGGAGGAGAACAGGCAGATTGACTGAAACACACTGCTGAAGGGAGCAGCAGGCAAAGCAGAAGAGGTCTGCTGTGGCATGTGGGTTACTTCCTTGGGCAGTGGCTGCTGATAGTGTCAAAGTGCTGAGACTTAACCCCCTACACCACCAGCAATGCCCCAGAATTTTTTAATGAGAAAGAAACCCATGAATCCTAACCTAGACAGTAACTGGTTGCTAATACCTGAAATTGTTATCATTTGAAAATATTTCTTTGGGTCCAGAAAGCCTCTATGTAACTAAGAGACCGCCATTATCATTCCATTTTTCAGCTCAGGCCAGATCCCTCCCTTCCATTGCTGAAAGGCTGAGAGAAGCTGGAGGTGTGAGACACCTCTCAGGGGCTCCATTTTCTCACAACAAATGACTTCCAAGGACTCCTCAAGCTCCAGTGATTTATAAGTGGGAGTGAACTAACACCTCAGAGAGGTGAGTTAAAAGAGCCGGGAGCAAGGCCTTTTGGGAAGGTCCTTCATTGGGGTTGGAGTGCTGGGGGTTACTGTAGGGAAGGAGGGTGGTGTCAGAGACTGACTGCTACCCTGCTCCTCAATCAGGAGGTCACAGCTGTGGTCTCACCACTGGGGTGACAACCCCCTGCCCAATTTTAACAAGGCCTAATTGGTGACTTTTCTTAGAAAGTCGGTTGTAACATCCTCTTTACTTTTTTTTTTAAAGGTTTATTTATTTATGCATATGAGAACTGGGGGATAGGCATGAGATGATTCACCAGAGACAGAGAGGGTAGCAGAAAAGACAGACTGACCAAAATATACTGCTGAAGAGAGCGGCAGGAGAGGGAGGAGAGGTCTGCTGCTCCATGTGGGTCCCTGGCTGGAGATGGAATTCCTCATGCTGAAGTGGCTGCAGATGCTTCACAGTGTGGTGCTTAACCCCATGCATGATCAGGGAGGCTCAACATCATTTTTAAATAAGGGGAAGGGAAGGTAATTTCCTCACAGAATAGATTTTTCAATTTGGGAGCTCATGGACTACTGTTTCCTCTGCTCTGCTTCTAGTCTAGACCATAAACTCTACCATCCACTTGTGCTGGTTCCTGAGGCTCGTTCTTAGTAGTCTTCTCTAAAGAAGAAATGTTTCGGGCCTCTCTGGTGGCGCGGTGGGTTAAGCAATGCACTCTGAAGCAAACCACAGCCACTGCAGCACAAGTTTGATCCCTGCCGCCAGCCAGAGAGGACACCCACATGGTGTAGCAGACCTCTCCTGCTTCACCCACTGCTCCCCTCAGCAGTGTGTTTCAGTCAGTCTGCCTGTTCTACTCCTGGCTCTGTCTCTGGTGACTCCTCTCACCTCCCTGGACTCTGGCCTGTACCCCAGCTCTTGTATACATAAACAAATGAATTTTAAAAAATATATATATAAAGAAGAAATGTTTCTCTTTTCATGTTACAGATGAAACACATGCTTATTAACTTTACTATTAAAAAAAAACAACAGGAAGGGAGGAAAGACTCTAGAAATTGACTTAAAATTTTGATATACCACTTTCTAGTTAGAGTTACTTTTAAAAATTCCTCTTAAGTTGCACACCCACTTATTAACTTAGTTATCATGACTATTTCTCCAAATTTTAAAATACTCTTCTATAGCAACATTCTAAATTATTGTATACTATTTCATCTTCTTATAGACATTTATTTAACCTGCTGTGGAATATCCAGATTACTTTTGGGATTTTGTTATTGTTCTTTTAGAGAACATAAGCGTCTCCTGACACACATTTCTTTCTGTAGTCTTGTGGCCTAGGTTAAGCAAGGGCAAGTTAGAAATGATTAGGCAGGTTTAGGGAGAAATAGGTAGGTGGGACTCCAAAATAGTTAAATCTTGAAAAAGGAAAGGAAGCATCTCAGGAAGGCCCCAGGAGATAGGGAAATGCAAACTTCTGAAGAAAAGATCAGGGCATTCAGACATAAAGAAGAGCTAATGGATGTAAATTGAGGTGTATTCCAGAAAAACAAACAAACAAACAAAAAAACCCACAAAAAATAGATCTCTAGATGGAAAATTCCATGTGCCAAAAATTCTAGACAAAAGAAAGCAGGGCCATCGAGGAATGACCAATCACAGAAAGACTAGTAAAATTTTAGAATAATGAGGGAAAAAAGGCATATATTCCCTAGGGTTTGGCCCCACCTTGGCTCTCTTGTCCCTCTCAGGTGCCATATACCTGGGAGTCTTTATTCTTCCCTTTTTCCTAAATAAGCCTTTCTTTTCAAGACAAAGTTTGCTTCTCTCTGGTTACTTATCTAAAAAGTCTGTGAATTCCTTTCTGCGGCTTCAGGAGACAAGAACCCGTGGTGATTACCAGGGTGAAAGGCTGCGACAGCTGCAAGGTGACCTCGGTCACCAGCGTCTCAGATTATTTCTTTATGAAATTATATTTTTACAGATGGGCTGATTTGCTACACTAAAAACTATTAATGTTATAAGCTATTAGTGATTCATAATGTTGTGATCACTAACTATAATGATAGATCATCTTACAGGTGATTTTAAATATACTGTTTTGACACAAACCATCCCATAATCACTAGTCAGCATAACATTTCCCTCTGCAACCCAGCAGGATTAGATTCTGGTTCTGGAGATGTGATAGACTATATGCGTGAGAGGGAGAGGGCTCAGAGCTACTTCCTAACAGACCGGGAGCTTCACAAAGCAACTCTGGGTATATAAGGCTGACGCATCTAGAAAAATTACCCAGGAAGTCAGAGGAGGAACTGAGACCAATGTGTGCTTTCGACCGTGCATCATGAAAACTTCTAGTTAGTGCCGGAAGACAAGATCCACCTAGAAAGAAGATAGCAATGGGCCACTCTCTTATGGTGTAAGGACAGTTGGTAGGAACAGGGACTTGGAGGAAGAGGGGGCCTAGGAAATCTCCAGGAAGAAGGGTACGGCAAGAATTCGTAGTTGCACCAAGCAGCAGAAACTCTTTTGGTCCGGCATCTGCGAGCTCATTAGCATTTGAAGGAAGTGCCTGGAGAACACCCACAGAGCCTTTGGGCCCTTGCAAAAGTACCCTGGGTTGAGTGAGGGGACAGCGAACATAATTGCTCTGGTTCAGCCTGATTTCCCAAATTCAGGGCTGCCGTAACTTTTGAACTCCAAGAAAGTGTAACAGGGTCATCCCCAGGAAAGGGGAAAGTTCCAGATTCCTGGTTCTGTCATAAGTAAGTGGAGTTGAGCAGGAAAAGAAAATTCTGCAGAGAAGAGGACAGAAGGAAGGGAGAAAAAAGAAACCAGGATGGAGAGCAGCAAGGAGACCTGGAGGAGGCACATGGAGCAGAGGGACATGTAAAGAAACTGCCCTTGGCTTTTTGGTCTTGGACTGGTTAGAACAGATGTGGGTGAGAGACCCGTAGGGAGGTTAACAATGGCAGCTTTCATCTTGATTTTGATTTTGCTCTTTTCCTCCCAGATTTGTCTGACTCTTTCTGACCCTTTTCTATGGGTTTCTACTAAAAAGTCCTTTAGATGTGTGGCAGGCTTTTGGGCCTTACTTTAAGCCAATCCCATTTCACTGGACTTTTACCCTCAAGGAGATGGGTAACTTTAAATGTTTAACTTAGTAACTATGTTCTTTGTCCTGTCTATATTATACTCTAATTGTATTAAAATTCCTTTCCATTAAAGGCCTTATATCTTTGTCTTAATATGGCAAATAGCAAAACCCATTCAGAGAGGGAAAGTTTGGAGGTTCTGGGGTGCTCCTCTCCCTGCCCTATAACAAAAGGACTAAGTATTTTTTCAATCCCAGCTAACGTCAAAATTTATCCTATTTACAAAACTTCCCAAGTATTCAGCTACTTTGTCACTGGTCCAGTGTAGAAAGCAAAGCAGTTATGAAAAGAAATTACTGTAATAGTGTAACATAGTGATCTCCAGGAAAAGGGGAAGTTCCAGAATCCCTGTCCCACCCTAAGTGTGTAGGGATAAAAACCCTTCTGAATAGATTACACAAATAAATTATGAACTTCAACCCCCATTCCAAACCTACAAAATCCAAAAACTACAAATCCCATAAGGTCATTATCAAAAAGCAAATCACTGGAACCTAAAGGTGGAGCTGAGCAGCCAGGCTAAGTATAAAAGCAGACACATGGGCCTTGGGGGGGTCGCTTTTTTCCTGGGGAGCCAGCTTTCAGTGCACCCTTCGGTTCCAGCTCCAAGAAACTGGTAGGATATTTACAAATCTATAGCCCTCTCTTCCCCTTGTGTTATTCACTACTACGCTATTTTCCCTTCCCTTGGTAAAACCCTTTTTTAACCTTTGTTGCCTGTACCTGCAGTTAGAGCATTATAAGTACCATTCAAGTGCAGGTAAAAACCCAGTCAAACAAACCCATTTTATATTAAGGTTACCCTATAACAAGTGGAGTAGAGCTGAGCAGGGATTTAAAAAAAATGCTGGAGAAGAGATTAGAGACAGAAGGAAGGAGAAAAAAAGCAGGATGGAGACCAACAAAGAGACCTGGAGGAGGCACATAAAGCAAAAAGACTTGAAAAAACTGCGCTTACTTCTTGGTCTTGGACTGGTTGAAACAAATGTAGGTGAGAGACCCGTGGGGAGGTTAACAATAGCAGCTTTCATGTTAATTTTAATTTTGCTCTTTTCCTCCCAGATTTGTCTGACTCTTTCTGACCCTTTTCTATGGGTCTCCACTGAAAGATCCTTTAAACTTGAGGCAAGATTTCAGGCCTTGTTTTAGGCCAATCCCTCAAAAATTAAGTAACTTTGGATGCTTGACTTAGTAACTATATTCTTTGTCTTTTCTATATTGTTCCCTAATTATATTAAAGTTCCTTTTCCATTAAAAACCTTAAATGTTTATCTCGATGCGGCAGATGGCAAAACCCACTTAAAGAGAGCAAGTTTAAAAATTCTAAAGTACCTCTCTCCCTGCCCTGAAACAGTAGAAATAGGGAACACTGAATTATTAACTCACTGTATCTAATGAATTAAAGACGAGTGTTGTCTTTTTGTTAGAAATAGCAGTTTTAAGAAACAGATGTCAGACTTACAATCTTAGTCTGGAGGTTTTCCTTGTAATAGTAAATGCTCCTGTTGATGGAAACTTCACTGAGCTTTTTGCATGCTATTTGGGGGGGGGGGGGCGGGGAAATCAGGAGAATTTTTGACTTTGGAAGCAAAGAATGACAAATAGGTGTGTACAGGAATTCAGGTTTTAGTTCTCTAAGAATCACAACTTGGCCCTGCATATGAAGCTGTTCTGTCTACACCCTCTAAGGGGGACAAAGATGTAGTGAAAAGTATGGAATCCAAAGCACTAAACCTCACAGCTCAAAAAGCTCTGTTCTGCCAACGACTGCCCAGTTACACACACCCACCATTCAGCCAGTTATTCTGAAAGGAAACTCACTTTAGAAATGCAAATGACTCACAGAGGAATGAGGGATTTAGCATCAGATTAGCAAACAGCTTTGAAGACCTTTTGGAAGCCTGCTGTATTATCCCAGGAATACCTCCAGGGGCTGCTTTTGGAGCCAAAGGAGATCTGGACTAGAACCAGATTTGGTAAAGTGTAAAGCACTACAGGAACATTCACTTTTACTAGAAATAAAAGTGTTGAATTTTGATGCCTCAGCCATGGGAGAGCTAAGATTTGGCAAGAACTCTGGTCCATCGGCAGAAGTAGATGTAGTCTTGGGATCTCCCTGGTGGTGCAAGCGGTTAAGTTGCAGCACTCATGAAGCATCCGCAGCCACTGCAGCACGAGTTTAATGGAATCACCAAGGGCCAAGTTGTGATCACCTCCCTGATGAAGGAGGTGACCCACATAGCTCAGCAGACCTCTCCTGTCTTCCCCATTGCTCCCCTCAGCAGTGTGTTTCAGTCAGTCTGCCTGTTCTGTTCCCCACTCTGTCTCTGGTGAATCCTCTCACCTGCAACTCTGGCCTGTACCCCAACTCTTGTATGCATAAATAAATCTTTAAATAAAAAACAAACAAACAAACTAGAAATGGAAATAACCTATGACCCAACCATCCCTCTCTTGGGAATCTGTCCAAAGATATGAGACCATCAACGCAAGTACCATATGCTCTATAATGTTCACAGCAGCAATATTTACAACATGTAGGATGTGGAAGCAGCCTAAATGTCCATCAATGACAACTGGATCAAGAAGATGTGGTATATCCACACCGGAGTACTATTCAACACAAAGAAAGATGAAATGTAGTCATTTCAACAACATAGAGGGAGCTTGAGGGAATTATGTAGAACAAACCAGAATGATAGAAAAAATACTGTGCATTTACATAGTAGACAACTGGATAAAGTAATATACTTTCAAAAACCAGGGGACTCATGGGCCTCCCTTGTGGCTCAGTAGGTTAAGCAATGTACTATGAAGCAAACCGCAGTCACTGCAGTACTGTTTAAATACCTGCTCCCCAGCTGGGGAGGTGACCTACACGGTGTGGCAGACCTCTCCTGCCTTGCCCGCTGCTCCCCTCATCAGTGTATCTCAGTGGATCTGTCTGTTCTGTTCCCCACTCTGTCTCTGGTGGATCCTCCCACTCCTTGAGCCTCTGTTCTGTACCCCAGTGCTGGTATGCATAAATAAATAAATGTTTTTAAAAAGAAAACAAAAACCAGGGGACTCAACAGATACCACTGAGAGGGCTCAGAGGTTAAGGGAAAGAGAAGAGGGAGAGGAACAAGGGGATAAAGTATGATGGGGGAAATTTTTTGTTTAATTCTTAATCACCACTGATGTGCTATGTGAACTTGGGCAAAATAATTAGTCTCTCTGTACTAGAGGTTATCTATACAGTAGAGGTAAAAGTAATAAATAGCACCTTATTTTCAACCACTATAGAAACTATAGGAATTTAGCTTTGTGGAGTGCTTAGGACAGGTCCTGGTACATTGTTTCTTTTAAGTTTTTGGAATCTATATTACTATCCTCTTAATGCAGCTCCCTGATTAGATATAAACTCTGAGATCGGGGTCCCTCTGGGCCTGTTTAGCACAGCATATGGCAAGCACTCAACTCTTTGGACAAAGGGAAGCCTCTATAGGCCATTCCTGGATAGCTACTGCAGAAAAGGAAGATGGGGGTGGGCTGGGAGGGAGTGGGAGGTGGGGGGTGGGTGGCACAATGGGTTAAGCAATGCACTGTAAGGCAAACTGCAGCCACTGGGCACCAGATCAGATCCCTGCCCTGGCGGGGGGAGCTGACCCACATGGCGCAGCAGACCCCTCCTGCTTTGCCCACTGCTCTCCTCAGCAGTGTATTTCAGTAGATCTGCCTGTTCTGCACCCCACTCTGTCTCTGGTGAATCTTCTCACACACACACCCCACACCTCTGAACTGTGCCCCAGTTCTTGTAAGGCAGAAAGAGCACAAGGGACTGAGGTGACGGTGCCCTTGTGAAATGGTGGTGGGAACCCCATGGGGAACAATTCATGCCAAATATGTATAAATAAATTAATAATAAAAAAAGAAAAGGAAGACTGGAGCTCTGTATCTACCTACCAAGAAATAAAAAGCATACTTACAAAAAACAAAGCTGGGGAAGGAACCTGGAGAGCTCTGATGTGACAGTTCCCTGTTCTCAGACCTTAGACTTCTCCTTGTCTTTACCATACAGGGCCTGGGGCTAAGACCTTATCTGATTGGAGTAAATGCTTGGTCTCTGAGTCAGCAGTGTCTGCCCAGGTTGAGGTGTGGTCCCCTGTGTGCTGCTTGTTCTTTGGTCTCCCACATACTCCTGAGGAAGGAAAATCAGCCACCCAGACAGGTTTGCAGCTGAAGTAGAGGGTCAGACTGTCCCTTATTCTCCAGACCCTGGTCCTACAGAGGCTTGGACTAAATGCATCTTTTTATTTATTTTTAAGATTTATTTATTTATGCATACAAAAACTGGGGTACAGGCCAGAGGTGTGAGGGGTGAGAGGATTCACCAGAGATAGAATGGGGAACAAAACAGACTGAAGTACACTGCTGAGGGGAGCAGTGGGCGAGGCAGGAGAGGTCTGCTGCGCCATGTGGTTCCCTTCCCTGGCCAGGGATCGAACTCGTGCTGCAGTGGCTAAGGATGCTTCATAGTGCAGTATCTTTTTTTTTTTTTTAAGATTTATTTATTTTATGCATACAAGAACTGGGTACCGGCCAGAGGTGTAGGAGGTGAGGAGATTCACCGAAGACTGAGCAGGGAACAGAACAGGCAGATCAACTGAAACACACTGCTGAGGGGAGTGGCAGGCAAGGCAGGAGAGGTCTGCCATGCCATGTGGGTCAGCTCCTGGCTGGCAGCAGGGATCGAACTTGTGCTGCAGCGGCTGCGGCCTGCTTCATAGTGCATTGCTTAACCCACTGGGCTACCAAGGAGGGCCCACAGTGCAGCATCTTAATCCCTTGTAACCACTAGGGATTAAGTCAGGCCCTGGACTGAATGTATTTTTTTTTAAGATTTATTTATTTATGCATACAAGAGCTGGGGTACAGGCCAGAGTTGCGGGAGGTGAGAGGAGTCACCCGAGACAGAGTGGAGAGCAGAACAGGCAGATTGACTGAAATATACTGCTGAAGGGAGCAACAGGTGTGGCAGGAGAAGTCTGCTGTGCCATGTGGCTCCCCTTCCTGGCCGGGGATCAAACTCATGCTGTAATGGCTGTGGATACTGCATATTGCTGTGCTTAGCCCCTTGCACCACCAAGGAGGCCCTGACTGAATGTATCTTAACAGAAAGAGAGGTCGAGCTCAAAGTTTACTACTGAAAATGTCAACAGCTCACTCTGAGTTCACAATGCGAAGGGCTTTACCCCCATCCAATGGAGAATTCGGCTTGGTGCCAAAGTAAGGTGATGACTCCAAATCACCTTTGACATAAAGTCTTCTATATCATCAAAGCATAACTGCAGACAAACACTCCATTAATTTTTAGATTTGCCCCAACTTCACATGAAAAAGATGAACTAGTGAGAACAGAGCACCATTGCTAGCTGCAAACAGCAGGAAGAAAGAAGTCTCAGGTTCTGCGGGCAAATCCACTGTCCATTCCACTCTACCTCTTTTGACAAAGGGTGAATCATTCATCTCCCACACCAATCCCCACACCTGTGGTCCCTGCCCCTCTCATCAACTTAGACACCTCAACCTAGCGACCTCACTCATCTCCAGTCTCTGATGGTTCATTTCCCCCCGTCTACTGGTTCATGTCCACCACCCAAAGCTATGAAATTATGTTCCCGATCCTTCTCTAATCACTTTCTTGACTACTCTGCACACAAAATTCTTTAGAAGAGTTATCTGTTCTTGGGACATCCTCACCCTCTCTTCCCATGTTTTCTCTTGCGCCCTGATGGGAACACCAGGCTTCCATCCCTATTACTCCACCTGTTTAGTCAAGGTTCTGAATGACTTTCCATTGCCAAGCCCAGTGGTTAACCCCAAACTTTAGCTAACTTCTCCCTTAGCAGCAATTCTCCAACATTCTTTTTGCTGTTTCCCTGCTGACCTCTCTGGCTCTCCGCACAGCACAGTCAAGCTCTGAGGAGCACACTGCTTCTAGCTGCCCTTGCTTCCAGGCTGACCTCACCCAGTCCCGTGGCTTTAATTAGCACACCTACTGTGCTAACTACTGTCCTCAGCTCTGACCTCTCCCCTCAACCCACCACTTGCATATCCTTATAGGCATCACAAATGTATGTCCCAAACCAGGCCTTTGAATTCCAATCTCAAGAAGTCCTCCCTGCCTTAAAAATAGCAATTTTTCCAGTTACTCTTAGAATCTGAATCATCCTTAACTACTCTCTCACATCCAATGCATCATCAGTTACTTTTGGATTTCCAAATACCTCCAGAGTAAGGAGACATCTCACAATTCCCACCTGCTATCACCCTAGCCCAAGTCATCTTCTCTTTCACCTGAGTTAGTCCAAGAGCCTCTTCCTGGGGACCCTTCATCCGTGACTCAGCCAAAGTCTAGCATGTCCGTCTCTGCTCAAAGTCTACAGGCTCCCATTTCAGCCAGAAGAAGAGGCAAAGGCCTTCTGCAAGGTCTAACCCCCCTCCCTTCTGGGCTACTATCCTTCCTGGCTGTGCTCCAGCACTGGTCTAGTTAATGCTTTCTAGGACATACCGAGCACTCCCCCACTCCAGGTAGTTTCTACTTCCCCAGCCTCACCTCCTGTGTCACCTATTCCAGATTTGGGCTGTACTGTCATGTCAGAGTGGTCCCCTGATGTCCCCTGGGGAACAGCCCTTCCCGACATCATTCTCAGTCTCCTTATGTTTCCCCCACTCACCCTCTCACGTTTTGGATAGCTACAGCTGACCCCTGAAGCACGTGGGTTTAAACAGCATGGGTCCATTTACACACAGGATTTTTTCTACCCTGTGGTTCCACATTCACAGATTCAAGCAAACATGACTTTGGGTTGATCGAATCCCTACACGTGGAAGCCAGTATGCAGAGGGCTAACTATTAGTCGTAGTCATATTTTTGACCTGAGGGAGGTTGGTGCCCCAACCCCTGTGTCATTAAGGGTCAACTGTATTCATTTTTGGCTTCTCGTGGCCTCCAGTTAAACATATACCCTGTGAAGTCAGGGATTTTGTTCACCACTCTATTTTAGCATCTCTGACATGCCAGCAAGGGGAGGTGATCCGTGAAGATTTATGCGATGACTTCTGAAATTGCAAACTTTCTTATGTAGACATGTTAGAAGCATGAATATTTTTCTTTCTTTTTTTATTTTTTCTACAACCAGGTCACTGGGAGTTGAAAAGAAAGGTGTTTGCATAAGCGTTTTCTGAAAAAAGTTGCTGGAAAACCCAGTAACTAGCTGCCTTGGTAATCTTTTTTTTTTTTTTTTTAAAGATTTATTTATTTATGCATACAAGCACTGGGGTACAGGCCAGAGGTGTGTGGGGGGGGTGAGAGGATTCACCACAGAGA